>CANTUQ010000024.1:6997500-7597500 GCA_947683425.1 Excoecaria cochinchinensis
TAATTTAAGTTAATTAATTATTTACATGTTAAAAATAATGAGGAATCAAAATAAAATCATTTACATGTTAGGAATTAAAAGAAAACAATATTCACATGAATAAAAATCAAACCATATATAAACAATTAAATAGAACAAATATAAAATCAACAAAACAAATGAATAAATGAAAATAATAAATAAATCAATAAAAACAATAAAATATACATGAATAAATTAAATAAAAATAAAAAAAATAAAATAGAAATTGAGCCTAGAATATTTACCCTCAGAGTCAGATTCGATGAAGGAAAAGTGATGATTTTCTTGGAAACTTGATTAAAAAATAATGTAGCAATAAAATTAATTCTCTTTGTTTATGAAGAAAACAAAAGAATTAATTTGTATGCTTAAAATTGAAAAGAAATTGATTTCAAAGTGATGATTAATTTTTGTGTTTATGGAGGAAAAACAAAGAAATTAATTGGAATAATTAAGAATTGAAAATTGATTTTTCAATTTCAATTAAACCTTATTAATTAAAAGAGAAATCTGAAATTTTTTGAAGAGAAAATAGAAGAAGAAGAATTCTGGAAATTTCAGGTCTAAAAAAATGTCGAGGCCCCATTTGATTTTTCATCATAAAGTATTTATAAGATAAAAAAGGTTGCCCTAATTTAATTAAGGAAAACAAATTTATTTTAACACAAAATTCTTTTATTTTTAATGATAAAATCAAGTTTTATTAATTAATTATCTAAAAAAATATTTTAGAATTTAATTTGAACTCAAAAACCCAAAAACAATGGGATAAAAAATGAATTTTTGGGTGAAAAAATCGGAAAAAAGGGTGAAAATCGGAAAAGAGTGTATCAGACCCTATAGCGACGGCCAGGGGAGGAGGGAAGCCCGTCGCTATAGAGGGACGGGCTTCCCGCAGCTAGCTCTGCGCAGAGGCGCGAAAATCGCGCGCTCCAACCAGCACAATGCTGCACGTCGCTTTTTAGCGACGCGCAGCATTGGCGACGCTGCGCGTCACCTCTTCTGGGTGCCTGCACACCCGACACTCGCGATCTGAATTTTTTTTATTTATTTATTTATTTTAATTTACAAAAATACTATAAATCTAAGCCCCATTTTTCAAAATTAATTTTTTAAATATTTTTTATTATTATCTAATTTCTCACTCTAAAATGCAAATTTTCAAGGAAATCATCACTTTTAAACCTTTTGCCCGTGACAAGGCATCTTATCATCATTGGGTAACTTCGATCTAAGCTGACTCGGGACCCGGTGTCTACAGCGTGGGTAGTTTAGCTTTTCAATTAATGGACCTTCTTTTCTATGGATTTGTGGGATTCCGAATTACCCTTAGCATGGCGTACATGAATAGATATGTCCTTCTGGGCATTCCACCTCTGTACATATTCACCTGATTTTATGGTAGATACCATGGGCGATAATGTTGAGCTGAACCCTCTTTTGGATCATCCTTGCTCAGAAGGAGCATTCAAACCTTTCCTTCTGAGTTATGTGCAAAACAACATATACAAAGGATTGTGTCTATGCTTATGGAACCATGTGTGTGAAATATATACATAAAACTATTTACACAAGACAGAAGTAAAGGATTAGTGTACAAGAATTGTGTGTGCATATCTATACACATAAAGGATCGAATGCACGTGAGATGCATGTGATATGTAAAAATGGATAGATCACATCCCAGGTGGTTAAGGGATTTGTTGATAGTACTGCTTGGCTGCTCATGTTGTTTGATGTCCCCGAAGCGTTGTCTTGGCTTTATGGACTCTGACCCAAAATCTTTTCAAGGAGAACTGACCCGTACGTATCTTTGCCCCCTGGTCAATGAGCATTTTGCCCCCAGGACTCTGAACCAAGTTCTTCCTAAAGGAAAGTCATTCGGAGTAATACCACCTTATCGCTCCAAGCGTCAAAAGTCATTGTTTTAAAGGTAGTGCGTCCCTTGTGGATTTTCACACTAACTTTTCTTAGCGGGAAATGCGTCCCTTTGGGGATTTTCACACAACCCTGTGCCTAATTTTTGCGTGAAATGGACCCAAACCACTCCAGCGGCTTTTTCTCATTCATTTTTTTAAAGGACAGACTGCCTGTTCCAAGGTTTTCACCCTGCCCTTTGGCCTAACTTTTGCTTAGAGAGCCAGTCACTGTTTTCATCTCTAACGGCCTTTTTTTCTGAGACTCTCCTGCCTTTTCGGTACGGCTACAAGAAAAGCTGAAGCTATTATCAAAGCTACTTCCTAGGGTAATCAGCAGTTATTCTTTGAGGCATTTTCTCCTTAGGCATCAGTTGCATTCCATATGTTGCTAGATCAAGTGAGGTAGCCGACGAGGATCTGGTTCTTGAAGGCCTCATGAGGCTGCCTTTTACACTACCACCTATTGTGCTTGATAATTCAAAGGGATTAACGATGTAGTGAGACATTCCCTATTTTTCGAGGCGGGGTCTTGTCTTCAGCCTTTGCTTCTCAGTATTATGATCTTTGGACTGAACTACCAGAGAAAACTACTATACCCTTTTCTGGGAATCATTCTGTAACTTCTACCAGCGCATATAGAGGATGGACACCTAGCCCCGCAGTTGATAACAGGACCTAGCAACTAAGCCACCCGGCCGGCAAGAGCAGTAGTAAGGTCTAGTTCAGATTTGTATGGATTTTAAGCAATATGTTCCTTTTTAGAACAGAACTAGGAAATAATATCAATGAATGAATTTAGTTTTATTTCATTTCACAACATTGTGCCTGTTTCAGTACGATTTCAATATACATTATCACCATTTAACACTAATTCAAAAATGCCAAACTAACAGAGCCAAATCTTGATAGCATCAACTCCTGTTACCAATCAGCCCTCTCAGGTTTTCTTGATTGGACATTTTCTCTCAAGCCTCTAATATTTGATCAGGATGCGTTTTTTCAATTTTCACCCTGACGAGGTGCCCAATTTTAGCAAGGCCGCCTTTTTTCGGTTTTCGACCCGCGGGGCTTTTATTCCCTTCTTTTGATTTTTAAGTCTTTAGCCATGGACCCTTTTTGAGTCTGTTGATGTTGATTGGTTCATGGACATCATCTTCACCACTATCTGTTGCTGCTATCCCGGATAACTATCTCTGAAGAGCAATGGGACCTTCTCACATCGACCTGAACTTGCCTCATTCGTTTGGAACATTTGGACTCATTTGCTGAAAGACTGAATTTCCCTCTTTTCACGGTTGCTTTTTGGCTTCCTTCCTAGATGATCAACCAGAGTATTTTCTCATGTATCAAACTGTGGCAGTAATTTCGTGACCTATCCTTGTCTGATGTGTTTAACTGCTGATGCCATTGCTGCACTAGTTGGCTTCTAAGAATTTGGGCTTCCATGGCTGTCCTTAAAGATTTGATCTCTACCTCACCCGGTCATACTGCCTCTGCCCCCCATATAAAAGGTGAATCTTATAGAGGTTATAATGGTGATTCTCTAGCCTTGGAGTGGGAAAGGCAGCTTCTCTGCCCAACCTTTGTAGTTTTGGATCATCTTGACTAAGATCTTCTTGTTAGCAGCCTCTCCTGCCCCATTAGTTTTAGGGCAACACAGAGAGGGCTTATGGTCTTTAATGTCACACCTCTGGAGCAGTTTCCTAGCCTTAGCCATAAATTTCCCTTTTGCCCTTGAACCATGCGTAGAGTAGGAGACCACCTTGGCATGACCCTGTTCGTCGGGGCTGTAGGGCGCACCTCTCCTGTGATGTCTATTTCCAAGCTCGAGCAACCTGTATCTATTGCAAGTCAATATAATCTTTGTGGTCCTTTTTGGAAGTCAAGAAAGATGGCAAAATACAGGCATGTGTAGATCGATGGGATTTGAACAAACCTTGCCTCCAAATAGCATTCCCTTACCCCCTGACCAATTCTCTCTTTTCTTCTCTCTCTTTTTTTTTCTCCCCAATATTCTTTCTTTTAATAAGCTCCGCTCAAATCCTGAAGTTTACACATGTGTGCACTTTTTGTCTTAACCATGGAAACCATTGTTGTTCAATCTAGTCGGGCATTGCATTTCAGTATGAATTTTGGTCCCGTTCCTACTTATAGATCTCCCCTTTCAACCATTTCTACCCATTTCAGCTTGAATCTTCTGAGCTTCTGTGTCATCTGTCCATGATTAGGATATGTTTGGCATAGCATGCTTGGCGGCTTCATAATCATCTTCTGGCATGTCTTCATGGGTCCAAGCAAAGACCTTTTTGTATTTTGTTTTAATTCTCTCAAATTTTCTCACTCTTCGAGAGTTATGTCAGATGCCATCAAGATTTTCGAGGTTCCAAGAATAAATAGAGTAGCACCAATCGAGCTAATGTTAAATATAAATGGATAATGATCATGCATAATGAAATCGTTAAAAAACATCACACAAGTGAAGGAAATTGTTCGATTTATTAATAAAACTAAAAAATGTTATTAACATTATTAAAAATGTTCAGAACTAAGAAGGAAAGTCTAAACTATCATCTTCCTCTCTCTGCCGATGCAAGTGTTGTTGCGACGGTCCATAATCAACTTCAGGACCCATCTTTCCTTCCTTTGAGCTCCTTGTCGATGAGGCCTTGAACTCGTTCCCTCAAAGCTCGGTATGCGTCAGTATCATGTCCAGCCTGCTGATGATAGGCACAATCTTGATCTGCCCGATGTCCTAGACGCCCTTGGCTTTTAGAGGGTCTAGCTCGTTTTAATTGCAACTTCCCTTGCTTAACAAAATAGGCAAAATGCTTCGACAGAGGCTTTTCTAAGATGATGCAGTCACTTCAGGTCACCTCTCTAGCCGGCATCTTTATGTCTCCACCACTTATTCTGCTACCATTGCCATGACTTGGGCACCCTTCAGTAATTCTAGACGGCTCAAGATTTTGAACTTGCTTCCTCGGGATTTTCCAGTCATCAAATAGACCTGTGGCATACTGATGAGGATCCATTATCCCATAACCCACAGTTGGCTTAGTTGACCTCATATGAGGGAAAGACTTGCCTAAACCAAAGCAATATTTCTGGGCCACTCCAGCCATCGGCACTTTTTTGATCTTCTGAATGCCGACGGAACTGTCACCACTGCATAGACCACTTTTTCTCTCCGAGTCCGTAGTAGGCGAGCCTCTTGTTGGCAACTTGGGCAGTAGCACGTTTGGATCGCTGAATTGCCTCCTCGAGGACATCCATTCTTCTCCTAGGGCCACCCATCGTCGTCATCTTAAACCCCTCATTACAAACATGTCCTTTGCCTTTTTTCCTTGAGTGCAGAACATAAGGCATCTTTCCTCTGGACTCGATTCTCGGCATGTATGCTATTGCAGCTAAGCCTTGTTTGCTCTGTAGCATGGCAAAACCAGTATTTTGTGCCTTGGTAGACGGTGTTATCGTGGCAGCAAAGTCTTCCTTCGTAGTCTTCATCCTGGCTTCAAATTCTTTTAGCCTGCTCTCTAAGTCCAGTGCTTTCCTATCCATTTCATCAATAATGAGGGCATGGGTTGCACCCGGTCTTCCTGATGGATTGGCCATGTTACTTTCTATCAAATATTGTAAAAGGGGATGACTTGCCGTTCTCTGAGCCCACGTATTCTGTTCCTCAAAAAGAAAAGACAAATAAATTGCTGATTAGTCACCTGTCAGGACCTTTAGACCACCTGGACAGATCTATGATGGTTGCAAAAAATACCTGTTAGGATGATGTATGAATGACATATAAGATGCATGATCGTGCTATGCAACATCTACAAATCACATGCAAACACATAGGTCCTTCCAACCTTGTTACTCCCACACACGAGGTCATGCAGTCTCTGTCCTAGGTGGGATTAGCCCATGGGTCAACCGGGGACCTGCTGGGCGCGTATGGTGCACGGCGAAAAATCGGCAGCATAACCTCTCCTAACTAATGCACAGGCGCATGGGTTACGATCGTTATGTATTTAGGTGGTCCAAATAAGTTGACCTGGGCCTATCGGGGCATGAAAGCCTTTGATTAGGTGACCGATCAAATTATTTGGGTTTGTCCAATACAAAATGATCCATATAGCAAGGAAGGTATTAAGGTTCATACCACCTAGGGGAAGTATCTATTTCCATTACATGAGCTTTAGTCAAAAAGTGCTGTTACTTTAGGGCTATCCAAGCATGGTCCCTGCCGATGGGTCTAGCTCATCATGAGGATAACGACCGATCGGGTCTCCATTTTATACACCAAACGGTACGAGGCTTGGGCTGGTGGTTATCCTTAACACTTTCCTACATTGAGTGAACGTAGGGTCGTGCTTCGAGAACGCACCGGGGTTGATAGAGGGACCAAACTAGCATATATCTAAGGCTCTAATGAGATGTAATGCAGCATTGAAAGAAGATGAAATCTTTAAACTAAAACTCAATTGTAATTTTTAATCAAGGTACTTTCGAATTGAAGTTTCGAGTATAGTCCCCAGTGGAGTCGCCACTGTGACGCGCACCGAACCCCAGGGCGCCCCGAACCGCCCGCCTTCAGGGCTTTCGGGACGAGGTTCGTTAAAACTTGCAACGAATTACAAGTGCGTCTATGTTGGGCAACAAGGAGGTTTCTTGGAGTCACCACCCAATAGAACATTGGGAAGGGTCGTCTAGCCTCAGTGAGCCTAGGACGGCGCATACGTATCCATTGTGGGTAAGCCAAGAGGATCTTGGAGGTGCCAGTCCAATAGAACATTAGGATGACCTTCTAACCTCGTGGAACCTAGGATTACACAGCGCATAAATATCCATTTTGGGCAAACCAGAGGGATCTTGGAGGTCTCAGCCCAATAGAACATTAGGATGATCCTCTAACCCCCTGGAGCATAGGATTATGTAGATTAGGCCATTTGGTGGGAAACAAGAGATATTTTGGAGGTTCCATCCCAATGAAACAGTTAGAAGGACCTCTAACCTCATTGAGCCCAAGACCAGAGCGGGTTCGGAACTTCTCATTTATTTGTACCTTGATTAATATTACAATTAAGTTGTGAATTCATTGTTTCACCAACTTTCCATACAATGCAATTAATTAAAGCGCAATCCCTTCATGTAGATAAAGCAGTAAATTGACACAAAACAAAATACACGAAAATAAATTACAATAAAACTACGGGCAGAATACAACCCCCATTATAAAACGATAGGTAAATCATACAGAAATCGGGATATTCATTGAAATAAGGACATTGGTCCTGCCATGTATATTTATTACAAGTCAATTTTTGAGAAGTGTCGGTTTTATTGGCTAAAAACAGGACTTTGGCCCCCGATTTTCGAAAAATCCCAAATTAATTATTATAAAACATTTGGCGATTTTTACTTTAACGAGATTAAAACAATTTTCATAATAAAATGAGTAAAAATGAAAAAAAAACAAGGGTAAAGAAAGAACTCGGATGGAAATCCTCAGATTGGCGCAACCACCATCATTAACAACTCCAACTCATCCAAAATGGTCAGATAATATCTCACAAAAATAAACATGTCAGTGTCAAAATCAAGAATAAAATAAAATAAAGAAAAGTAAAATAACAAGAAATTTTAAAGGAAATGAGTTAAAAGATAAAAAGAAATAAAAAAAAAAAAGTAAAAGAAACAAGTTAAAAACATGAGAATTTGACCATGGACGGCCTTTTGCACATGACAGACGGACCTCCCTGGTGTGACCGATAGATGGAGTGGTGCGTCACCCATGTCTCATCTCTCAAACGAGAGACGGGCATCGGTGACCACTCTGCCCGTTGGTCACCCCTGATTCTAGAAAATCGGTAAAAACTTCAAAACTACAATTAAAATTCTTTGTTAAATAAAAAAATCTTATTAAAAATGGGAACAATTAATATAAGTAAATTAAATTACGCAAATATTAATCCAGAATGTTTACCCTCGGATTTTACCTTCTGGATGGATGTCGAATGATTTCGGTCCCGCATGCTTCACAAGGATCGAATAAAAATGGAATCAAGAAAAGAAATTTATGTTTTTCTTTCTTGAAAATTTGACAGCGATTCAAATATTGGAATTAGCCGGATTGATGGAAACGAATGAATTTCGTTACCTCAAATTAGCTTAATTCGCAAGTAAAAATTGAGAAAAGAGTAGAAAGGTTGAAAATAATTTTTATGGAATAAAAAGTAACTGAAAATAGAGATCTTGAGAAAAACTATTAAATTCGGATTTTAGTAAATTGCTCACAAAAAGATTTTCCCCTTAAAAATTTGCTAACCCCCGATAATGAAACTTAGTCCACTATTTATAGAGCTTAGAAGATAATTTGGATAAATATGGATTTTAGAATTCGAATTTGAAAAAGGAAATTGAAATTCAGTTTTAATCCCATTAACTGCCCCAATCCAATTCAAATTTGAAGAGTTTTTAAACTTATCGGATAAAATTCACAAAATTCGGCGTTATCTGATCTGATCAACGACCGATGGCCATCGCAAGAACCATAGACGGGCGTCGGTAAGAAGGGTACGCGTGTTAATTTGGACAACAGACGGACCGAGGCACAGGACTAGGGACGGCCCGTCTATCCGAGCGACGGGCCGTCTCTCGTTGCGAGAGATGGAAGGCCCTCAATGAGCGACGGGCATCCTCCCACAGACGGGAAGGCCGTATGTGGAGCAAAATATCACTTTTAAAATCGAAATTTCCCAAACTCTCTGAAACCTTTCGCTATAAAGAAGAAGACTTTAATCTTTGTGACACCGAAGGACGAAAACCTCCGAATTCTATCCATTTATCCAAAAATAGACATTGATCTCTTCATCGGGTAACTCTGATCTGGACTGCCTCAAGGCATGGTGTTTACAAAACCCCTCAGTCAAACCTTGGTTCAAATTGAACCGAACCGAAGGCCCACTTCAGAATGACTTTCGGAGGTCAATTTGACTCCGTTTTCGTCTCAAATTCTATAAATAGACTCCTTATGGCCCACAAATCATTTTTACGAAATTAAAATATTTTCTGACATCGGACAACCGAGTTCGCTGTATAGCCACGCCCTCGGGTTACCCATCCCGGAATTGCTATACTTCCTGCACACTTATCATTAAATTTTGACACTGGCAAACTCACTCCCTACACTGTTCGACGCTGCGATCATCATGATAACACTGAAATTATTCACCGACACTTCTAGACCGGTATTTTGACCATTACATTAACATAGAAATCCTTACCGTGGCAAAGCTAAAGAATCATATACATAATCACTATATCAGGATGATTAACATAATATCAATATTCATAATACAATAAACACTAACCGAAGTCACTCTTAAACCATAACATTACACTTAACATCAAACCAAATGTCTCATACAATAGCCTGAAAGTCACTAGCGGAGGATATGGGTACACTACAGGGGATACTACGAAAAGTATCAAACATTATAGGGGAGACCAAAGCCTTAAAAATATTTTTATACCCAAAGGTAGCAGGGGAGACCGAAGTCTCAAAAATATTTTTCAGTAAGACCATAACGGAGGTCACCGTAAGACCCAAATGGGGCCAACATAGGTAGCTGCACTCATTTTCCCTTTATAAGCATGCTTATCTATCCACTACTATGACACTCACTCAAAACATAACATTAGACAATATCAAAAGAAAGAGTCAAAATAATAATAATAATACTATTTAATCACATACACAATTGAGAACAATTATATTAACAAGCGTAAGCAAAAGCATGAACCATTCAATAGTGAGAAACCATGCAGAGTGAGACAAGAAAAACCATTTTAGAAAAACAGGGCAGGCAGGAAGGGGTCACTATCGCGCTCGCGACTGGCTATTGCGCTCGCAACAGTAGCCAGAATCACTCAGTGAAAACCAGGCTATCACGAGTCGTGCACAATGTCACGACTCGTGACAGGGGCTCACTATCACGACTCGCAACAATCGTCACGACTCGTGACAAAGCCAACCACTAACCGATACTAGCCAACCACTTCATATTCAATATCTTTCCTCTTCAAATTTGCATAAGACTTGTGTCGATCTCTAGCCGCTTTCAAACGTTGCTGAATCAATCTAACTTTCCCTTCAATGTCTTTCACCAAATCTAGGCCAATTACTGAACGCTCATTCAATTCTTTCCAACACACCGGAGTCCGACACTTTTTACCATAAAGAGCTTCATATGGCACCATGCCAATTCTCATCTGGTGACTATTATTGTATGTAAATTCCATTAAAGAAGCATATTTATCCTAACTCCTAGGAAAATCCAAAACACAGCCCCGAAGCATATCTTCTAACACTTGGATAACTCTTTCAGATTGACCATCAATTTGCAGATGAAAAGCTATACTGAAATTGAGTCAAGTAGCCAGTGTAGATTGCAAATCTTTCCAAAACCTTGATGTAAATCTTGGATTCCGGTCAGACATAATAAATAAGGGAATTCCATGAAGCTGAACAACCTCATCCCCACACAATTCTGCCATCGATCCATCGAATAATCGAGTCAAACCGGTATAAAATGAGCTGATTTGGTAAGCCGGTCGACTTGTACCCATACTAAATCGTGCTTTCTTTGTGTCATTGGAAGACCTATTACAAAATCCATTGTAACGTTATCCTGTTTCCACTGCGAAATTGGTATGGGATGAAGCAAACCCGAAGGAACTTGGTGTTCAGCTTACACTTGCTGGCAGGTTGGGCACTTAGATACTTAATCCACTACATCCTTCTTCATTCTAGGCCACTAGTAAAACTGTTTCAAATCTTATACATTTTGTTACCTCCTGGGTGCATAGTGAAAATCGTAGTGTGAGCTTCCTACAAAAGCCTTTTCTTCACTTCTTTGTCATTTGGCACACACAATCGACTTTTACAATAAAGCACCCCATCACTGCTCACTAAATAGTCAATCTTCTCTCCACTCTTGACTAATTGCAGTGTTTACTGTAACTTGGGATCATTCCTCTGAGCATCAATAATCATTTGTCTTAACTAGGCCTAGCTTTCAGCTTGGTTATCAGCATTCCATCAAAGGCTATCCTCCACCTTCTAAGCTGCAATGCTGAAATTAACTTCCTACTCAGAGCATCCGCAACCACATTAGCCTTTCTCAGATGATAATCCACTATACAGTTATAATTCTTAAACAATTCAAGCCATCAACATTGCCTCAGATTGAGCTCTTTCTCTGTAAGTAGATATTTGAAGCTTTTGTGGTCAGTAAAGATTCTGCACTTCTCAACATACAAATAATGGCACCAAATCTTCAGAGCAAACACAACCGCAGCCAATTCAAGATCATGCGTCGGGTAATTTTGTTCATGAGACTTCAACTGCCTTGACGCATACGCTATCACTTTTTCCTCTTGCATCAGTACATAGCGAAGTCTAATTCCCGAAGCATCATTGTACATGGTATACTCTTTACTCGAAATGTATAGGTGCTTCAACAAGCATTCCTTTCAACTGCTCAAAAATAGCTTGACATTTTTTTGTCCACTCAAATTTAACTCCTTTCCAAAGCAACTTGGTGAAAGGCGAAGAAATAATGGAGAATCCTTTCACAAACCGTAGGTAATAGCCTGCTAATCCCAAGAAACTTCTCACTTCAGGCACATTACGAGGCAGTTTCCAATTCACTATCGTCTCTATCTTAGATGGATCAACTCTAATACCTTTAGAAGAAACAATATGACCCAAGAAAGATACTTCTTTAAACCAGAAATCACATTTACTGAGCTTTTCAAACAATTGATGGTCCGTCAAAATCTGAAGTACAATCTGCAAATGCTCCTCATGCTCTTGTTCATCCTTTGAGTACACCAATATGTCGTCGATGACTACTACGACTAATTGGTCAAGATATGGCCGAAATACCCTATTCATCAAATCTATAAAAATCGCAGACACATTAGTCAACCTAAACAGCATCACCAGGAACTCATAATTCCCATACCGAGTCCTAAAAGCAGTCTTCGGGACATCTACATCTTTAACCCGAGGTTGGTAGCACCCTAATCGTAGATAAATCTTGGAGAAGACCCCAGCACTTTTCAGCTAATCAAATAGGTCTTCTATCCTTGGCAATAGATACTTATTCTTCACTGTAACCTTATTGATCTGCCGATAATTGATACACATCCGCAGAGTGCCATCTTCTTGATAAACAAAACTGGAGCACCCTAAGGGGAGACACTAGGTCGGATAAAGCCATTGTCCAATAGCTCTTGCAATTGAATTTTCA
This sequence comes from Excoecaria cochinchinensis, assembly GCA_947683425.1. NCBI lineage: Eukaryota > Viridiplantae > Streptophyta > Magnoliopsida > Malpighiales > Euphorbiaceae > Excoecaria > Excoecaria cochinchinensis. The sequence continues at coordinate 7,009,751 of CANTUQ010000024.1, forward strand.
ACTCCTTCAATTCCATAGGAGCCATTCGATAGGGAGCCTTGGAGATAGGAGTAGTGCTCGGCAAAATCTCAATAGACAACTCCACTTCCTTTTTCGACGGTAAACTGGTAACTCTTTAGGGAACACATCCAAAAATTCACTTACCACCGGTATATCTTGCACTTTCATTTGCCCATGCCTAGAATCCAAAACCAAAGCAATAAAGGCTTCACATCCTTTCCTCAAAAATCATCAGGCTTGCATAGCAGAGATTACATTACCTAAAGGGCTGAAATGCATACCCCGCACAATCATAGGAGACTGATTCGGACCTATAAGCACTACAGTCTTCTTATTACAATCGACTACTGCCCGATGTTTACATAACCAATCCATTCCTAAAATTAAATCAAACTCGTGGAAAATCTCAATAGACAACTCCACTTCCTTTTTCGATAGTAAACTTGGTAACTCTTTATGGAATACATCCAAAAATTCACTTACCACCGATATATCTTGCACTTTCACTTGCCCATGCCTACAATCCAAAACAAAACTATAAAGGCTTCACATCCTTTCCTCAAAAATCGTCAGGCTTGCATAGTAAAGATTACATTACCTAAAGGGCTAGATGCATACCCTGCACAGTCACAGGAGACTGATTCGGACCTATAAGCACTATAGTATTCTTGTTACAATCAAGTACTGCCTGATGTTTGCATAACCAATCCATTCCTAAAATTAAATCAAACTCGTGGAAAGGCAATTCGATCAAATCAGCTAAAACTTCTCTCTCTTGAACCATTAAGGGATAGTTCCTAAACACTCAGTTCACATTGACACAATGTCCTAATGGATTGGTCACACAAATCTCATAGTCTAACCGATCAGTAGCGAGCAAATTAACACATAACTTTTCAGAACACAAATATGAGTGTGTGGACCCAAGGTCAATTAGAGCATGCATTTCAGTGTCAAAGAGCAGAAACATACCAGCTGTAACTTCTGGGGCATCCTTCTTATCACGAGCCTTCATAGCAAATGCCCGAACTGGTGCCACTGGGGGCCGATCAACATTCTCTGAAGACGCTCCATCTCTAGGTTGACCACCTTGACCTTGACCTCTACCTCTACCTCGGGTAGCTTGAGGGGTATTAGATCCTACTCTACTAGTCTCTTGCTGGTCTCGACTACCCTCAAAGGATTTCGAACATTTTGCCAAGAAATGATCTATGCTTCCACATCTAGCCATCGACATTCTCCTCTGTGATGCTTGTTATAATGTGAGCACTCTGGTACACTGTAACTTTGACCACTTGAGGTACCTCTACCAGAACCAGATACTTGTGAAGATCCTTGCCATCTTTCTCTAGTAGCAGGACTGTTAGCAGACTCACTTTGAGAGGTTGCTTGTGGATTCCTGGGCCTCTTTCCTAAATATGAGCCACGTTGGGAGGGATTTCTTCTTTGAGCTCTCTTCCTCATAATTGCCTCAGATCGTTTAGTTCTCATTACTGCTTGCACTATCTGATAATAGCTGACATTTTGCGAGGTTGTCATGGATATCAACAATGCCTTAATGGACTCCTTCAACCCCTCTTCAAAATGCTAACAACGGAAATCTTCAATAAGCTATCCAACTGGTGCATACTTATTGAGCCTGCTAAACTCTTTTTCATAATCTGACACTATCAAAGTCCTCTGCCTCAGGTTTAGAAACTGTTTCTACATTGCCTCTTTGTAAGCTTTAGTGACATACTTGTTATGGAATTCTTGGACAAAGAACTCCCAAGTGATCGGATTAGGAAACATCAGGTGCCTTAGAACTAACTTCCACCAATCATAGGCATGACCCTGCAATAGAGACACCACACATTCCACTTCTTGCTCTGGAGGGCATCTAATCTCTTCCAACACTCTCCGCACTTTCTCAATCCAAAACTCAGCCTTATCGGACTCAGATAGGCTAGTCGCATAGAAATTCTCAGCTCCATGCTTCCTCAACATATCAATCGGAGCATTAGGTGTAGTCATCTGATCCAACATTTTAGCCATATCCTGTAATATCTTCAACAGAGCTTCCATAGGTATAGCTGGAACCTCAGGTTGCACTCTAGTAGATGTTGTTGGACTAGAAATAGATGGATCTTGTTCTCGAGGATTCGCCCTCTCAGCTGACTCCTCTAACGATTCTCGTGAGGAAGCCATCTCTTAGCTACAAAATACAAGGACATCCGCATCAGGCCAACACAATTCTATACTCATTTCTATCCTACGAACACCCAGAGTCACCAAAACCTAGCCTTTGATACCAATAAAATTGTAACACCCCTTACCCATCCATAGTGAACCACATCCTGAAGAGGTGAGGTACAATGACAGATAAGGGTTACCACACAAAGACAATGCATGCAAGACATAAAAGCGATAACTCAATCACAGACTTATAAGAAAATTGGGGATATAAAATTTCTTTCCCAATTAGTTACATCATCCATTCATCCATCTAAAAAAATATATATACATCACTTTGTCGTATAATATTACAAATCTCTACATATACATATATATATATGTGTGTGTGTGTGTCAAAGTATTACATACTATATCTCTTAATACAATTCAAAATTTTATAAAAAAAGATTGCAAATCTAAAACTTAAGAACCTATACAAAAGCTCGTCCTATAGTGTTGGCTCTTGAGGCTACGGATTTTATCCATTCAGAATCTCTTACTTCTATACCTGCACAGATGAAACACCCGTGCTAAACACTAAGGCTTAATGGGGAAATATGTAATGAACAACCACTCACAGTGGTCGTCAATGCAAATCATATACGCATGTGACATGTATACATAATATCATAACTCATCATATACAATAAAACAAATAAAGCAGAAGATATCATGAGTTCATATAAAGGTTCCATACATCGAATTTTACGCATCAATTCGTACATTCATATTATTTCATTTCTTACTTTATAAACATAATTATGCCTGTATAATCAATGTGGTGGATAAACGGGTGAAAACGCATAGGTACCTGTAGGTACAAAAATCATTTTCTTTTTCTTTTTAAAAACACATAGGGATCTTAAGCAAGATCCAAACACATAGGGATTCAAAGGAATCCAAATGCATAGGGACTTAATCAAAGTCCAGAACATATAGGGATCTAATCAGGATCCAGAGAAATGTATAGGCTGCAACAATATAACTCTATAGGCATGCCTACCTATCCGCAACTAAACTATTACAAGCTAATTACACATTAATCCTTACATTCACATAACCAAGCAATGAGCATTTAACAATAATTGTACTTATTATCTTAAACCATTGATAATAATTCATGTAATTCAACATATCTCATATGAAACTTTACATTTTAGACATCATTCGTTATATATCAGTCATATTATTGCATGATTATGGCAATGCTTAACTCAAACAATGGCAATTATGTTACAAATCAAACTTGGTAAATAGGGGTTACACAGTGGTCATGAAAACCCTTACTGCCATATAAAACATTGAAAACTGAACTTTACCAAAAGAAGGCATTTACACAACGGTATGAACAATCCTAACCACCGTGTAAAACATTCCACATGGCGGTAAGAAGAAACCTGACCACCGTGTGAAATGCCGAAGTCTGGAACTCTAGCAAACAAATTAGCATTTACACAGCGGTAAGAATAAACCTGACCACCATGTAAAATGCAAGAATTTCAGAATTTCAAACATAATGCATTTACATGGTGGTAAGAATAATCTTGACTGCCATGTAAAATGTAGAAATCCTAGAATTTCCAAACATAATGCAGTCACACGGCGGAAAGAGCAATCCTAACCGCCGCATGAAAGACTGAATTTCAAGAATGCTAGGCAGAATGCACTTACACGGCAGTAAGGGAACTCCAATCTGCCGTGTAGGCTGTCACACGGTGGGCAAGGAAACCTTTACCACCATGTGATCAGCCGGACAGACCAATATCATCAACTAAAATGCGATTACACTGCGGTATGAAATTTTCTGACCGCCGTGTGAATCAACAAAAATCTACATTACACTAGAACACAACTGTGTTTTCCATGACACAACTGTTCTTTTCTGAAAAAACACAGCCATGCTTAGAATTCCACTTTCTAACCCAATTTACAAATCACAACTTCAAATCACAATTGAAACACACTTAAATCAATTCTATTAACCTCAACATCAAATTATAAACATCCTTAACACATCAATTCATCAAATTACACATTTTCATTCAAAATTTCCCAAACCTTATCTTCCTTTGCTCCTATTTTCTCAATTGCTGCACTTCCACTAGCTTTCTCATTTCTTTTAGCTTCTCTTATTTTCTCTATTACAAATCAAACCAATAATCAGAATTTGACTCAAAGCCACAATCAAACCCAATTCACGTGAAGGAGAAAAAGAAGAACTATTCACTTACCTTCACAAACCTTAAATTCACTTAACCAATTGAGGAGTAACAAGTGGATTGGATGGATTTTTAGAACAAGGAGAGGGGGAGAAGGACGAGAATGAGAGAGAGAAAGGACAGATTTTTGCTCCCTCTCTCACGTTCTTCACATGGCTTTTAAGCCATGTTTATCCTTTCATTTCTCTCTCCAAATCCTCACCACCTATTTGTCACTCATCCAATGATTCTTTAACAAATTCTTCTTCTAGTTCTTCAATTCTTCCCAAAACATACATTCCCCAATCAATTAATCAAATCAATACACTAACCCATCTAACTTTTCAAATCATGCATTTAAGTCCATAGGGGTTAAATGAAAATTTTAACCCTGACTTTCCAATTAATACCAGTTAAGTCCCAAACACAGTTACTTAGTCAATTACACATCTTAAGCCACTTTCGTACCCGAATGGTATTTAAAACAATTAAGGTACAAGTTGGGGCCTTATATATATGTACATACATATATATATATATATATGTACATATATATATGTACATATGTATATATATATATACATATGTGTATGTACATATATATATATACATATGTACATATATATGTACATATGTACATATATATATGTATATGTACATATATATATGTACATATGTACATATATATATACACTACAAGAAAAATGCTCTTTAACGAGGGGAAATCCGGTCGTTAAAAGTTAAAATCCGGTCGTTAAAAACCTTTAACGACCGAAAAATCCGGTCGGTAAAAGCCCCTTCGTTAAAGGTATAGACGACCGGATATTGAATCCGGTCGTTAATATCTTTAACGACCGGAATGTTTCCGGTCGTTGAATAGTGACTTTTAGCGACCGGATTTTCCCTTCGCTAATTATATTCACTTTTAACGAAAGGATTTCCGGTCGTCAAAAATATATTTTAGTGACCGAATTTTCCCTTCGCTAATTGTATTCACTTTCAACAAAGGGATTTCCAGTCGTTAAAAATACCTTTTAACGACCGAATTTTCTTTTTGTTAATTATATGCACTTTTCAACCTTTTTTGTCGTTAAAAATACTATTTTACCGAACGGATTTTCCCTTTGCTAATTTTATTCGCTTTTAACGAATGGATTTTTGGCCGTTGAAAATACTTTTTACTGATAAATTTTTTCTTTCGCTGTATTCAGTATCAATGAAAAAGTATTCGGTAGTTAAAGATAGTAACGGATTTGACTATTACCTGTACACATCATTCACACACATATATATATCCAAAATTATAATAAATAGTTTTTCCATAGATTGCAAAATATCATATACAAAATATATCAATATTTCAAAATTGTTTGACATCGTATCATATACAAGTATAAAATATAAAAACAGCCCGTATCTATATATCCAAAAAAATAGAATGCATAATGAACCTTATATCTTCATTGTCCATTGTTTTGAAGACCTGTCGAATTTAAAACATAAATTTATAATTAAAATTCATACATAAAGGCAATAAATCGAAAGGCCAAACAAAAGATATTCTCCTAACACATAAACCTTTGAAAACCCTAACAATAGATCTTTATTCCTTCAAATATATGAGAAAAAAATGCCAATTATGTGCAGAAGTTTTGTCCATGAAACAGCTTAATCATTGATAAGATATACAGAGGCTTTATTTTTCAACAAAAATCCTTTATGCTTGAGTTGTGAAAGAAAAAATAATAAATTATAACAAGATGTATTCTTTAACGGGAACAAAAGCATGTGGACTTTCAAAAGTTGCTTGTGTCATTGTTTTGGCAAGACATCAAATGGAATTCACGAGTAACAAATGTGCCAAAAAAAGAAAAATCAATCACAAATAAAGAAAGGCATATATGGAATAAATATACCTCTATAGCATCAACTAGACATTCCGAGAGGACTGAAATCCATAGGGTTATAAGAGATATTCCCATTTTGAGATCTCGGGAGCTTCATCCTCATCTGCACTACAAGTTGAAGTGTCCTGCTGATTTTAAGCCATTACTTAACACAATTATTTATCAGATCCAAGAAAATTTAGTAAAATAACAAGAGTGCAAAAGTTCATGCTTCATTCCAAGTGGATGGCAAATTGAGTCAAGAGAGATGAGATGATTAACTATAATGTCCTCTTCCATTTGTACATCTAACCAAAGGACTAAAGTCATTTCATTATTATTAATTATTAAATTAAGATTTGGTCAAAGTTTGCACTTTTTTTTTTAATTATGTCAAAGCTGAATTCTGTTTATGCGCATGTAGAAAAGGTATGAGATAGTCCATCCAATATTGGAAGACTAGAGGAATTGCGACAAGTCAGAGAAAACAGCCATTTCACTATTTTCTGCAGAAAAATAAAGTGACTAACCTCATCTACTGGGAAATAAATATTTTTCTGACTCTTCAACTGAAAATAGAGAAACACAGCATAGGCAACGAGCATTACGCAACTACTAAACCTTGATAGAGCCAACTCAGACTTCCCAAAATGCAATTCTGTTCGAGTAGAGTGGAGGACGGCAGGGAATAGCAAGCCCATTACTGCCATCAACAGTAAATGGGAATTCACTGTAGCAGTACCCTAAGAATGAGATTCAAATTAGCAGTGAAGTTATGAAAGATGTAAGAGATTTAGGAAAAAAAAAATGAGTGAGGTAAAGAATAAGTGCTTCTTTTCCCTATTAATTATTAAAGGAGAGCATACCTTATTAAACACTTGCTCCCTGTTAGCAATCACAAGACCGCCACTGAAGATTGCACATCCAAGTACCAGCAACATGTTTGACAATATTGATCCAAGCAATGACTGCTGAACTACACGTATCATGCCACTTCTCAATGCAAAAACTGATATTATCAATTCAGTTGCATTACCAAAAGTTGCATTTAAAAGACTTCCAACTGCCAAATGAGGAAATATTCAGTTAACAGTAGAAAAAGAAAAGGAAAAGAAAAAACTTCAAAAATCAGCAAAGAAAAGAATCAAATTCACAAATGGACTGGTGCCAAATCTGTCAAAATTTTTAAGCTGTTTTCTTCAAAACTTCTATAGTAAATCAAAATTAAAAGATAATGAAAGTGATGAACAGAGAAGGTGCTTTCAAGGCGACATTTCCTTAAATTGCTAATGTACCTGAAGATGCTTTCCCATATTTTGTTTTTTATCCTCATAAGTTTAGACTGCCAAAGCAAACTAGATTGTTAAATCATTCTACTCTTCGGGAAATTTTCTACTTCATATACTAGTTATAACATCTGAAATATACCTTTCCCAAAGTATCAAACGACAAGCATAGGAATTTAGTCGAAACATGATATGCTACGCGTTTCTACCACTTCTTTGAGATAAATGTATATATATGTATGGATGTATGTATATTTAGATGTTACGAGGTTAGTAGCAGCTTCTCTTGATGATTGTTGTTGGTAATAGATGCTTCAAAAGGTAAACATAAAAATAAATGCATAAACTTCATACAAAACTTCATACTGGAATATCTATAAATATTATGCTGCCAATCTGAAAATTAATTATCCATGTCAGTTTTTTATTATTATTATTTAAATAGTTAAGTAAAGAAAGAAAGAAAAATATGTTGTACACCTGTGTCCATGCATATGGATTAAGGATTAATGTAGGTAAGCTCCCATTATATTCCACTACCTTAAAAGTGATTGGACCTATTCATACATAATTATAAATAAACATCAACAAACTAATCAAATACAAAATTTGATTAGTGATTTTTGGATCGTAAGAATAAAGGAAGAAATACCAATTTCATAAAGAAGAGCAGACAAGGCAAAGCAGCCAGGGCCTCTAGTAAACCAAAGCAACAAAGGATCTTCTCTTGGATTTGATTCAGATTTAACAAAATAGTAGAATAGCTGCACATCCTCTGCTTTATCCACACCAATATATCTGATACACAATTACCTACTTAATTATCAAACTTCAATCATTAATTGTTACCTAATTAATTACCCTTAAAATAAAATTACCCAGTTTCAAGTTCAAAAGGAAGTGGACCCTCAAACAAGAGTTATTTCTCCTTAAAAAGTAATAATATTTACTGAGTTATTTGATAATTAATCATCTGTAATTATTTGAAATTCATGGAATTAAATACTGTAATGTGTTCACTTTGCTCAGGATTTATACAACAATAGGATGAGAAAACTAGCAATTCAAAATGTAGGACCTTTAGGTAACAAAGGCAATCTACCCTGAATTGAATGGTACCTGCATGAAGAGCATCTCAGAATGAGCATCTCAATACTGCTAATTTACAATTCCAAAGATTAAAAGCAAGTTAGTAAGACTAACTTCTGTAATGAACACATACCTTGTTAATAATCTTACAAAATCAGAGACAAAAATCAAATGCAAAGTTGAGGATACAAACCTGTCTTCAGCGGCGAGTGACGCGGCAGCGAGGCGAGGGGAACCTTAATACTGTGACCAAGATAATTCTCCCGATGTTTGTAACCCTTGACATCTTCCCAAGTAAATTCTGCACATAAATTTATCCATTAACTCTTCAACAATCACTTCTCCATCCACAAATCAATTACCCAGCAATTCAACATGATTGATGTAATATACATCCAAATTGTCTATATATATACCGCCAAATGCCACATGGAGGATACCATTTCGCTGCCAAGATTTGGAATACAGATAATAACATATTTGCTATAACAAATTGAAGAAAAAAATTATAAATTAAAAATTAAAAAACTGATTAAATTAAGATAGAAACCTAAAAACTTATGACTTAAAGAGATATAAATACTTAGATGATCAGTGCTAAATAATCCATTTATCAACTACATTAAGGTGTGATTAATCAAAATAATCAACAGACATATTTCAACCAAACTGGGTTCGAGTTCTGAAATAACAGATAAGGAAAAAATTCGAGTTCAAAAAAATAATATAGAAGATGATTTAGACAGAATTCGATGATTTAGAAAAGCATATTGAAGTTCAGATCAGAATAATTCAATTACAGATAGCGAGAGCTTACGATTTCAGCCACCGCGGACACCACCTCTAGTTGGATGATACATGTCGGAACTGGTTCAGGTTCAGCTGCTCAAAGAAAAGAGATCCTGGGCTTTACTCTTCCTTTCTAGTAAAAAAGAACAAACCTATATCTGCAGGGCTTCGAGTGCTGCAGCGGCGGTAAGGTAGAGGAGCGACGGGGCAGCGAGGAGAGGGCAACGGCAGATGACTGCCCTAACATCTATTTCATCAGGGTTATAGTTTAACGAAAGGGTGAGAGTTTGCTTCCGGCAGTGAATCGATTATGTTGGTACTTGATAAATCTCAAGTTGCTTCCGATGGTGAAGCTGAGAACAGGGTGAGAATTGATAAATAAAATTTACGAGAAGGTGAGAATCTCAGACAAAGGGATGTAGAGCAGGAAAGGGATTTGGGGGTTTTAAGAATTTTTTAACAAAAGAAAATATGAAAGTTTAATGACTATAAAGCGGAGAACAGAGAGGGATGAAGAAAGATTAAGGTGGGGCTAGTGGGGTGGTTTCCGGCGGTGGGTAGCGGCGAGTGGGTGACGAGGGGACGGATTAGGGCTCCTGTAAGCAATCATTTTACACGAATTGGGTTTTGTGGGTCTGCTTTCTATTTGAGTTTACATTTTTTTGTTTTATTTTAATAAAATAATTGAGAATTATTTTTTGGAGGCAAATAATAAAGTCCCGCCATTTTATTTTAGGCCAATAACGACCGGATTTTATGCCTTTTAACGACCGGAAATAATCCCATCGTTAAATAATAATAAAATTTGAGCTTTGACGACCGGATTAATTTCCCTTCGTTATTTATATCCTTTTACGACCGGATTTTTATCCCTTCGCTAAATTTTGGTCGTTAAAACTCAATTTTCTTGTAGTGATATGTACATATATATATATATATGTATGTACATACATATATGTATATATATGTACATACATATATGTATATATATGTACATATATATACATATATGTATGTACATATATATATATATATATATATATATATATATATATATATATATATATATATATATATATACATATGTACATATATATATATGTACATACATATATATATGTATGTACATATATATAATATATATGTACATATATATACATATATGTACATATATGTACATATATATACACATATATGTATGTACATATATATACATATATGTATATATATGTACATATATATACACATATATGTATGTACATATATATATATATATATATATATATATATATATGTACACACACACATATATATATATATACACACGTGTGTGTATACACATATATATACATATATATATATGTGTGTGTGTGTATATATGTGTGTGTGTGTATGTGTATGTGTATGTGTATATCTGCGGGACCACCTTATGCCTCTCCTGGGCTATTGGCTGACCAACGCATGTCTTCAGGGCTGACCAACGTTTCCTACTTTCCTGAACTATCTTTTCTGCAACTATTTCTAGAACAAATTTGCTTAAGATAATCGTTTTGAATAGGTTATCTAAAATTCTCTCTGAAAACCAACCAGGCTCTGATACCAAAACGGACGGGATCGGACATTTTTTAGATAGGAAGAGAGAAATAGAAGTTATTAACAATATAATTCAAGAAAGAAAATCATATGTAATATAAATCTTCTTTTAGCTTTAGTATATTGACAAGAACAAAAACCTATTCTGTGACAAAGATGATTACTATCTTCTAACCAACCTAATAAATTTCTTAATTCGGTTTTTAAATAATTTCTCTGATCAGCTGAAGCAAAATCTATTAAATATAAGTTTGAAATTAAACTATCTATTCTAGAATTAGGATCAATTATTATATTACCAAAAGAATCCATTAGGTATTGATATCTAAGAATTCTATTATATGTTTTATAAATCTTTTCTGAATATCATAACTTTTGCAATCACAACAATCTACTTCATGTAATCTGATTGTTTCGTCTTCTATGAATTTTAAATGCTTTTCTAATTCATCTTTCATATATAATCTAGCGCTTATATTATCTATAGTCATTAGAGCAAATTGAAATTTTTCAATAAAGTCATCTATATAACTATGAAATACGGGTTCATGAGAAGCTGATGACTGATATGCTATGGGAGTGGATGCAGAAGATGAAGACTCTGATATCATATTAATAATCATAGGAGAAATAAATATAAATATTAATTCAAAATCAATTATAAAGGATAGAAACTCAGAAATATTACAAAATCTAACTTGTCCAAAATTACAAGATTTTAGATGGTATAAAGATATATTTTTAACTAAAGTAATGACTAGATCAGACTGTAGTAATTCGTATTGGAAAGAAAGATTTGTAGCAGGGTTACCTAAATTATTTGCTGATAAAGTAAGAAATAGATTAAGAAATGAATATAATAATGTTATCCCTTATCAGGAATTATCTTATGGTCAACTAATTAACAGAATAAATAAAGAAGGATTAGCTATATGTTCTGATATGAAACTTAAGGAAAAACTAAAAAGAGAAAATATTAATAGTAGAAAAGAACTAGGAGATTTTTGTCAGCAATATGGTTATGAAAGGATTAGTGCACCTTCAGCTAGAACAAAAAGAAAGAATAAAATTAAACGCAAATATATTCCTAGAAGAAGGACTTATAAGCCCAATATAGAAGTAGAAAGACCCAGTAACAGAAAAACTTATTCTAAGAAAAAACCTTATAAGAATAAAAAACCCCATAAAAAAGATATAATAATTTGCTATAAATGTGGTAGACCAGGACACTATTCAAAAAATTGTAAAATGAAAGGAAAAGTAAATAATTTAGATGCTTCAGATGAATTAAAAGAGAAAATTATGAAACTTGTAATTAACGATTCCTCAGAAGAAAGCTTATCAGAAGATTATTCTGAAAATGATTTAAATAATATAAGTGAAACTGAATCTAGTAATAGTGATTCAGAATCTTGTGAATGCATAGGAACTTGTCAATGTAATCAGATAAATATGATTAGTAATGAACAGGAATTTTTATTAGGTATAATAGACAAAATAGATGATCCAGAAATAAAAAGAGATTATTTAATTAAACTAAAAGATTTAATCGGACAAAGGGAGCAAAAAGATTATAAACCTTATAATTTCTCAGACATTTGTCAAAGATTTAAACAAGTTAATAAAAAATCCTCTATTCAAAATCTTCAAGAAGAAGTCAAAAATTTAAAACAAGATATGAACATATTAAAAGAAAAGGTCCTATACTTAGAAGAAGAAAATTTAAAAGGAAATTTAAGCAGAATATTTAGAAATAATGATCAGGCATCTACTTCATTAATTATTAAAGAACCAGAAAATAAAGATGAATATATTAATAGTATATCAAGAATAAATTATCAAAAATGGTATGTAAAGCTAGATATTGTTATAAATGATGATTTTCATCTTTCTACTTTAGCATTAATAGATAGTGGTGCTGATCAGAATTGTATTCAAGAAGGTTTAGTTCCAACTAAGTATTACGAGAAAACTTCAGAAAGACTTAGCTCAGCTAGTCAAAATTACATATTAAATATAAGTTATCTAAGGTTAAAGTTTGTAATAAAGGATATTGTTATAAAACCCAGCTAATATTAATTAAAAATTTAAATTCAGGAGTAATTTTAGGAACCCCTTTTTTAACTATGTTATACCCTTTTCAAGTTAATAATAATGGATTATCTACTATTGTTTTAGGAAAAGATATTTTATTTGAATTTGCCTTTCCTATGACCGTACGAGATATTAATCAATTAAAAAATAATATTCAGGAAATAAATCTTATTAAAGAAAATAAACTAAGTCACATAAAGTATCTAATTCAAGAAATAGATGAAAAACGATTAGAAAATCAGCTAAATGAAGATAAAATAAAAGAAAAGGTTAAAGAAATAGAAAATACTTTTTTAAAGGATGTTTGTGCTCCTGTTCCTAATGCTTTTTGGAATAGGAAAAGCCACATAGTTAGTTTACCTTATGAAAAGGATTTTGATGAAAGACAGATTCCCACTAGATCTAAAGCCATACACATGTCAGAAGATTTAGAAAAACTTTGTAGAAAAGAAATTCAAGAATTAAAAGAAAAAGGATTAATTAGAGACTCGAAATCTCCATGGTCTTGTTCAGCTTTTTATGTTATGAACGCTGCAGAATTAGAAAGAGGAACTCCTAGATTAGTTATAAATTATAAACCATTAAATAAAGTTTTACAATGGATTAGATATCCAATTCCTAATAAAAGAGATTTGTTAAAAAGATTATATATTGCAAAAATATTTTCTAAATTTGATATGAAGTCAGGATTTTGGCAGATACAAATTTTAGAAAAGGACAAGTATAAGACAGGATTTAATACTCCTTTTGGACATTACGAATGGAATGTAATGCCTTTTGGATTAAAAAATTCTCCATCAGAATTTCAAAATATTATGAATGATATAATTAGACCTATTAATGAATTCTCTATAGTTTATATAGATGATGTCTTAATTTTTTCAGAAAATATTAATCAACATTTTAGTCATTTAAGAAAATTCTATAATATTATTCACAATAATGGATTAGTAATCTCTCCAACAAAGATAAAGTTATTTCAAATAAAAGTTAGATTTTTAGGACATAATATTAATCAAGGAACAATTAGGCCAATTAATAGAAGTTTAGAATTTACAGAAAAATTTCCAGATGAAATTAAAGATAAGAAACAGTTGCAAAGATTTTTAGGATGTTTAAATTATGTTCATGATTTCTTTGAAAATTTAGGTATAATTTGTCAACCTCTTTACGATAGACTTAAGAAAAATCCTTCACCTTGGACAGAAGAACATACTCAAATAGTAAAAACTATTAAATCAAAGGTTAAAAGTCTTCCTTGTCTTAGTATTCCTCACCCAGAAACATTTTTAATAGTCGAAACAGATGCTAGTGATAAAGGATTTGGAGGAATTCTAAAACAAAAAAGAAATAATAAAGAAGAATTGATTAGATATTACTCAGGAAATTGGAATAATACTCAAAATAATTATTCTACAATTAAAAAAGAAATATTAAGCATAGTATCATGCATCATAAAGTTTGAAGATGATTTATACATGAAAAAAATTTTACTCATAATAGATTGTCTTTCAGCAAAACATATTTTAGAAAAGGATGTTAAAAATTTAATTTCTAAACAGATTTTTGCCAGATGGCAAGCCTTTCTTAGCAATTTTGATTTTGAAATAGAATTTATTAAAGGACAAAATAATTGTTTGCCTGATTTTCTTTCTCGTGAGTTTTTACAGGGAAAATGAATAATAAGAAGGTTTTGAGCAAAGAAAGTATTTCAAAACAGAATAATAATCAGAATGCTTATACTAATCAGATGATTCCCGTCTCTCCAAACCGTTTCTCTCCTATTGCCCCAAGACCTAGAGCAATAACTCCTCAGTTTTTTCCACCAATTTCTTCAAACCTTATCAGAACACCACCTTTAGTTCCACCTTCTACCTTTAGACCACCAACCTATTCTACTATAGTATCCACTCCCACCTTCGCATCCTCATCATCTCCCAAAAGATCTTCATCAGTTTATCAGTTGAACCCTCGAAGAAAATTTATCAAAGTCTTAGAAATAGAGGAACAATCTTTAATAGAAAATTAGAGTTTTTATAAATTAATTAAATTTATCTTCCCAAAAGGATTTCATTTTTTAGAAGACTGCCCAGAAAAGACCAGAGAATTTTATGAAATGATTCTAGTAGATACCGACTCAGTGGTTATTGAACATAACTATAATCAGGACTCTACTAAGATCAATTACAGCAAGGTTAAGATTTTCAAGATCATGACTTTATCAGAATGGGGAATGAAGCCTCACGCCAACAAGGTTCTAACAGGATTTTCTGCCAGAAATCATTTTAATTACTATGATTATCAAGAAACATGGTTCAAAGCTTTTTATCTCAGAAATTATAATCATTCTTGGTTCTTTTATTTTTCCAATAAGTTTTCAGGATTTTATCCTAATTGGTTTCTAAGATGGTTTGATTATATGGGACCCATAGACTCAATATTTCCTCATCAAGTCTTCCATGGTTTTGAAAAATATCGGGAGCAACACCAAACCAAGCTTAATGATTCATTACTACAATGCTGTAATGAATTTAAAATACCTTGGATCATTACTTGGAATTATCATGTATCAACAGAGTCAGTCATTCCTATCCTTTACCGAGAATACCGAGTAAAGTGGTGGGATTCTTTTCAAGAAAGCAGAGCTAATCCAGAAGCGGTCAGACAAAAGTTCGATAACGACAAATTCTCTTATCAGACTCCTCATCCTCAGCATAAAGGAATCCAATCAGAATCCACTCAGGAATTCGCAAACAGCAAACAACATCTCATCAGCCTCTTATCTTCAGCCACGTCAGAACAAGAGGTAGCCGCTATCCTTAGCCAAGCTACTTCTGAAAAGGGAAACTCTTCTACTGAAGAAATTAGCCCAGCACCAAGACATTTTATGGATTCACAAGATCCATACGATGATGTAATATTATAAAAAAAAAATTCTAACGTTTTGTTTTGCAGGTACTCAATTATAATCAACAGTAAAGATTCTTACTTTAAAGCTTTCCAACTCAAAAGCTTTTATGGCCGACAGCATCTTACTCCACTACATCTTTTCATGGCAGACAAAGCATCTTCAGGCTTAACTCCACCTTATCCTTCCACTATCTCAAATTATCAGAAGACTCCAAGTGACTCAGCATTTCATTCACTCTCATCAAGATTTAATGGCAGACATCACTTTAATCATTCAGATTCCTTCTTATCATCAAGAACAGCTCATAAGTTCGAGAAGCATCACTTCAACTCTATTTAATCAGATTACTTCTTCAGCATCAGGGCAGAGCCCTTTTTTCAAAAGAAAAAATCAGAGAAAATAAGAACAAAAAACCTCTAATATCTAAATTTCTAGCTGAAGTGGTACGTCTTAAAGTACTGGCTGATGTGGAAGGTCTATTTAGTCAACCTACAGAAAATACTTTCAAAATAAATAAGTTACGTAGAGACGCTCCATTACCTACTACTAGAAACTATTATAAGAGACCTACTCCTCCAGATACTCAATTTGAAGAACATTGGTATCAGGCTAATTATGATGGAAAAGCAATCTATGAATGGAATATTGATGGCCAATCAGAATATAGAATACTAAATATTTTAGAAGAAATGACTATGGCTGCTAGTTCTTATAGAACAGTAGGAAACAGAGAACAAACTATTACTCAAGCTTTAATTTCTGGTTTTACAGGACAATTGAAAGGATGGTGGGATTATTATTTAACCCATGATGAAAGAGAATACATATTAAAAGCAGTAGCTGTAATTTATAGGATATATTATAAGGTTATGACAACTTCAATTAATCCTAAGTCAGTAAATACTTTAACAAGAGATGAAACTATTATATTTGAAGGAAATAAAGCACATTCTAATATTCAGATACCTAAAAGGTTAAAATGGGATGAAATAACTAGATCAACTAGGTGGAATCTTCAGGAAATAAGTGAACCTAGGTTAATAAACATAGATGATCAGGTTTCTAGAATAATAGAACATACAGATGGATCTGTAGAAATAGATTTTACAAATACTCCTCAGTCAGGAAGACATTCAGTTTCTTCAGTTTCTTCAGTCTCTCTTCCTATCTAAAAAATGTCCGATCCCGTCCGTTTTGGTATCAGAGCATGGGGGGGAGAGGAGATAGTTTTATTTAAGCTATTCAAAACGATTATTTTAAGCAAATTTGTTCTAGAAATAGTTGCAGAAAAGATAGTTCAGGAAAGTAGGAAACGTTGGTCAGCCCTGAAGGCATGCGTTGGTCAGCCAATAGCCCAGGAGAGGCATAAGGTGGTCCCGCAGCTGGGTGGTCCCGTGAATACTTTCAGGTTCAATCTTTACTGTTGATTATTTTTAAGCAAATTTGATCAAGATAAGCTATTATGAATAGGTTATCTAAAATTCTCTCTGAAAACCAATCAGGTTCTAGTTCTAATTCAGATAGAGATTTAGGAAATTCTTTAGATATGAATTCTTTAGAAATTAATATAGATAAAGTAGAGCAAGATTTACATAACTGGACTATTCCAAAACAGAACATCAGGACGATATATTCAATAGGAACTTTTGATTTTATGTCTAGTTATTCAATTAAAACAACAGAACAAACTTTACCTATAAATCAAGAACATGCTAATATTCAATTATTTTCAGGAGAAGCTATTAATAATCATAGGAGAAATAAATATAAATATTTACATATAGGAGCAGTTCAAATAGCTATTAAACCTTTATTCAGGTTAGGATTAGACGTCCCTGTTTTAATGTGTTTAAGAGATGCCAGACATTTAGATTTTTCAAACTCTTTACTTGCTATGGCATAAACTAATTTAGCTAATGGACCAGTCTATTTTAATTGTTACCCAGGATTCACTTTAAGTTTGAATGACAGACATTTAATGGATACCTTAACTTTGACAGTTAAAACAAAAAATTTAAATGTTAAAGAAGAAGTAAAAGCAGTAGCTGTAATTTATAGGATATATTATAAGGTTATGACAACTTCAATTAATCCTAAGTCAGTAAATACTTTAACAAGAGATGAAACTATTATATTTGAAGGAAATAAAGCACATTCTAATATTCAGATACCTAAAAGGTTAAAATGGGATGAAATAACTAGATCAACTAGGTGGAATCTTCAGGAAATAAGTGAACCTAGGTTAATAAACATAGATGATCAGGTTTCTAGAATAATAGAACATACAGATGGATCTGTAGAAATAGATTTTACAAATACTCCTCAGTCAGGAAGACATTCAGTGTATTCTAATAATAGACCTTCCACATCAGCCAGTACTTTAAGACGTACCACTTCAGCTAGAAATTTAGATATTAGAGGAATAGACTTTAGAGGAAATATTCCTAAACCTATTTACACAGAAGAAACTGAATCATCTGTAAGTCCTACTAGATCGCAAATGGAAAACTTTTAAATAAGTAATTATAAAATGAATTTTGAAATTAATAAAGAATTTTTAAGAGCAGATTTAAGAGCAGATTATAATAAGGAAAAAAGAGAATGGTATTTTAAAAGTTTTTCTCAACAGGAATTAGAAAACTTTAGAAAAATATGGTATAATGATATGGAAAAACAGAAAATAAATATGCCATTATTTTTATGGTTTGAAAATTATTGTTATCAGAATAATATAAATTATCCATTTGAAAAAGAATTAAGAATGTTAAATAAAGTAGGTAAACTTTGGAATTTAGAAAATGATGAACGAGTTATATCTATCCATCCTCCATTAGAAAACATAGTATTTAGACAAAATGATCAGGATTACATAGGAATACCTTTTATAGAAATAAAAGAAGAGGACTCTAGAGATAAAAGAATTCAGTATATTATGCTTCAAAATAATTATACTAATCAAACTTTAGAAACTATAGGAAACCAGTTAAATAGAATAGAAACTGTAATACAAAAACCAGTATCAATAGAAACAGTTACTCCAAAACCAGTTATAGAAGAAAAACCTTTCTTTAAACCCTTTATGTTCACAGGAACACCCGTTAATCTTAATAAAGAAGAATCTATATTAAGACAAATAGAAGAAAGACTAGGAAATATAAATATTAATTCAAAATCAATTATAAAGGATAAATAGAAGGATAAACAAGTTGCTGTTTTAAATAAAGAAAAAGATTCAGAATCTGATATAGATCCAATAGCTGAAATAGAAGATCAATTTAGTCAACCTACAGAAAATACTTTCAAAATAAATAAGTTACGTAGAGACGCTCCATTACCTACTACTAGAAACTATTATAAGAGACCTACTCCTCCAGATACTCAATTTGAAGAACATTGGTATCAGGCTAATTATGATGGAAAAGCAATCTATGAATGGAATATTGATGGCCAATCAGAATATAGAATACTAAATATTTTAGAAGAAATGACTATGGCTGCTAGTTCTTATAGAACAGTAGGAAACAGAGAACAAACTGTTACTCAAGCTTTAATTTCTGGTTTTACAGGACAATTGAAAGGATGGTGGGATTATTATTTAACCCATGATGAAAGAGAATACATATTAAAAGCAACCAAAACTATAGTAAAAAGAGAAGGAGATATGGAAACAGAAACTACTATAGAAGATAGTGTTAATACATTAATATTTGCTATAACAAAATGTTTTATAGGAGACCCTAGTCAATATCAGGATAGAAACTCAGAAATATTAAAAAATCTAACTTGTCCAAAATTACAAGATTTTAGATGGTATAAAGATATATTTTTAACTAAAGTAATGACTAGATCAGACTGTAGTAATTCGTATTGGAAAGAAAGATTTGTAGCAGGGTTACCTAAATTATTTGTTGATAAAGTAAGAAATAGATTAAGAAATGAATATAATAATGTTATCCCTTATCAGGAATTATCTTATGGTCAACTAATTAACAGAATAAATAAAGAAGGATTAGCTATATGTTCTGATATGAAACTTAAGGCAAAACTAAAAAGAGAAAATATTAATAGTAGAAAAGAACTAGGAGATTTTTGTCAGCAATATGGTTATGAAAGGATTAGTGCACCTTCAGCTAGAACAAAAAGAAAGAATAAAATTAAACGAAAATATATTCCTAGAAGGACTTATAAGCCCAATATAGAAGTAGAAAGACCCAGTAACAGAAAAACTTATTCTAAGAAAAAACCTTATAAGAATAAAAAAAACCCCATAAAAAAGATATAATAATTTGCTATAAATGTGGTAGACCAGGACACTATTCAAAAAATTGTAAAATGAAAGGAAAAGTAAATAATTTAGATGCTTCTGATGAATTAAAAGAGAAAATTATGAAACTTGTAATTAATGATTCCTCCGAAGAAAGCTTATCAGAAGATTATTCTGAAAATGATTTAAATAATATAAGTGAAACTGAATCTAGTAATAGTGATTCAGAATCTTGTGAATGCATAGGAACTTGTCAATGTAATCAGATAAATATGATTAGTAATGAACAGGAATTTTTATTAGGTATAATAGACAAAATAGATGATCCAGAAATAAAAAGAGATTATTTAATTAAACTAAAAGATTTAATCGGACAAAGGGAGCAAAAAGATTATAAACCTTATAATTGCTCAGAAATTTGTCAAAGATTTAAACAAGTTAATAAAAAATCCTCTATTCAAGATCTTCAAGAAGAAGTCAAAAATTTAAAACAAGATATGAACATATTAAAAGAAAAGGTCCTATACTTAGAAGAAGAAAATTTAAAAGGAAATTTCAGCAGAATATTTAGAAATAATGATCAGGCATCTACTTCATTAATTATTAAAGAACCAGAAAATAAAGATGAATATATTAATAGTATATCAAGAATAAATTATCAAAAATGGTATGTAAAGCTAGATATTGTTATAAATGATGATTTTCATCTTTCTACTTTAGCATTAATAGATAGTGGTGCTGATCAGAATTGTATTCAAGAAGGTTTAGTTCCAACTAAGTATTACGAGAAAACTTCAGAAAGACTTAGCTCAGCTAGTGGTTCAAAATTACATATTAAATATAAGTTATCTAAGGTTAAAGTTTGTAATAAAGGATATTGTTATAAAACCCAGCTAATATTAATTAAAAATTTAAATTCAGGAGTAATTTTAGGAACCCCTTTTTTAACTATGTTATACCCTTTTCAAGTTAATAATAATGGATTATCTACTATTGTTTTAGGAAAAGAGATTTTATTTGAATTTGCCTTTCCTATGACCGTACGAGATATTAATCAATTAAAAAGTAATATTCAGGAAATAAATCTTATTAAAGAAAATAAACTAAGTCACATAAAGTATCTAATTCAAGAAATAGATGAAAAATGATTAGAAAATCAGCTAAATGAAGATAAAATAAAAGAAAAGGTTAAAGAAATAGAAAATAGTTTTTTAAAGGATGTTTGTGCTCCTGTTCCTAATGCTTTTTGGAATAGGAAAAGCCACATAATTAGTTTACCTTATGAAAAGGATTTTGATGAAAGACAGATTCCCACTAGATCTAAAGCCATACACATGTCAGAAGATTTAGAAAAACTTTGTAGAAAAGAAATTCAAGAATTAAAAGAAAAAGGATTAATTAGAGACTCGAAATCTCCATGGTCTTGTTCAGCTTTTTATGTTATGAACGCTGCAGAATTAGAAAGAGGAACTCCTAGATTAGTTATAAATTATAAACCATTAAATAAAGTTTTACAATGGATTAGATATCCAATTCCTAATAAAAGAGATTTGTTAAAAAGATTATATAATGCAAAAATATTTTCTAAATTTGATATGAAGTCAGGATTTTGGCAGATACAAATTTTAGAAAAGGACAGGTATAAGACAGGATTTAATACTCCTTTTGGACATTACGAATGGAATGTAATGCCTTTCGGATTAAAAAATTCTCCATCAGAATTTCAAAATATTATGAATGATATAATTAGACCTATTAATGAATTCTCTATAGTTTATATAGATGATGTCTTAATTTTTTCAGAAAATATTAATCAACATTTTAGTCATTTAAGAAAATTCTATAATATTATTCACAATAATGGATTAGTAATCTCTCCAACAAAGATAAAGTTATTTCAAATAAAAGTTAGATTTTTAGGACATAATATTAATCAAGGAACAATTAGGCCAATTAATAGAAGTTTAGAATTTACGGAAAAATTTCCAGATGAAATTAAAGATAAGAAACAGTTGCAAAGATTTTTAGGATGTTTAAATTATGTTCATGATTTCTTTGAAAATTTAGGTATAATTTGTCAACCTCTTTACGATAGACTTAAGAAAAATCCTTCACCTTGGACAGAAGAACATACTCAAATAGTAAAAACTATTAAATCAAAGGTTAAAAGTCTTCCTTGTCTTAGTATTCCTCACCCAGAAGCATTTTTAATAGTCGAAACAGATGCTAGTGATAAAGGATTTGGAGGAATTCTAAAACAAAAAAGAAATAATAAAGAAGAATTGGTTAGATATTACTCAGGAAATTGGAATAATACTCAAAAGAATTATTCTACAATTAAAAAAGAAATATTAAGCATAGTATCATGCATCATAAAGTTTGAAGATGATTTATACATGAAAAATTTTTTACTCAGAATAGATTGTCTTTCAGCAAAACATATTTTAGAAAAGGATGTTAAAAATTTAATTTCTAAACAGATTTTTGCCAGATGGCAAGCCCTTCTTAGCAATTTTGATTTTGAAATAGAATTTATTAAAGGACAAAATAATTGTTTGCCTGATTTTCTTTCTCGTGAGTTTTTACAGGGAAAATGAATAATAAGAAGGTTTTGAGCAAAGAAAGTATTTCAAAACAGAATAATAATCAGAATGCTTATACTAATCAGATGATTCCCGTCTCTCCAAACCGTTTCTCTCCTATTGCCCCAAGACCTAGAGCAATAACTCCTCAGTTTTTTCCACCAATTTCTTCAAACCTTATCAGAACACCACCTTTAGTTCCACCTTCTACCTTTAGACCACCAACCTATTCTACAATAGTATCCACTCCCACCTTCGCATCCTCATCATCTCCCAAAAGATCTTCATCAGTTTATCAGTTGAACCCTCGAAGAAAATTTATCAAAGTCTTAGAAATAGAGGAACAATCTTTAATAGAAAATCAGAGTTTTTATAAATTAATTGAATTTATCTTCCCAAAAGGATTTCATTTTTTAGAAGACTGCCCAGAAAAGACCAGAGAATTTTATGAAATGATTCTAGTAGATACCGACTCAGTGGTTATTGAACATAACTATAATCAGGACTCTACTAAGATCAATTACAGCAAGGTTAAGATTTTCAAGATCATGACTTTATCAGAATGGGGAATGAAGCCTCACGCCAACAAGGTTCTAACAGGATTTTCTGCCAGAAATCATTTTAATTACTATGATTATCAAGAAACATGGTTCAAAGCTTTTTATCTCAGAAATTATAATCATTCTTGGTTCTTTTATTTTTCCAATAAGTTTTCAGGATTTTATCCTAATTGGTTTCTAAGATGGTTTGATTATATGGGACCCATAGGCTCAATATTTCCTCAGCAAGTCTTCCATGGTTTTGAAAAATATCGGGAGCAACACCAAACCAAGCTTAATGATTCATTACTACAATTCTGTAATGAATTTAAGATACCTTGGATCATTACTTGGAATTATCATGTATCAACAGAGTCAGTCATTCCTATCCTTTACCGAGAATACCGAGTAAAGTGGTGGGATTCTTTTCAAGAAAGCATAGCTAATCCAGAAGCGGTCAGACAAAAGTTCGATAACGATAAATTCTCTTATCAGACTCCTCATCCTCAGCATAAAGGAATCCAATCAGAATCCACTCAGGAATTCGCAAACAGCAAACAACATCTCATCAGCCTCTTATCTTCAGCCACGTCAGAACAAGAGGTAGCCGCTATCCTTAGCCAAGCTACTTCTGAAAAGGGAAACTCTTCTACTGAAGAAATTACCCCAACACCAAGACATTTTATGGATTCACAAGATCCATACGATGATGTAATATTATAAAAAAAAAATTCTAACGTTTTGTTTTGCAGGTACTCAATTATAATCAACAGTAAAGATTCTTACTTTAAAGCTTTCCAGCTCAAAAGCTTTTATGGCCGACAGCATCTTACTCCACTACATCTTTTCATGGCAGACAAAGCATCTTCAGGCTTAACTCCACCTTATCCTTCCACTATCTCCAATTATCAGAAGACTCCAAGTGACTCAGCATTTCATTCACTCTCATCAAGATTTAATGGCAGACATCACTTTAATCATTCAGATTCCTTCTTATCATCAAGAACAGCTAATAAGTTCGAGAAGCATCACTTCAACTCTATTTAATCAGATTACTTCTTCAGCATCAGAGCAGAGCCCTTTTTTCAAAAGAAAAAATTAGAGAAAATAAGAACAAAAAACCTCTAATAATATCAACCTCTCATTGTAATAAATCCTTAGATCTTCAATTAGTCTTTAACAGAGCTTGCTCATGTATTCCATCCACCACTTGTAATATTTCATCAGAGAATAATACTTCAGGTATATTTTGAAAATTATGAGTTATTTTGTAAATCGTTTTATTGATTCTTTATCTTCTTTAGATTTTTCAGAAGAACAGGAAAGGGCTTTACTCAGGCAAGAATTATTGAGTTTAAGAACAGTTTTAACTCATTTGCATAATGATTTACATTTAGATGGATTTTGCGATTGCCAAGATTATATTAATAAACTTAATTTAATAAATGTTATTTTAGAATTTCTGCAACATATTTCTTAAAGCATGGCATCTCCCCAAAATAGTGAAGATATTAATATGATATCAGAATCTTCATCTTCTGCATCCACTCCCATAGCATATCAGTCATCAGCTTCTCATGAACCCGTATTTCATAGTTATATAGATGACTTTATTGAAAAATTTCAATTTGCTCTAATGACTATAGATAATATAAGCGCTAGATTATATATGAAAGATGAATTAGAAAAGCATTTAAAATTCATAGAAGACGAAACAATCAGATTACATGAAGTAGATTGTTGTGATTGCAAAAGTTATGATATTCAGAAAAGATTTATAAAACATATAATAGAATTCTTAGAGATCAATACCTAATGGATTCTTTTGGTAATATAATAATTGATCCTAATTCTAGAATAGATAGTTTAATTTCAAACTTATATTTAATAGATTTTGCTTCAGCTGATCAGACAAATTATTTAAAAACCGAATTAAGAAATTTATTAGGTTGGTTAGAAGATAGTAATCATCTTTGTCACAGAATAGGTTTTTGTTCTTGTCAATATACTAAAGCTAAAAGAAGATTTATATTACATATGATTTTCTTTCTTGAATTATATTGTTAATAACTTCTATTTCTCTCTTCCTATCTAAAAAATGTCCGAAGAGGAGATAGTTTTATTTAAGCTATTCAAAACGATTATTTTAAGCAAATTTGTTCTAGAAATAGTTGCAGAAAAGATAGTTCAGGAAAGTAGGAAACGTTGGTCAGCCCTGAAGGCATGCGTTGGTCAGCCAATAGCCCAGGAGAGGCATAAGGTGGTCCCGCAGCTGGGTGGTCCCGTGAATACTTTCAGGTTCAATCTTTACTGTTGATTATTTTTAAGCAAATTTGATTAAGATAAGCTATTATGAATAGGTTATCTAAAATTCTCTCTGAAAACCAATCAGGTTCTAGTTCTAATTCAGATAGAGATTTAGGAAATTCTTTAGATATGAATTCTTTAGAAATTAATATAGATAAAGTAGAGCGAGATTTACATAACTGGACTATTCCAAAACAGAACATCAGGACGATATATTCAATAGGAACTTTTGATTTTATGTCTAGTTATTCAATTAAAACAACAGAACAAACTTTACCTATAAATCAAGAACATGCTAATATTCAATTATTTTCAGGAGAAGCTATTAATAATCATAGGAGAAATAAATATAAATATTTACATATAGGAGCAGTTCAAATAGCTATTAAACCTTTATTCAGGTTAGGATTAGACGTCCCTGTTTTAATGTGTTTAAGAGATGCCAGACATTTAGATTTTTCAAACTCTTTACTTGCTATGGCATAAACTAATTTAGCTAATGGACCAGTCTATTTTAATTGTTACCCAGGATTCACTTTAAGTTTGAATGACAGACATTTAATGGATACCTTAACTTTGACAGTTAAAACAAAAAATTTAAATGTTAAAGAAGAAGTAAAAGCAGTAGTTGTAATTTATAGGATATATTATAAGGTTATGACAACTTCAATTAATCCTAAGTCAGTAAATACTTTAACAAGAGATGAAACTATTATATTTGAAGGAAATAAAGCACATTCTAATATTCAGATACCTAAAAGGTTAAAATGGGATGAAATAACTAGATCAACTAGGTGGAATCTTCAGGAAATAAGTGAACCTAGGTTAATAAACATAGATGATCAGGTTTCTAGAATAATAGAACATACAGATGGATCTGTAGAAATAGATTTTACAAATACTCCTCAGTCAGGAAGACATTCAGTGTATTCTAATAATAGACCTTCCACATCAGCCAGTACTTTAAGACGTACCACTTCAGCTAGAAATTTAGATATTAGAGGAATAGACTTTAGAGGAAATATTCCTAAACCTATTTACACAGAAGAAACTGAATCATCTGTAAGTCCTACTAGATCGCAAATGGAAAACTTTTAAATAAGTAATTATAAAATGAATTTTGAAATTAAT
Source organism: Excoecaria cochinchinensis (assembly GCA_947683425.1). NCBI lineage: Eukaryota > Viridiplantae > Streptophyta > Magnoliopsida > Malpighiales > Euphorbiaceae > Excoecaria > Excoecaria cochinchinensis. Next base: position 7,036,634 of record CANTUQ010000024.1, read on the forward strand.
AAAGAATTTTTAAGAGCAGATTTAAGAGCAGATTATAATAAGGAAAAAAGAGAATGGTATTTTAAAAGTTTTTCTCAACAGGAATTAGAAAACTTTAGAAAAATATGGTATAATGATATGGAAAAACAGAAAATAAATATGCCATTATTTTTATGGTTTGAAAATTATTGTTATCAGAATAATATAAATTATCCATTTGAAAAAGAATTAAGAATGTTAAATAAAGTAGGTAAACTTTGGAATTTAGCAAATGATGAACGAGTTATATCTATCCATCCTCCATTAGAAAACATAGTATTTAGACAAAATGATCAGGATTACATAGGAATACCTTTTATAGAAATAAAAGAAGAGGACTCTAGAGATAAAAGAATTCAGTATATTATGCTTCAAAATAATTATACTAATCAAACTTTAGAAACTATAGGAAACCAGTTAAATAGAATAGAAACTGTAATACAAAAACCAGTATCAATAGAAACAGTTACTCCAAAACCAGTTATAGAAGAAAAACCTTTCTTTAAACCCTTTATGTTCACAGGAACACCCGTTAATCTTAATAAAGAAGAATCTATATTAAGACAAATAGAAGAAAGACTAGGAAATATAAATATTAATTCAAAATCAATTATAAAGGATAAACAGAAGGATAAACAAGTTGCTGTTTTAAATAAAGAAAAAGATTCAGAATCTGATATAGATCCAATAGCTGAAATAGAAGATCAATTTAGTCAACCTACAGAAAATACTTTCAAAATAAATAAGTTACGTAGAGACGCTCCATTACCTACTACTAGAAACTATTATAAGAGACATACTCCTCCAGATACTCAATTTGAAGAACATTGGTATCAGGCTAATTATGATGGAAAAGCAATCTATGAATGGAATATTGATGGCCAATCAGAATATAGAATACTAAATATTTTAGAAGAAATGACTATGGCTGCTAGTTCTTATAGAACAGTAGGAAACAGAGAACAAACTGTTACTCAAGCTTTAATTTCTGGTTTTACAGGACAATTGAAAGGATGGTGGGATTATTATTTAACCCATGATGAAAGAGAATACATATTAAAAGCAACCAAAACTATAGTAAAAAGAGAAGGAGATATGGAAACAGAAACTACTATAGAATATAGTGTTAATACATTAATATTTGCTATAACAAAATGTTTTATAGGAGACCCTAGTCAATATCAGGATAGAAACTCAGAAATATTACAAAATCTAACTTGTCCAAAATTACAAGATTTTAGATGGTATAAAGATATATTTTTAACTAAAGTAATGACTAGATCAGACTGTAGTAATTCGTATTGGAAAGAAAGATTTGTAGCAGGGTTACCTAAATTATTTGCTGATAAAGTAAGAAATAGATTAAGAAATGAATATAATAATGTTATCCCTTATCAGGAATTATCTTATGGTCAACTAATTAACAGAATAAATAAAGAAGGATTAGCTATATGTTCTGATATGAAACTTAAGGCAAAACTAAAAAGAGAAAATATTAATAGTAGAAAAGAACTAGGAGATTTTTGTCAGTAATATGGTTATGAAAGGATTAGTGCACCTTCAGCTAGAACAAAAAGAAAGAATAATATTAAACGAAAATATATTCCTAGAAGAAGGACTTATAAGCCCAATATAGAAGTAGAAAGACCCAGTAACAGAAAAACTTATTCTAAGAAAAAACCTTATAAGAATAAAAAACCCCATAAAAAAGATATAATAATTTGCTATAAATGTGGTAGACCAGGACACTATTCAAAAAATTGTAAAATGAAAGGAAAAGTAAATAATTTAGATGCTTCAGATGAATTAAAAGAGAAAATTATGAAACTTGTAATTAACGATTCCTCAGAAGAAAGCTTATCAGAAGATTATTCTGAAAATGATTTAAATAATATAAGTGAAACTGAATCTAGTAATAGTGATTCAGAATCTTGTAAATGCATAGGAACTTGTCAATGTAATCAGATAAATATGATTAGTAATGAACAGGAATTTTTATTAGGTATAATAGACAAAATAGATGATCCAGAAATAAAAAGAGATTATTTAATTAAACTAAAAGATTTAATCGGACAAAGGGAGCAAAAAGATTATAAACCTTATAATTTCTCAGAAATTTGTCAAAGATTTAAACAAGTTAATAAAAAATCCTCTATTCAAGATCTTCAAGAAGAAGTCAAAAATTTAAAACAAGATATGAACATATTAAAAGAAAAGGTCCTATACTTAGAAGAAGAAAATTTAAAAGGAAATTTAAGCAGAATATTTAGAAATAATGATCAGGCATCTACTTCATTAATTATTAAAGAACCAGAAAATAAAGATGAATATATTAATAGTATATCAAGAATAAATTATCAAAAATGGTATGTAAAGCTAGATATTGTTATAAATGATGATTTTCATCTTTCTACTTTAGCATTAATAGATAGTGGTGCTGATCAGAATTGTATTCAAGAAGGTTTAGTTCCAACTAAGTATTACGAGAAAACTTCAGAAAGACTTAGCTCAGCTAGTGGTTCAAAATTACATATTAAATATAAGTTATCTAAGGTTAAAGTTTGTAATAAAGGATATTGCCAGCTAATATTAATTAAAAATTTAAATTCAGGAGTAATTTTAGGAACCCCTTTTTTAACTATGTTATACCCTTTTCAAGTTAATAATAATGGATTATCTACTATTGTTTTAGGAAAAGAGATTTTATTTGAATTTGCCTTTCCTATGACCGTACGAGATATTAATCAATTAAAAAGTAATACTCAGGAAATAAATCTTATTAAAGAAAATAAACTAAGTCACATAAAGTATCTAATTCAAGAAATAGATGAAAAACGATTAGAAAATCAGCTAAATGAAGATAAAATAAAAGAAAAGGTTAAAGAAATAGAAAATACTTTTTTAAAGGATGTTTGTGCTCCTGTTCCTAATGCTTTTTGGAATAGGAAAAGCCACATAGTTAGTTTACCTTATGAAAAGGATTTTGATGAAAGACAGATTCCCACTAGATCTAAAGCCATACACATGTCAGAAGATTTAGAAAAACTTTGTAGAAAAGAAATTCAAGAATTAAAAGAAAAAGGATTAATTAGAGACTCGAAATCTCCATGGTCTTATTCAGCTTTTTATGTTATGAACGCTGCAGAATTAGAAAGAGGAACTCCTAGATTAGTTATAAATTATAAACCATTAAATAAAGTTTTACAATGGATTAGATATCCAATTCCTAATAAAAGATATTTGTTAAAAAGATTATATAATGCAAAAATATTTTCTAAATTTTATATGAAGTCAGGATTTTGGCAGATACAAATTTTAGAAAAGGACAGGTATAACACAGGATTTAATACTCCTTTTGGACATTAAGAATGGAATGTAATGCCTTTTGGATTAAAAAATGCTCCATCAGAATTTCAAAATATTATGAATGATATAATTAGACCTATTAATGAATTCTCTATAGTTTATATAGATGATGTCTTAATTTTTTCAGAAAATATTAATCAACATTTTAGTCATTTAAGAAAATTCTATAATATTATTCACAATAATGGATTAGTAATCTCTCCAACAAAGATAAAGTTATTTCAAATAAAAGTTAGATTTTTAGGACATAATATTAATCAAGGAACAATTAGGCCAATTAATAGAAGTTTAGAATTTACGGAAAAATTTCCAGATGAAATTAAAGATAAGAAACAGTTGCAAAGATTTTTAGGATGTTTAAATTATGTTCATGATTTCTTTGAAAATTTAGGTATAATTTGTCAACCTCTTTACGATAGACTTAAGAAAAATCCTTCACCTTGGACAGAAGAACATACTCAAATAGTAAAAACTATTAAATCAAAGGTTAAAAGTCTTCCTTGTCTTAGTATTCCTCACCCGGAAGCATTTTTAATAGTCGAAACAGATGCTAATGATAAAGGATTTGGAGGAATTCTAAAACAAAAAAGAAATAATAAAGAAGAATTGGTTAGATATTACTCAGGAAATTGGAATAATACTCAAAAGAATTATTCTACAATTAAAAAAGAAATATTAAGCATAGTATCATGCATCATAAAGTTTGAAGATGATTTATACATGAAAAAATTTTTACTCAGAATAGATTGTCTTTCAGCAAAACATATTTTAGAAAAGGATGTTAAAAATTTAATTTCTAAACAGATTTTTGCCAGATGGCAAGCCCTTCTTAGCAATTTTGATTTTGAAATAGAATTTATTAAAGGACAAAATAATTGTTTGCCTGATTTTCTTTCTCGTGAGTTTTTACAGGGAAAATGAATAATAAGAAGGTTTTGAGCAAAGAAAGTATTTCAAAACAGAATAATAATCAGAATGCTTATACTAATTAGATGATTCCCGTCTCTCCAAACCGTTTCTCTCCTATTGCCCCAAGACCTAGAGCAATAACTCCTCAGTTTTTTCCACCAATTTCTTCAAACCTTATCAGAACACCACCTTTAGTTCCACCTTCTACCTTTAGACCACCAACCTATTCTACCTTAGTATCCACTCCCACCTTCGCATCCTCATCATTTCCCAAAAGATCTTCATCAGTTTATCAGTTGAACCCTCGAAGAAAATTTATCAAAGTCTTAGAAATAGAGGAATAATCTTTAATAGAAAATCAGAGTTTTTATAAATTAATTGAATTTATCTTCCCAAAAGGATTTCATTTTTTAGAAGACTGCCCAGAAAAGACCAGAGAATTTTATGAAATGATTCTAGTAGATACCGACTCAGTGGTTATTGAACATAACTATAATCAGGACTCTACTAAGATCAATTACAGCAAGGTTAAGATTTTCAAGATCATGACTTTATCAGAATGGGGAATGAAGCCTCACGCCAACAAGGTTCTAACAGGATTTTCTGCCAGAAATCATTTTAATTACTATGATTATCAAGAAGCATGGTTCAAAGCTTTTTATCTCAGAAATTATAATCATTCTTGGTTCTTTTATTTTTCCAATAAGTTTTCAGGATTTTATCCTAATTGGTTTCTAAGATGGTTTGATTATATGGGTCCCATAGGCTCAATATTTCCTCAGCAAGTCTTCCATGGTTTTGAAAAATATCGGGAGCAACACCAAACCAAGCTTAATGATTCATTACTACAATTCTGTAATGAATTTAAGATACCTTGGATCATTACTTGGAATTATCATGTATCAACAGAGTCAGTCATTCCTATCCTTTACCGAGAATACCGAGTAAAGTGGTGGGATTCTTTTCAAGAAAGCATAGCTAATCCAGAAGCGGTCAGACAAAAGTTCGATAACGACAAATTCTCTTATCAGACTCCTCATCCTCAGCATAAAGGAATCCAATCAGAATCCACTCAGGAATTCGCAAACAGCAAACAACATCTCATCAGCCTCTTATCTTCAGCCACGTCAGAACAAGAGGTAGCCTCTATCCTTAGCCAAGCTACTTCTGAAAAGGGAAACTCTTCTACTGAAGAAATTACCCCAGCACCAAGACATTTCATGGATTCACAAGATCCATACGATGATGTAATATTATAAAAAAAAAAAAGGAAAATGAAAAAGAAAAAAAAAATTTCTAACGTTTTGTTTTGCAGGTACTCAATTATAATCAACAGTAAAGATTCTTACTTTAAAGCTTTCCAGCTCAAAAGCTTTTATGGCCGACAGCATCTTACTCCACTACATCTTTTCATGGCAGACAAAGCATCTTCAGGCTTAACTCCACCTTATCCTTCCACTATCTCCAATTATCAGAAGACTCCAAGTGACTCAGCATTTCATTCACTCTCATCAAGATTTAATGGCAGACATCACTTTAATCATTCAGATTCCTTCTTATCATCAAGAACAGCTCATAAGTTCGAGAAGCATCACTTCAACTCTATTTAATCAGATTACTTCTTCAGCATCAGGGCAGAGCCCTTTTTTCAAAAGAAAAAATCAGAGAAAATAAGAACAAAAAACCTCTAATAATATCAACCTCTCATTGTAATAAATCCTTAGATCTTCAATTAGTCTTTAACAGAGCTTGCTCATGTATTCCATCCACCACTTGTAATATTTCATCAGAGAATAATACTTCAGGTATATTTTGAAAATTATGAGTTATTTTGTAAATCGTTTTATTGATTCTTTATCTTCTTTAGATTTTTCAGAAGAACAGGAAAGGGCTTTACTCAGGCAAGAATTATTGAGTTTAAGAACAGTTTTAACTCATTTGCATAATGATTTACATTTAGATGGATTTTGCGATTGCCAAGATTATATTAATAAACTTAATTTAATAAATGTTATTTTAGAATTTCTGCAACATATTTCTTAAAGCATGGCATCTCCCCAAAATAGTGAAGATATTAATATGATATCAGAGTCTTCATCTTCTGCATCCACTCCCATAGCATATCAGTCATCAGCTTCTCATGAACCCGTATTTCATAGTTATATAGATGACTTTATTGAAAAATTTCAATTTGCTCTAATGACTATAGATAATATAAGCGCTAGATTATATATGAAAGATGAATTAGAAAAGCATTTAAAATTCATAGAAGACGAAACAATCAGATTACATGAAGTAGATTGTTGTGATTGCAAAAGTTATGATATTCAGAAAAGATTTGTAAAACATATAATAGAATTCTTAGATATCAATACCTAATGGATTCTTTTGGTAATATAATAATTGATCCTAATTCTAGAATAGATAGTTTAATTTCAAACTTATATTTAATAGATTTTGCTTCAGCTGATCAGAGAAATTATTTAAAAACCGAATTAAGAAATTTATTAGGTTGGTTAGAAGATAGTAATCATCTTTGTCACAGAATAGGTTTTTGTTCTTGTCAATATACTAAAGCTAAAAGAAGATTTATATTACATATGATTTTCTTTCTTGAATTATATTGTTAATAACTTCTATTTCTCTCTTCCTATCTAAAAAATGTCCGATCCCGTCCGTGTATATATATATATATATATATATATAACTATAATTTATAAATAAATATGAAAAAATAAAATTTAATTGAAAAATTTTGAATGATGGGTTCGGGTCAAATCGAATTTTAGGTATTTTTGGATAACTTTTTTAGACTTTCGGTTTAGGTCTGGTTCGATCCTAAATTTCCCGGGTCTTTTAAATTTCTTCTAATTTAGGTTCGGGTTACATTTTTCGAGTAAATTCGAATTGGATCAAAAGTTGTCAGATTTACTGCCAAGTATTACTTTTACAGAACTTTTAAATGCACCAAGCATTTGAGTAAAGGAAAATTATGAGGGAAGAAGGTTTTGTTGAAGGGGCTATTCAAGCAAAGTTAACAAAGAAAGGACGTGTGGTTGATAACAAGGAGGAAAACCATCCACCTTGCTCGTATTGAAACAAGACAAAATCATCCACAATATAAGTGTTGGTGAACATCAAATATTAAAGGCAACAAATGTACTTGGATATGTTATATGGAAAAAATATCCAGAAATCAACAATAAGATGAAGCCAAAGTTGCACTAAATAAACAACAAAAGGAGGATGACTTATTTTAACTCTAGTAATATATATATGTCCAAAAAGAAATTACCAGGCCTTTGCCTACAACAACAAAAATATCTCATGCCTATCAAGAACCATAAAAAGTCATATGCCATGTCTATGCCCTGTAACCATGTACAATAAAAGCCATATGCCTATTCTACATGCTGAAAAAAAAATTGCATTTGTAGCAGTTGATCCAAGGAGGAATGTTGAAAATGAACCAATTGCTAAGATAAATAAATATTAAGTCAAACATTAAATTAGGAGAGTTAAAATTTTTTGTGCTTAAATTTAATTTTATAATTTAATTGTTTGATTTTCATATATTTAGAAATTATTTTGATAATGTTGTTAAAAATTTTGGCGTAAATATGTAAACATTATGAATAAAAATATATGCCAAGTTTTTTTGAGTTCTGAAAAAATCAACATAAATCAAAACTTTCGGCAACAATACTCTAATGGGCAAATTAGAATAGAGAGCATATATAGAAATTCCGATCCTTCTATATAGTGTTCTCTAATCTGTTGTTAACTGTTGAGCCCTCAAATGATTGGAAATAATTGTAAAGGAGTATTAAATGATTGTAATGCCTATAACAACTGACAACTCTTTTTAAGTGCTAGTAGTAGTTGTATAGCTCGAGTACGCAAATTTAAGGGGACAAGATTGAGTATTTCAGTTATCATATGTAGTCATTATAAATTCGTTATTTGAGAAATGTTAAACCATTATAGATGAAATATTTGGTGATAATTGATAACCGGACATCCTACAAGGAGTTTGGTCTCGTTTTATTCAACAAGATCGGTTTCACCTTATCACCCTTTATGAGATTCGGTTTTGTCTTATTCTTGAAACCGGACAGCCGATCTGATCTGAAATCTCTCAATAACAGCTCGGTATTATCCATAAGTTCGGAAAGGGCTCGTCCTCCGGAATCATCAGGATTGTTGGTATCTTTTAAGAACTTCCATTACATTTCAATGCGTTTTTTTCGTTATCAACCTTATCTAATCAGTAGTTCAATTTTATCCAAACGGAAATTAACTTTATCTGATCAGGAAGCATCCTTATCTATTTAAAGTCCGACTTCTGCTCCAGTTAAAACTCACAACTCCAGCTCTAGGCTTCAACTCTATTGGAAATACGTGTCCCACGCGGAAAAACATTCCTATCTCAACACTAATTTCTAACTTTATAAAAAGGGGAATGCATATATATTTTTCTTTTTAATTTTTTTACAATTATAATACCAGAATTATCATCAATTTTTTTGACTTGATCGTCGAAATATTTTTGATCGAAAACCCGCTAAAATTCTTTATTTTTAAATGATTGTTTCAAACTGACAGTCCAAAAATTTTGAACTGTCATCAATAATAATGAGTCAGCACCATTCCTAGGAGGTCAAGATGCTTGCGATCTGATATAATATCCAACTTGGTGGTTTTTCATATATATATATATATATATATATATATATATATTTTTTTTTTTTCTTTTTAACGAGTCTAATAACAGATCAAAGTTTTGAGTTAAATGATTTTCCTTTTTGAGTATCCCAAAAGACCAAATTGCATTACTGTTTGCCAAAATCTTAAACTGGCAAAAAAAAGGACTTGACCTTTTTTTTGTCCATCTTATGCAAACATTTTAAAGAATATACAAAATACTGATCATTGCATAGCACACAAAAGTTCTCTCTTTTTCTGTGACTAGCTGTACACCAAGATCTCATCCCTTTTACATATCCAGATATAAAGAAAAAAAAAAGTGTTAAGAAAACTCAAAATATAGAAAAAAAATGATATATACAAATGGTATACATAATACATATAAATATATCAGCAAAATTACTATTATCATGAACAAAGCTTGGGTAGGGTTCTGGCATTAGCGTGGCTTGATACTCTTTTCATAATTTTTGTCATCTGACATTGCATTTTCCTGCAAAATTTCTCCAATTCCATCACTCTCCATTGCAATCCTTCCAAATGCGCCTGAAGCTTCTCACTACCAGTCGAAAGCTCAAGGTTCCCATCATATAGCACAATTTCCCTGGTTTCACTAGTATTTCCCTTCCTGCTAATTTCGTCAAATGTGCAAGGTAAGTTTGTTTGGCATTTTGAATTGTCGGTTCCTTGGATTAACCTCTTGAGCTTGTGTTGCTGAAATCTGAGAGCTTGACCTGAAAATTTCGACGGAAATTTCTTGTTCTGAGAAAGGTGTATGCAAGCTTCGGCTGAGAGCTTCTCATAGTTCAATGCACAACATGTCTTCATCTTTTCCTCTGCAGATAATCCAGCATGAACCTATAAGGAAAATTTAAATAAATAAATAAATAAATAGAGAATTAGTTTTAACTACATCATATATACTATAATTAAGGGAACTAAACCAGGATCATGTATAAAATTAATATCTGATAACAGCAGACAGGAAAGACCAACTCCTCAAATAGTTATGCATCGGTACCGAACTAAAGTTGAGGGTGAAAAATAGAGTGGGATCACTATAATACCTCTAGATAAATGTCTATGGCCCGATAAATTTCATCGTGACAGTCTCTTGCAGAGTCTGGCAAGGCTAAGGCTAAGGCTAAGAACTTTGAAGGCTTTAAACAAGGATCTGGAGCTACTTCTGCTATATACAAATCCATCAACCTGGAAACCTTCTTTAACTGCATTAAAGTCACTTGACCATTTCCTCCATGAAGTAATGCTTTAAGGAATTTTAAAACAATATTCACATCATACAAGCCAGCCATCCCATATGGTGACGGAATGAGTAGATTGTCCAACGTTGCATTATTCATCTGTGAACCTATCATATTTTCCAACTTGTTCCTGCTACATGTCCTGATATTCAAACTCAAAGCAACTCGAAGAATTCCAAAAAGATTTTTGCTTGAAACACAATTCCAATCAAGAATATAAAGCAAATCAATGATAGTTTCGACAATTTTTCGCTTCTCATCATATGTAGATGTATAGAGCTTTGACTTTTGATAATAAAAAAGAAATCTACTAATCCTAGCATGATCAAACTTATGAGAGATCATGGATTTTATCATCATTTCAACCATATAAGTGCTCAAAACCAAAAGATCCTCAAACCACCAGTTTCCTCGACAAAAGCCATTCTTCAAACTCTCAGTACTTCTACTGTCACATGAAAACCAAATGCTGGAGCTATCCGGTGAAGTAGTAGATAGATATGGACTTGATTCCCTAGACAAAGCAATCCTTCCAATAAGGGAATCTACACATTTTTCAAAAATAGCGATACAATTTGGCGAGGGAAATAAAATTTGGCACTGCTGTACAGCGATTAGTAACTCAGACCATGTCCAGTCAGAGATCTCTTGAATTGATTTCTCAGTCTGTTCCATTAAGTTTTGAGTTCCAGAAACTGAATTGTTCATTTCCATGAACTGGGCAGCACAATAAAGAAGTGAAATGTTGTAAGGACTTATAACAATTGTGCCATTGTCGTAGCAGAACCTGGAAATGAGCTCAAAACTTTCAGCTCCTCCTGGAAAATCATTAAACATAACTTTGAAATTTCTTGCTGAAGTGGTTGATTTTCCAAATAATTTGCTTAATCTGCCTGAATATGAAGAAATAAGCCTCTGCAGATATCAATAGAAGAAAAAAATAACTGATCAGATGAACGATTACAACTCTAGAACTGGTACTGATTAGTGCCAATAAGTAAAACAATACACATAGAAGAGATAATTGAGTAGTGAAATTACCAAGAACTTAAACATTTATAGCCACTGAGAAAGTTAGGTGGGCAACAAAACATTAATTCAAGAAATAGTAACTAATTAGAGAGTAAATAAAGGGATGTAATAAAGACAGCTCTTAATCGCTGCAGAAATGCAACCACTAAGGATAAAAACAATCACAAAAAGAATGAACTCATTATGAAATTAGAAAAACAAAAGAAAAAAAGGGGGCGAAATATAATGCTGATACCTGCAAGGAAAAGCAAAGAAGTCGTTATAGACAATAAGCAGTGGATGGACAACAAAAAGAAAAAATGTCGCCTATAAAGCACAGTAAAAAAGGTAATAAACCGTAATTAATGTTACGATGGCAACTGAATGAAAGTATGAACAGTGAAGCCAGCCCATGACAAAGGTAATAAATGAGAGAAGAAGCAGAGAATGTAGAGGCCTACAAAATGATAATGGTGCAATAAGTAGCCAAAATAGAAGCAAAGAAGGAAGCTACCAGAAATGTGCCCCCACAAAACTGCAATTCTGTTGTAAATTTAATTAACATTGTACAACCAAATAAATCAGAAATCTGAAGCAGCAAGAGAACAGAAAATGGTCATGAAATTTACTCAAATCCCACATTTCAACAAAAGCAAGATATGCGTACTAGTTAGGAGATTGTTACCTAAATTAGAACCAAATTAAGGGGAAAAAAGAGTAAATCAGAACGAATATGAACTAATTACTTAAATTAGAGGTGTCAAATTAAAAGGAAACGATTAACGTAAGCTAAAGAAGCAGGTTTTATAGAGGAAAAGGAACATGTAGAAGAAAGCATTGCTATATTTACCTTCTCCACCATGAAAGTCTCTTCTCCATTGATATCCACTTCGAGATCACAGCAAATTGCCATGATCCAAATTAAACAAAACCCACCTCAAATCTAAAATCTTCTTTTTTTTTTTTTCCTTAGTCTAAGAACCTGAACAAAAAAAATAAATGAAAAATTAAAAACCCAAGAAAGAAAAAGATGTAAGGGAGCCAAAGAGGGAGGAAAGAGGAGCATAAAAAGCCATATGCGAAATGGAAAAGACGACAAATAGAGAGAAGAAAGGAAGTGACTTTTTTTTTTCAAATCAGAAAGGAAGTGACTTAAGTTGTGCAAAATGGGTGGTGACTGGTGGCCACTTGGTGCAGAAGCAAGCAATGTAAACTGTCAATTAGGGTACAGAGAAATGGTTGCAAATACAGAGAAAGAAAGAGTCAAAGAAGCAACAAGGTGCATAAAGACAGAACAGAAATATATTTTATTTATAAAAGCAGAGTCATCAGTCATGTCAAAGTTCTTGCACAGATAGAGACAGAGGAAGAAAAATACAAAACAGGAGGCCGGCTACGGTGCACGCAAGAGGATGAGACTGGCACAGGTAATCCGGTGAAAAAAATACCGGATCTCAATCAATTGATTTTGTCAAATAGTGGGGGCCACAGTTTCATGTAACCTCCAATTTTCCTCTTGGCATATAATGAAAGGAGAAGGTTTTTCTTTAAAGAAATATTTCCTTGCTCTTTATGTAATATATTTTGTAATTTCTAAATTAACATCAGTAACTCTAGATTGAGGTAGCATATAATACTTTTTTAGTTCTCAACTTTTTTGAAAGGAATAATATTAAAATTTTAAAATCTAATCAAGGAAAAACTTTTCAACAATGAAAACCAATTGGATATTGAATTTAACAAGACATATTTTGTCCAATTATTAATAAATCATTTAACATTTTGTTATTAATTATGTTTCTAACGTTTTGGGTAAATTTTTCCTTTTTTACTAGAATTATTTTAAATTTATCAAAATTATTATTCATAAAAATTGATAATTAAAAAAAAAATTATTAGCCACCTTAACTTGTAGATAACTAACGGATTATATAAACCAAATAGTACTTATTTGACATTTTTCTTTCCCTTAATTTTATATCATAAAGAAAAAACATTCAATACTTTTTTCTAAATTTTAAATGCTTGAAAATTCATTTCCCACGCTAACCAATATAGGTATAATTGGAAATAATACATGAAGTATTTTGTTAATGAAAATGCATGTTATAAATAGTTGTGATTAATCAGCATCATGGTCAAAAAAATTTACTTATATATACTTACAACAACAAGGTTTATCTAGGAATATAGTTATGGATAAGTATGAACGGATTAATTCATTCATTAACAATTTTATTAATCGGTCAATTAATTTCGATTAACCATTATATTGGTTTTTGAAGAAACAAAATTGAGGTAGCATACAAAAATAGTACACATCTCTTGTAGCACAGAAATGTTACGAAAGCGATTATAAAGATCTCCTTCTTGGTCACTGGCCTGGCTAATTATCTACTTGCAGGATAACGATAATTTTCACGATCTAAATGCCCCTTTGAGATTTTTGTTTAGAGTGTTTAGATTTCTTATGCGTTCTTTCACGATTAGAAATGCACGTGAGACTAAGTCTCATCAATCTAACCTCTCATATCTATTTATAGTATTCTGAATAATAAGGACTAGTGTCTAGTATAACTCAAACTATTTTTGAAATAGGATTAGATAATTCTTGTCAGATTAAGCTACTCCATTCTATCTTTATATAGAATTCCATCTATATCATAATCATGGACATATCCCAACTCTATCATCTTCTACTCGCACATGACGGAATGATTTTCAGTCATAATCTCTAGTTATACTGGCAAATAGATCATGTGATTAGCATACCTCGAGAGCATTAGCGCTATACACCGGTTAAGGATATATAACATCTCGAAAAATGAGATCCTCTTTTCCACGTATGCATAACCCTAAATGGCCTTCTCACATTCATTGTTTTAACTCATGATCTCATAAAATATCTTTCATATTCACTATTATGTTACTACTTATAGAAACTATAATAAACATGTCGGTGAACCATAAATCATTATGAATGTAACACCCCGAAATAGCCCTAGAAGAATTATAGAATTTCGGTTCAAAAAAAGATTAGATATTGAGTGTGAGAGTCCTGTCGCGAGCACGACAAGCGTCGCGGGCGCGACAGAACCCTCCCGTGGTATGTCAACTAAATTGAGATTTTCGACACGTGGCATCATATGGTGTTGGCACATGGCTGCGTAGGAGTGAGACAAGTGGCAAGAGATATATATGTATTTGATTAAGAGATAATTGAAGGAATTAATAAGGTAAGTGGCATTTAATGGGGAGATTTAATGTTGGATAAGGGATTGCAAAACACAGCTGTGCTTTTGAGTGAACACAGCTGTGCTTTTGGCTAATTAATGGATTTGAATATGGATTGACCAACTACCCTCTTCATTCCTCTTGTTCACGTTGGTTTCTTTCTTTCTTTTCCCTTATTTTGCCTTTCTTTCGTTTCTTCTTCTTCTTTGCACTGTTTTGAGTGATTCATTTGGATTGGTTTGAAGAGTTTGGGTAAAGAAATAGATTGGTCTCCTAAGAAGGTAAGTAATGCTATTTAGTTAGTATTGGTCTTCTTCTTCTATCTTATTTTTGTTTTTGATTTAAAGTAAGAGAGAAGAGTAACTTTGGTATTTTGAATGGTTTGTGTATGGAAGCTGCGGACAAGAGGCCCAATAAAGGCAAAGAGAAGGTCGGAGCCGAGTAGAGAGCGCGGTTCAACTCCTAGAGGTAGGGATCGTGTGCGGTTTTTCTTTTACTCGTTTTGATTGCTTGTTGTGATATATGATGTTTGAATATGCATATGTTGTGGTTATATGAGTGTTAAATGAGTTGTACATGTTTTCTAGTTGTGAGATGTGTTACGGGTAAAATTCTGTTTAGTTGTTCATAGACCTCTGTGTATAGTATTTGTGATAAGTAGAGTTATAGGATTCCAATTGTGTTGATTCCAATTGTATCTGAAAGATAAAATCCGTAGCTAAAATTGTCTAAGAGGGTGCTTGAGCTAATTCTGGCTGTAAGTATCCCTAAAAGCAATTAGAACGTAAGTGACCCTGTTCTGGTGGGTTCACTGGAACAGTATAAATTGTTTGAATCATATTTGGAGTTTTAGATGTCCAAATGACCTGAAAATTGTCCCATTTGAAAGCTAACATCCTAGTGAACAATTCTTATGAAGACCACTTTTCCTAAAAATGTGTTCTAGAGGGTCGTTTTGGCGATACAAGTTTAGGGTAAAAAGTGGTGCTGTGAGGCACCAAAGGCGAGTCTTCTGTCGCGATCGCGACACATGTTGCGACCTCGCGACATAACAACTCATTTTAAGCTTTTTCTTCGTCTTTTTGAGCTCCTAGTTGCCATGGGTCAACCCCTTACCCTTCCCCTTAGCTTAATAGGCATGTTTAGGGTTAGCAAATGACTATAAAGTAGTTATCAACGGGTAAATACATTTGAGTAGGTTTAAGATTGTAATTTAACTAATAAAGTAACAATGTACAACTGTATGAAGGATAGTAAAAGGCATCACAAAAATGTGTGAACTTGTGAATGCATGTATATGATGACGTGATACAAGAGTTTACACATGCAATTTAAATGTTACATGCTTTTAATTATTGAACATGATTAATAAAGACTGTGTACGAATTAAATGCCTATGAAGTTTATGAGTGCATTTGAGTTATAATCTATGCTTTGGCATCAGAGTAGCGTATAATTGAGTTTTTTTTGGGCCTGATTACCGTTATAGTGGATAGATAAGCATGCTTATAAAGGGCTATAGTGCAGCTGCTACATGTTGGCCTTAATTGTGCCCAGAGTTCGAATACCTTGTGTATTCCATAGAGTTTGAGTTAATTCTCCACATGTAAGATACTGTAAACAGTATCCAGAGTTACCCGTATCCACCATGAAAGGAATTCAGGCTTATCGTTATTGTACAGTAAATATGAGATGATTAAAAGTATTGTTCTGAATAAATGTCACCGCACATGAGAGTAATGTTTAAATACACGAATATTCTATATAGAAATACATGATTACATATATGTGAACACATGGTGATTGCTATAATTGATTACATACCTTGTACAAGTGTGTGAAAGTTATATGCATGAGATACTTAATTGTGTTATATGAAATGTGTTATTTATCTGGTTGACTTCGGAAAGAAGTCCTTTGTATTATTTTCATCCCCACTAAGCGTTATCGCTTAGCACGGATGTTTGCTTCCGTGTAGGTTACAGGTTTGAATCAGAGAACGTGCATCTGCAGGTCAAGGGCCACTAGGAAGTTTTGCTATATCTGTTTGTATAAATTAGAGGTAGAATTGGTGATATTTTGAGTAACATCATTATGTAATAAAGAGTATAGTTGTTACCTGTACTCGTTAAATGTATTTGTATATGTAACGTAAATGAACATGTAATAATTATAAAACCTTTTGTGTATGTATAGTTTACATGTATAATAAAAGGAATTTTGTCTGGGCCCAACCCATTTCTAATTGTTTATTATTACCGCTTCCGCTAATGCATGTACATGTATACGTAAGTGTCCGCGTAGCGCCCCAATATTCCTTACCGGGGGTATGGGGGTGTTACATTTAGTGGTATCAGAGCTCTAGGTTAATTGGTTCAGGACTATAAGATGATAGAGTATAGTACTAGTGTATATGTTTGAGTTGTCTAGAATGTGGCCTAATGCAGATGCTGGTTTTGTAGGGTCTAGATGGAGTCCGACCCAAGTGAGCACGTAGGACAGACTACAGGCAGTGTGAATCCGGTTCGAGTGAATCAACATGTACAAGCACAAGATAGAGAGAAAAGAGCAAGAGTTGTTCAGGACAACCCGGAGTTGATGCATGGGTTGGTACAGATCCTAGATAGACTGACGGCTCCTAAAGCTCCAACAGATTTGATAAGAAAGAGAGGAGCTGAAGAGTTCCATGGAACATCCCTGGATCAATCCGAGATAGTAGAATTCTGGTTAGAGAAAATAGAAAGAATTTTACAAGAGATCAGTTATCCTCAGAACCAGAAAGTAGTTTGCGCTGTGTCATTGCTGCAGGGTGCAGCATATGACTGGTGGAAGTTGGTATTGCAGCATCCTCAGAGACCCATGGAGTTAACCTGGGATTTCTTTGTTCAAGAGTTTAGGGACAAGTTTGTAACCAAAGCATATAGAGATGCTAGATGGAAAGAATTTGTGACTTTCAAGCAGAAGAATATGACTGTTGCGGAATATGATAAAGAGTTTACTCGTTTAAGTAAATATGTACCGGAAGGAATGTTAACTGATGATTTTCGATGTAGGCAATTTGAAGATGGATTAAGAGAGAGTATTCGGGGACCTTTGTCTGCTATGGTTGCTTTACAACCGGTGGGTTATTATCCATTGGTGTTGGCAGCGATGAAAATGGAGGAATCCGAATTGATAAAGCAAAAGAGAGAGCAGAAAAGAAGATTTCCAAGAGAAGATGAGAGTGTTGGTAGAGGAGATAGAGCAGTAAAAAGAGGAAGAGATGGGCAAGCATCGGTACAAGTACCAACTTCGGTTGGAAGTGTGAGACCGCCTACTAGTAGAGGGAGTATGGCCCCAGAATGTGAACACTATAACAGACGTCACTGGGGCGAATGTAGAAAGCTCACAGGAGCTTGCTTTAGATGCGGGAGTACAGAGCATCTTTTTGCTCAGTGCCCTAAAACAAGAGAGAATATGGCATCACCAGTAAGTAAAGAGAAAGGCAATGCTTCTGGAAATGTTAGAAGTGGAAGAGGACGAGGTAGAGCTGAAAGACCGCCATCGCAAACAGTCGAGAGGCCATTCCCTACCGAGGATCAGCAACGTGTATTTGCCCTGACGACTGAAGATGTGGAGGCATTGATCGGATCTTCTGGTAAGTCCTCTTATTGACTTATGTAGTATTGAGTTATACAGTATATAGTTTGAATTAGTTGTTCGGTAGCGGGGGAAATTTTGAGGACGAAATTACTTAAGGGGGAGAGATTTGTAACACCCCGAAATAGCCCTACACTACAAGAAATCTGAGAAATAGAGACGGAAAATAGAGACGAAAT
Source organism: Excoecaria cochinchinensis (assembly GCA_947683425.1). Taxonomy (NCBI): domain Eukaryota; kingdom Viridiplantae; phylum Streptophyta; class Magnoliopsida; order Malpighiales; family Euphorbiaceae; genus Excoecaria; species Excoecaria cochinchinensis. The sequence continues at coordinate 7,054,959 of CANTUQ010000024.1, forward strand.
TCCGTCTCTAATTGGAAATAGAGACGGAAATTTTTCGTCTCTATTTCGTCGGTCTCTAAAAATTAGAGACCAAAATATTCCGTCTCTATTTTTAGAGACGGAAGGGACGTTTCCGTCTCTAAAAATAGAGACGGAATATATTCTGTCTCTATTTTTAGAGACGGAATGAGCGTTTCGGTCTCTAAAAATAGAGACGGAAAGAACGATTCCGTCTCTATTTTTAGAGACGGAAACTCAATTTCGTCTCTAAAAATAGAGACGGAAAAACTTATTCCGTCTCTATTTTTAGAGACGGAAAATGAATTCCGTCTCTATTTTTTTGGAATTTTTTCAATATATTAAAATAAATAATATTAAATTTAAATATTCCTTAATTTTATATATAATGAATTTTCGTCTCTAATTTATTGATTTTTTTATATATTAAAAATAAATAATATTAAATTTAAATTATTCTTAATTTTATATAATGAAAAAAATTAAATAAACAATAAATAAATATGAAAATATTGTATTATTTAATGTATTAATATATAAAAAGTGTAGTGAGATTACAAATAAAAAAAAGATAAAAATTCTAAAAATAATAACTAAGATGGAGGAGAATGCGGACGACTAGCGGACGGTACTTGCGGGTCAACAGGTAATCTACGGCTAATGAAATCCTCCAGCATATTGATACGGTCCATTAGTACGCCGACCGTACCGCGTAGCTCAATGACCTCATTAGTACGCCGACCGTCTCCAGCTTCTGTCCATATTACTCATTAATATTAAACTGCTTGGAAAAAATCATAAGGTCGAAGTTAGTATTTAATTTGAACTCAATTCTCTAGCCTACTATTTCGCTTTAATCCCTAATTAGTTTTACATAATGATTCATTTCCCTAAATTAAAATCATAAATATTTTGTAAAAAAACGGACAGAGTTCCCCCTATACGGGTCCCTATCCCCCTGTCAAACATTAGCAATTTTAACACTTCGGTAAAATATCAACCAATCGCAACTCCACAACAAAATCATTGTAATAAGAAATTTACCCATTCACATCAAACATCTAAATTTAACGGATAAAATCACCAACAGTTGTGAATCATCTTGTTATTTTATAATATCTCTTTTATTTTATATGCATAGTAATCAAAGAATATATATATATATATATATTTCTTACTTTATTATTATGCCCCAAATTAAAAAAAAAATGCATTAGTTAAATCACAATAATTGATATTTATTAATCAGTGTAAAAAAAACAAAAGAAAGAAAATAATCTTTTAACTTGAAATGCAAACATGAGCATAACTTATCCACTTGAAAATGGATGAATTAGTGGTTAGTACCAAGCTGTTATTATTATTATTATTATTATTATTTATAACCCGAATGCTTCGACCGACTAATTTGGATTCACACTAAACAGAGCAACAAAGAGATCAAAACGCTTCCTCCTAAATATTTAAACATTCTCCATACCTATATCCATAACTGGAATGTAAAAAAAACTCATGCCATTCTATCTAATCCCGTTACTGTACCAAGCTGTTATTTTTATTTTTGGCAATTGAAAAAGAAAAAAAAAATCACCAATTCCTTATTTCCAAAAGGTGAATCAAACAGCCATAAGATGCAATTCAAATTTGCAAACTTTATAAAGAGATAATGTTTCTTTAATGCACTTCACATATTTGCATGGAACATAAATACAACAGAGAATAATTACAATCATAAGCTGCAAATGAATGCATAACACCTTTACCTCCATCAACATTCTCTCAACTGTAAAACAAACTTGGCTATTGTGAATAATTTACAGTATATACTTATGAGCATCTCATCTAGATTGGCCACTATATTCACTAACCAATATCTCACTCTGACCAGCAAAATAAATAAACAACTAACATTATTAAAACTCTTAATAAGCATAATTGGATTTCCCACTTAACATTTAAATTTTCCACCAATTCTTCAAGTATTACCAATTACACTACCATTACTTAAATATACATATTATGATACGCATTTATATATTAAGATTTAATTATCGTTAAGTTATTCATAAGATTTAATTACTGATCTGATTTATGTGTCATAATTTAACTATTACCAAAATTATATACAATTTAAATCCAACTTACAATTTAACCTATATTTCTTCAATTTACAAATACTGTTCTACTTTCCCAAATACGGACAATTCTCCACTTCTTTACATTCAACCCGAAATCTGTAAGTCTTAATTTAATTTCTAATCAACTAAGCCAAAACTCATGACAATATAACCAGCAATTCAATGAAACCAACAAACATATTGATCGCATACTATATTTAGTAAAATCACATTCTTAACAAATTTTAACTTATGTAAAAATTACTTAGAAAAATAAATTTGGTAGCCACATACCAATTTTCTGCTATTTTTGGTCCATTTTACCGTCGTCGGAGCCTCGCCGGATTGTCGCCGGAGCTCAACCGGAGGCACCGAAACCACCCGTAGGGAGCTTGAAGCCTCGGGGTTTCTTCTCCGGTGGTCACGTGCCGTGAAGGCCAGTCGTTTCGCCGGAATCGCCGTCGAAAACTTCTGTTTTCTTCTCCTCCGATCTACTCATCGCCGGCGATTGAGGGAGATCCACGGCCACCGGAAGCTTCGCCTTGCCACCGTGAGTCCAGTTGCACCGCTCGTGTCGCCTCTCGCCGTCGGAGCTCGCCGGAAAACTCAAGAGAAGCTCGCGGTGCTTCTTTCGCTCTCCTAAAACGGCGACGTCTCGTTGGGGGAGGAAAGGACGCCGAGATCGGCGTTGCGAGGAGCCGCTGCTCGCCGTCGACCACCGCTAGCTGCTCTGCCCCCTCCCGCCGTGCTCCGCCCCCTCTTCCTCTCTTTCTCTCTTCGGTTTTCCGTTCTCCCTTTCCCCGTTCACACTGTGTTCTCCCCTTTCCTTTCTATTTTATTATTCTGCTACAACCCACTTAATTCTAGCTTAATTCTCATTAATATCCCTAAAATAGAGACAAAAATTAATTTTCCGTCTCTATTTAGAGACCGCACGATTATATCGTCTCTAAATAGAGACGGAAAATATATTTCCGTCTCTAAATAGAGACCGAAACAATTCCGTCTCTATTTAGAGACGGAAAAATATTTCGGTCTCTAAATTTAGAGACGGAAAGCAATTTTCGTCTCTAAATTTAGAGACCGAAATATTTTTCCGTCTCTAAATAGAGACAGAATTGTTTCGGTCTCTATTTAGAGACGGAAATATATTTTCCGTCTCTATTTAGAGACGGAAAAAATTTCCGTCTCTATTTTCGGTCTCAAATTTTGGAGGGAATCGATCCCGCCAAAAATAGAGACAAAAAATAGAGACGAAAATTTTTCCGTCTCTAAATAGAGACGAAAAATTAATTCCGTCTCTATTTAGAGACGGAAAATATTTTCCGTCTCTATTTAGAGACGGAAAACTGATTTCCTCCATCTCTATTTTCCGTCTCTATTTTTTATTTTTCTTGTAGTGCTAAAAGAATTATAGAATTTCGGTTCAAAAAAAGATTAGATGTTGAGTGTGAGAGTCCTGTCGCGAGCACGACAAGCCTCGCGGGCGCGACAGAACCCTCCCGTGGTATGTCAACTAAATTGAGATTTTCGACACGTGGCATCGTAGGGTGTTGGCACATGGCTGCGTAGGAGTGAGACAAGTGGCAAGAGATATATATGTATTTGATTAAGAGATAATTGAAGGAATTAATAAGGTAAGTGGCATTTAATGGGGAGATTTAATGTTGGATAAGGGATTGCAAAACACAGCTGTGCTTTTGAGTGAACACAGCTGTGCTTTTGGCTAATTAATGGATTTGAATATGGATTGACCAACTACCCTCTTCATTCCTCTTGTTCACGTTGGTTTCTTTCTTTCTTTTCCCTTATTTTGCCTTTCTTTCATTTCTTCTTCTTCTTTGCACTGTTTTGAGTGATTCATTTGGATTGGTTTGAAGAGTTTGGGTAAAGAAATAGATTGGTCTCCTAAGAAGGTAAGTAATGCTATTTAGTTAGTATTGGTCTTCTTCTTCTATCTTATTTCTGTTTTTGATTTAAAGTAAGAGAGAAGAGTAACTTTGGTATTTTGAATGGTTTGTGTATGGAAGCTGCGGACAAGAGGCCCAATAAAGGCAAAGAGAAGGTCGGAGCCGAGTAGAGAGCGCGGTTCAACTCCTAGAGGTAGGGATCGTGTGCGATTTTTCTTTTACTCGTTTTGATTGCTTGTTGTGATATATGATGTTTGAATATGCATATGTTGTGGTTATATGAGTGTTAAATGAGTTGTACATGTTTTCTAGTTGTGAGGTGTGTTACGGGTAAAATTCTGTTTAGTTGTTCATAGACCTCTGTGTATAGTATTTGTGATAAGTAGAGTTATAGGACTCCAATTGTATTGATTCCAATTGCATCTGAAAGATAAAATCCGTAGCTAAAAATTTCTAAGAGGGTGCTTGAGCTAATTCTGGCTGTAAGTATCCCTAAAAGCAATTAGAACGTAAGTGACCCTGTTCTGGTGGGTTCACTGGAACAGTATAGATTGTTGGAATCATATTTGGAGTTTTAGATGCCCAAATGACCTGACAATTGTCCCATTTGAAAGCTAACATCCTAGTGAACAATTCTTATGAAGACCACGTTGCCTAAAAATGTGTTCTAGAGGGTCGTTTTGGCGATACAAGTTTAGGGTAAAAAGTGGTGCTGTGAGGCACCAAAGGCGAGTCTTCTGTCGCGATCGCGACACATGTCGCGACCTCGCGATAGAACAACTCATTTTAAGCTTTTTCTTCGTATTTTTGAGCTCCTAGTTGCCATGGGTCAACCCCTTACCCTTCCCCTTAGCTTAATAGGCATGTTTAGGGTTAGCAAATGACTATAAAGTAGTTATCAACGGGTAAATACATTTGAGTAGGTTTAAGATTGTAATTTAACTAATAAAGTAACAATGTACAACTGTATGAAGGATAGTAAATGGCATCACAAAAATGTGTGAACTTGTGAATGCATGTATATGATGACGTGATACAAGAGTTTACACATGCAATTTAAATGTTACATGCTTTTAATTATTGAACATGATTAATAAAGACTGTGTACGAATTAAATGCCTATGAAGTTGATGAGTGCATTTGAGTTATAATCTATGCTTTGGCATCAGAGTAGCGTATAATTGAGTTGTTTTTGGGCCTGATTACCGTTATAGTGGATAGATAAGCATGCTTATAAAGGGCTATAGTGCAGCTGCTACATGTTGGCCTTAATTGTGCCCAGAGTTCGAATACCTTGTGTATTCCATAGAGTTTGAGTTAATTCTCCACATGTAAGATACTGTAAACAGTATCCAGAGTTACCCGTATCCACCATGAAAGGAATTCAGGCTTATCGTTATTGTACAGTAAATATGAGATGATTAAAAGTATTATTCTGAATAAATGTCACCGCACATGAGAGTAATGTTTAAATACACGAATATTCTATATAGAAATACATGATTACATATATGTGAACACATGGTGATTGCTATAATTGATTACATACCTTGTACAAGTGTGTGAAAGTTATATGCATGAGATACTTAATTGTGTTATATGAAATGTGTTATTTATCTGGGTGACTTCGGAAAGAAGTCCTTTGTATTATTTTCATCCCCACTAAGCGTTATCGCTTAGCACGGATGTTTGCTTCCGTGTAGGTTACAGGTTTGAATCAGAGAACGTGCATCTGCAGGTCAAGGGCCACTAGGAAGTTTTGCTATATCTGTTTGTATAAATTAGAGGTAGAATTGGTGATGTTTTGAGTAACATCATTATGTAATAAAGAGTATAGTTGTTACCTGTAATCGTTAAATGTATTTGTATATGTAACGTAAATGAACATGTAATAATTATAAAACCTTTTGTATATGTATAGTTTACATGTATAATAAAAGGAATTTTGTCTGGGCCCAACCCATTTCTAATTGTTTATTATTACCGCTTCCGCTAATGCATGTACATGTATACGTAAGTGTCCGCGTAGCGCCCCAATATTCCTTACCGGGGGTATGGGGGTGTTACAATGAATGTGATCAAAATATTATCTTTCCCTCTTACTATATGCCATCCATAATGGTTCAACTCGCTTTTTTAACTAGATCAGTCGAAGCTAAATTTTTCCATGACCTATTGGAGACTAATTAAGCTAGCCACATTAAATCATACTTCAATAATAAGTTAAGGGTCCTAAACATCGAAATTTAAATAGGGTCTCATTATAGAGAAAGCTGCGATCGATAATATTAAATTCCCATCCCTTGGTCACATAAGCACACATCGTATAAAACATGTATTATGGAGTTCTTTTCTTCCCTTAAAGGAGTGCATGTCTCATAATTTTAAAATATATATATTTATATAACATCATAGAGAAGTGTAAGGTTGCGATGTACTGAAACATCCAACTTTAGTCCGCTTCCTTAAAGACTACTTCTAAGTTTTTGGACGGAACATGGTAGTTACATTTAACTTACCATCGGATTCCATTTAATTCTTATTTGGATCTTAATCCAAAACATACAACCTTATGTATGTCTTTATCTCGCACGTTAACAAGACTAATCTTGTAATTTCTGCAAGACGATACTTTTATTTTAAACAGGCTCTCAAGCATTATCATATGCTCAAAATTCACTTCATCTTAGTCTTTGTCAACTTATTAACAAAACTAAGGTAAACACTTTTGTGAGTGTGTAACACTCTGAAACTCAAGTCAGTCTAAAGTAATTTTTAATTTATGAATAGTACCTTTTGATACAGATTTCAAAGATCAAAAATTCAACATAAATAAATATACTATAGAGGTTATAAATTAAAAATAAAGTTGAGAAAGGAGATCCAAGATAAATCGTAACGGAGATGACTAAAAGTCACAGTTGACCTGAGATTAGTCAACAGTCAACCTCAGTTTTGACAATTGAGCTGTAAAATGGAAATTTATACAATAGATGGGATTAGAGAATTAAAGTTAATCGGGATAAAATAAAAACACTAATAAAGAAATTTATTGAGGAAGACATGTATTAGTATACTTTTCTTATTTTTGAATTAATATTTCTAACTAAATGAATCATTTATACACACAAGTAGTTAAAATGAATATATAAGTAAATGATTAGTAAAATCTAACTTACGATCCCAGAATTTTCTAAAAAAATGATAACAAAAAAAATAAAAAGAACATAAGAAAAATCGAGAAGAGGGAAGGAAATTGAAAGAAAGAAGGAATCAAAGAAAAGAAAAGAAGGGAGGGGAGAGATCAGAGAGACCAAAAAGAGAGAGAGAGAGACAGAGATCGGGTTCTAGAATCTAGCCAAGAACGCCAGCCTCATCCGCCGGTGTTGTTCCACCATCTCTTTCTCTATTTCAGTTCGCAATTTCTCTCTCTTCTCAAAATGAATCTTCTTCTCCATCCTTCGGCATCAGGTGGTAACACGAACAGTACCAGAAGTTGACTAAAGGTGAGATGAAGCTCTTGATGACCTCCGTTTCTTCCCGCTCATTGGCAATAGGTAAATCGGAGATGGGTATACTACAATTTTTTGACCACGATTTCGACCAAACCATGAAGTTTTAAGATGCGTGACCACCTCCATCGGGATCCTAGCAATGTCAGCTCCCTCTAGGTGTTCTCAATTTCTCACCGGTGAAACTCTAATGACGTGCAGATTTTGGAGGAATATAATTCTGTAGCTGTAAGTGCTCTATTAAATTTACTTTTTCTTTTAATTTTCACATATTATGTTGAGTTAAGAATGACTAAAAGTTGAATTATGCCTAAATTAGTTTAGATAAAATATGCAATATAAATAGAATAGATAATCTGACTTAAAGTAGGTTGAATAGAATCAAGATTAAAGTTGAAAGGAGAATTGGTGGCTTAAGGTTAGTTTAAGAAATCCATTTATGCTTAATAAGAGTAATGTAATTGGCTTATTTAATTGATAATAGACAGAATAAATAAAATTCAATTGAAGATGAAGAAGTTTAAAGAGTTGAACTTATAAAATGCTAATTAGTAAGACATGTGACGGTATGTTGACTATATTTATATGTATGCATGCAAGTGGTTATGTGTATATTTGCTTGAAAGGATATATAAATGAAGGCATAATTATGCATAAGCAATTTAAATAAATGTTAGTGAACATAAGAATTTAGATGCCATGAATCATGATAATGTGTGATTTTGAGAAATGTTTATAATCATGATTATGATTGTCTGAAGAATGAAATGTATATAATCTAAAGTGAGTAAGTTTACTTATTTTGATGAATTATGTCTCTAATATGCTTTGGTAAATTTTATAAATAAATGACCTATGAAAGTTTAATGCATTATGTGATGAGGTTTGAGTGTGCACATGTATTTTATATGGTATAATGTGTGATTTTGTTATCTAAGGCATAATAACTGAGATGAATGCCATATTAATAAGTTTTGTAATTTTTACATGAGTAATGTGGCAAGGATTTAGAAAGGGGTATAAATGGTAAGGAGAGAGAAAGAGAGAGCAGAAATTCTCTGCCTTCCTCACGCCATCTCCTCTCCTTCTTTTCTTCTTTCCCTTGATCCCTCTTCCCTTGGTTGAGTTTTTAGTGGAAATTGATCAACTCAAGTGTTTTTGGTAAAGTTTTAGTTTAGTTTTATTCTTCTTCTTCTTTTTCCTCCTCTAGTTCTTTGATTTTCTTAGTGTGTGTTGATAAGTTCAAAATGTATGTTGTTTTTATATGAATTTACAGCTTACTTTTGAGGTGAGAAGTTCCTATTTTAGTATATTTTTGTTAAAGTTTTATTAGATATTGTCTGGTATACTAAATTGAGATTTTATGTTATTTTTGGAGCTTTTAGGAATCTTACACGGCGGTAAGGAACATCCATACCGCCGTGTACCACGAAAATGTCACAATGCAGTAGAAGGGAATTACACGGCTGTAGACACCGGGTCCCGAGGCGGTCCAAGATCAGGATTACCCGATGATGAAATAGAAGACCGATTTTCGGCAAGAAAGGTGAGAATCGATCGTTCCCTTGTCAAAAGTGTGTTTTTTGGAAAATGATTAAAATATTTTCCATTTTGGAAATCAAAATTAAAATGGAGTAAAATAAAATAAAAAATATTAATTTGGTGTCAAAATTTAAAATAAGAAAAAAATATAAAAAAAAAAAAAAAAATCGCGAAGGCCGCCTGCGCGGCAGGCTGCCCCAGCGCGCAGGGGCGCCTGCGCGGCAGGCCGCCCCAGCGCGCAGGGGCACCTGCGCGCGAGGCAGGCGCCTCGCGCGAGGCCCCTGCGCGTGAGGTGAGGGGCGCCGCGCGCCGCCCCTGCGCGCAGAGGTGGGCGCCTCGCGCGCAGCCCCTGCGCGCGAGGCGGGGGGCGACGCGCGCCCCCCTGCGCGCGAGGCAGCTGCCTGCCGCGCGCGTTGCGGGGGCACCATGCGCACAGCAGGCTGCCCCGCGCGCCCTTGCCCTCTCCGCGCGATCTGGTCTTCGCCTGTCCGTTTTTCTCGCTGTTTTCAGTCTGAATTTTTTTCAGTCTGACATTTTCCATTGTTTCACCATTTTGTGATATTTTGGATTAACTAAAAATAAAAGATTTTTTGTCTTTTGCCATTTTTGGCCAAGACAAGCTTAAATGAGGATTTTTCCCTCATTTTGAAGGACGACAACTAATTTCCAAGGGTTTTTTTCCTTTCAACTTTTTCTCTCCAGCAGAGTTCTTTATCTTCTTTTCTTTCTTGTTTTTCTAAAGCTTTAATCTTGGATTGCTCTTAAAAAGCACATAATCCATTTTCTTGAGGGATTTGGGCTTGGAAAAATTAATTTCTTTTTGCTCAAATCATCCACCAAAAATATTTTTACCAAAGTATTTTCTTGATTTTATTTCAAAATATTTGATTCTACATTTTCTTCAAATATTTATCATTACAAATCCGACAAGGAAAATCGATCGGGACACCGTTTCCCCAATCTAAAAATTCTGAGGGTAAATATTCTTGAACTCATCCTCATTTATTTTTTGTAAGGTATTTATTGTTGTTAATATTTTTTTGTTGCTATTATCATATTTATCCATGGTTAATATTTTCTATTTTTGCTACTGTTAACATCCCTAGCCTTGCTTTTGGTCCAACTTCTCTATGTGGATTTGATTTGATTTTATAGTTTAATTTTTACTTGTTTTGCCGTTGGTCACCAATCCCCATTTATATTATCATTACCCTTGTTATTTGATATTATCCTCATGTAGCAATATTATTATTATTATTATTACCATTGTTAATATCATTTCTAATTGATTATTCTGTTTTCATATTACATATCATTCATTATTATTATTATTTGCATTATTACCATCTTATTATTATTATTATTATTATTATTATTATTATTATTATTAATAACTTATTTTCTGTTTTTACATTTATTATTATTATTATTATTATTATTATTATATATTTATGTATTTTGTATTTATTATTAATTAATCGTTGCTATTATTATATTTATTTATTTGTTATGTATCATTTCTGTTTTTTATTATTAGTATTATTATTATTATTATTATTATTATTATTATTTTCTAATATTCTTGTTACTGTTGTCATTATTTTATCACTACCCTCATTTTTGCCATGACTTATTTTAATTTACCTTGCATGTAAATTATCTGGTTCATTAAATTAATCTGCCTAATATTCATTTTATCTTTACTTAATTAATTTTTAGAACCATTACTAATATTGTTGATATTATTTTTGTATGAGTTTAACTTGAATCGGGTTATTTGAGCACCCCGCGACTCCCCGGATGGGTCGCGACACGTGGAGAGTCACATCATTTCGGTGAGATCTTTTCAATCCCTTCTCTATGTTGTGATTACTTGTAAATAATCATTTTATTTTATTTATGCACGCGTGTGATAAAAGTCACAAAAATACTTTTATAATTAACTCGGAATTTTCATTAATAAAACTGGGACCAATGTCCCTTATTTTAGCCAAATATTAAAAATATCACAATAAAACGAAGAGTTAATTTTCTCTAAAAATGGGATCACTCATCCCGGTTTCCACCAAACAACCAAAACGACTCTTCGAACCCTCTTTAAATTAATACGAAGGAACCAATGTTCCTAAATTTCGAACAAGTGCGAAGGAACCAATGTTCCTTAAATAATGTCCCGATTTATGTATGTTCTTTTATTTTAATCTTGGGTGAGTGTTTTAAATTCAAGTTCATTTCTGGGCCCTTGTAATTAATTTTGGGGCAACTTTATTTATTTTGGGGATTGTATTCCGTCCCATTTATATATTCAATTCCTTTCAATGGGGGTTGTATTCTGCCCCTATTTCTCTTGTAATTGCGTGATTGCGTGTTTACCGCTTGCATTTATTGCCTTCTTTATTTACTGTGCTTATCGCTTTTATTTATTTTCTTTACGTGCTTTCGATGCGCTATTTAATTAAACACATCAATCGCATGAGATGAGAGATATAATTTTAAGAGGTTAAAAACCCATTTATTAACCAAAGCATAAATAAGAGGGAAGTTCCGGACACCATATCTCTTGTTTAGACCGTTAGAGGTGAGAACCTTTTCCCAATTTCACGCAAATTGGGTGGCAACTCCAAATACCTCAAAGGTGCCTTTAGGCGTCAATAGGCTAGGTTGTTCTCCCCAATGTTCTATTGGGAGGAACACACCGATGATGTCTCATGGCGCCCATGATCCAAAAGACGCGAACCTTCATACCTCGAATCCTAAAACGGATTCAAAGCGAGGGCCCTTGCTGGGTTTCAGGGTTCTGCGCGCGTCACAGTGGCGACTCCGCTGGGGACTTTGTGTTTGAGACTTTGCTCCGAAAGGGCTTTGGTTAAAATATAATTGGGTTTTTAAAACTTAAAATTCTACCTCTTATCAAATTGGCATATCATTTTAGAGCCTTAGACTTACGCTAGTTGGTCCCTATCTTGCCCCGGTGCGTTCCCGAAGCACGACCCTACTTTCACTCATTGTAGGGAAGTGTTAAGGGTAATCACCAGCCCAAGCCTTGTACCTTTTGGTATATCAAAATGGAGACCCGATCGGTCGTTATGCTCGTGATGAGCTAGACCCGTTGGCGCGAACCATGCTTGGGTAGCCTAAAAAAATCACCTTGACCAAAGCCCATGTAATGGCAAATAGAAACTTCCACTAGGTGGTATGCTCCTTATTATGATGCTTGTGACATGGGTCGTCACGTATTAAACGAAATCAACCAATTTAAGTGGTCTTTTATCAAAGGCTTTCATGCCCCGGTAAGCCCACCTTAACTTGATTGAATTGTCCAAATGCGTAAATGGCCAAAACTCATACGCGTGCGCATTAGATTAAGACCGTTATGCTGCCGGTTTTTTACCATGCACCATACGTGTCCGATGGGTTCCCTGTTAACCCTCGGATGAAACCCGCCTAGGAAAGAGACCGCACGACCTCGTGTGTGGGAGAAATAAGGTCGGAAGGATCTACTTGCTTGCATGTGGTTGTGAATACTGCATAGCATGCTCATGCATCGCATGTCGCTCATGCATTGCGTGTCATTCATGCATGTCAATAAAGTCAATATGTGTGTATATAAATATAAAATAAATATGTGTGTATATAAATAATATATTTAATCTCATGCTGTGTGTGTATACACCTTTCTGTCTGCATGCTATTTTTTCACATGTGCATATAATCCTGTGTATAATCTCATGCTGTGTGTGTATATGTCTTTTCGTCCACATATTATTCTTTCCGTATGTACATACCATCCTGCATGTAATTTCATCCATGCATCTCATCGTATTGTGGTAATCCATTGATCTCGCACTCACCAAGGACTATCTGCATACCACGATCATGCATTACATTCATGCATCATTCTAACAATCTGAATTTTCAGCCATCAAAGATTCATCCAAGTGGACTAAAGATTCCGACGGCCGACTAGTGAGCACATATCTGCCCTTTGGATTGCTAGAACTAGTGCCTGTTTGGGATTTTGAATCGTTCTCAACTGCTGACAGACCAATTATCAATGGCAGAATTACCACAAGGGACTAGTGCTTTGACGGTGCAAGACCTAGATAAGAGACTTGGGGAATTCGAAAGGAAAATGTTGGCCATGATGGAAAGTATCACTGCTCAAATAGCACCCAAGGCCAAGCAGCCGCCTATGGCCCCTGTTGTCAAACAAGTTAAGTCACCTATTGGGGAGGATGCTCGTGTCTTAATTGCCCAAGAAGTTGATAAAAGGTTCGAAGAGCTTGAAAAGAGATTGTCGGCCACAATTAAGGAAAGGTTGGATATTGTGGCACTAGTTCTTCAAGCCCAAGTTACTGCAGCTACACTTAACCGATTCAAGCCAGGCACAACTGCGACAACCCAAGCACCTCTTGACGGTACTAGTGTTGACACTGTAAGTCTAGGAGTGGGCCACCATGGTAACAGTAGTGATAATGGGGACAATGACAGAGTAGCAGAAGTCTCAGCCATCGGAATGGCTCCAAAACACCTCACTATCTCAGGCAGACCATTATCTTGGCACTTCACCCGCCTCATCAAGAAAGGGAAGTTGCAACCCTTGCCAGTTGGGCCTGCCCCAAGCCAAGGACAGTCTAGACACAGAACAGACTGGTATTGTGCATATCACCAGTACACGGGGCACAGAACAGACTATTGTCGTCCCCTGAGAGATCGTATTCAAGCATTAATGTTTGATCCGGAAGAGCGAAAGGAGCAGAGGAAGACAAATTGAATACCTAAGTGGAGGATGAAGGTGGTTCCTGCGGATGGCGAGGAACCGTTGGCCGAAACAGCCCTACCGATGGAAACTGGAAGAAGATAGCTATTCAGATGTTCTTCTTATCCCAGAACTATTAGATGATGACATTTTTAATTCTGGTTTTGTTAACTGAAATGAATACTTTTTGCTTATTTGTATGATGTTTCTAATAATTTCATTTCTCATGATCACGATGCATCCATTCATTTTGACATTAACTCAATTAATACGACTCCATCTAGTCTCGGAACTTTGGGGAATCCAAATAAAATCTTGATAGCATCTGTTATGACTCCTGAAGTGAGATAAAAATTTGAGAGATATAAAAAAAAAAAAGCCTTTGCCCGGATCCGGCATGACATGCTGAAGATTGACAAGGATATTCTTGAGATCATGCCACTTCCTCGTGCCAACATGACGACAAACCAAATTTTAGAAACCATTCTTTTGCACCCCCCAACATTTGGGATGCATATGGCGCTGCCGAATAAACTCGAACTTCGAAAGCTACATCAAAAGTTAGACGAATAAAACTCAAAACCACCACGAAGAATATACAACCCGTCGAAACCAAGCCATATGACCTTTCTCCTCTCGACCCCTTTGAAATGTGCACCCTCAAAACCGATTATGACTGACCCTTAACCATCCAAAACCCTCATAGCCAAATTTCTTACCCAAATTTAATGCCCGACCAAATTGAACAACAATGGTCCCAGTGGTTAAGATGAAAAGTGCACGTATATGTAAACTTTAGGATTTGAGCAAAGCTTGTTAAAAGAAAGAAAATTGGGGCGCAAAAAAAAAAAAAAAAATTTGGTTGTAAAAAAAAAAATTGAAAAATTGGGGTGTAAAGAAAAGAGATAATTGATCAGGGGGCAAGGGAATGCTATTTGGGGGCAAGCTTTGTTCAAATCCCGTTGATCTACACATGCCTGCATATTGCTATTCTTCTTAGCTACTGAAGAGGACCAAAAGGGCTAACCCCCGAGTCATCCATCCAATCCCAGCCGACGAAAACCATTTCGAAAGCTTGAACTACTAAGGCCAATAAAAGTACCCCAAATCATCCAAGCCCAACCTGTTACCCTAGCTCAGCCATTGAACAGCCATTCCAGGGGTCAAACCACCAAAGCCAATAAAAGCCAAGCATGAAACTTCGCATTCAACCCCCAAATAAGGAACCCATCACCTCAACCAGTCTGCGTGAGAGGTAAGACCAAAACTTTGATATCAAGAGGAGCCACTCCCGGAAGCAGCGGTCTCTCCGGCCAATAGAGATGAAAGAAATTCAACTGATGGACTGAAAGAGGATCCATGGCGAAGGCTAAAAAAAAAAAAAAAAAAAAAAGAGAAAATATTCAATCAAGAAAACCCGCGAGGGCTGATTGATAACAGGAGTTTGATGCTCTCAAGATCTATCCCGAGATTAGATAATGTCCCATATTTTTCGAGTTAATGCCAAATAGTGATCATGTGATATGAAATTAGATTGAAATATATGCATTTATGCAAAGATGTATTGATATGACCAGAGCAGTTCGTCTTGCACACTCAAAGTCGTCTGGGTCCGATATAAAACCAGCATGTTGCTACCGTCTACCCCTTACCATCCTCGCCACTCAGGCACTTCAGTCAACTCACCTTGCTACCCACTGAGAAGCCAACCCTACAGCACCTTCCTAATAAAAAACTAAGCTCATCCAACCAAAATCTGAGACATAAGCACATGCCAATCATACTTGAAAGACCTTTCGCAACAACTCCAACTTCTCTCTCCAAAAAAAAAAAAAAAAGAGGCTGTTAGAGATGAAAACCGTGACTGGCGCTCTAAGCAAAAGTTAGGCCTAAGGGCAGGGTGAAAACCTGGCGATAGGCAGTCTGTCCTATAAAAAATGAAATAAATAAAAGCCACTGGATTGGGTTGGGTCCATTCCAGGCAAAAAATAAGGCACAGGGTTATGTGAAAATCCGGCAAGGACGCATCTCCCGCTAAGAAAAGCTAGTGTGAAAATCCATGAGGGACGCACTACCTTCAAATAATGACTACAGGTATCAGAGGAGAGCCTCATAACCCCCTAAAGGCATGAAATTCAAATGCAATTCCGGGGGGCACCGATCTTGCTGCAAATTACGACCAAACCGGCTTTCGGCTCCCAAATCCACTCGGATGAATCCTTGTCCTGCATCTTACATAACATATGCATATGCACATGCATAACTTACCCTTGCATACAAGTTTTTTTGTTTCTGCAGGAAAGTCTGGCGCCTTCATACACCGACAAGCTGGTGTTTATCAGTCGCTCAGCCGTGGTTTCACACGCCGACAAGCTGGTGTTCTATCAATCACGATCTTCAAAGTCTGGCGCCTTCACACACCGACAAGCTGGTGTTTATCAGTCGTTCAGCCGTGGTTTCACAGGCCGACAAGCTGGTGTTCTATCAATCACGATCTTCAAAGTCTGGCGCCTTCACACACCGACAAGCTGGTGTTTATCAGTCGCTAAGCCGTGGTTTCACACGCCGACAAGCTGGTGTTCTATCAATCACGATCTTCAAAGTCTGGCGCCTTCACACACCGACAAGCTGGTGTTTATCAGTCGCTCAGCCGTGGTTTCACACGCCGACAAGCTGGTGTTCTATCAATCACGTCCTACAAAGTCTGGCGCCTTCACACACCGACAAGCTGGTGTTTATCAGTTGCTCAGCCGTTGTTTCACACGCCGACAAGCTGGTGTTTCATCAATCACGTCCTACAAAGTCTGGCGCCTTCACACACCGACAAGCTGGTGTTTATCAGTCGCTCAGCCGTGGTTTCACACGCCGACAAGCTGGTGTTCTATCAATCATGTCCTACAAAGTCTGGCGCCTTCACACACCGACAAGCTGGTGTTTATCAGTCGCTCAGCCGTGGTTTCACACGCCGACAAGCTGGTGTTCTATCAATCACGTCCTACAAAGTCTGGCGCCTTCACACACCGATAAGCTGGTGTTTATCAGTCGCTCAGCCGTGGTTTCACATGCCGACAAGCTGGTGTTTCATCAATCACGTCCTATAAAGTCTGGCGCCTTCACACACCGACAAGCTGGTGTTTATCAGTCGCTCAGCCGTGGTTTCACATGCCGACAAGCTGGTGTTCTATCAATCACGTCCTACAAAGTCTGGCGCCTTCACACACCGACAAGCTGGTGTTTATTAGTCGTTCAGCCGTGGTTTCACACACCGACAAGCTGGTGTTTCATCAATCACGTCCTACAAAGTCTGGCGCCTTCACACACCGATAAGCTGGTGTTTATCAGTCGCTCAGCCGTGGTTTCACACGCCGACAAGCTGGTGTTCTATCAATCACGTCCTACAAAGTCTGGCGCCTTCACACACCGACAAGCTGGTGTTTATCAGTCGCTCAGCCGTGGTTTCACACGCCGACAAGCTGGTGTTCTATCAATCACGTCCTACAAAGTCTGGCGCCTTCACACACCGACAAGCTGGTGTTCATCAGTCGCTCAGCCCTGGTTTCACATGCCGACAAGCTGTGTTTCATCAATCACGTCCTACAAAGTCTGGCGCCTTCACACACCGACAAGCTGGTGTTTATTAGTCGCTCAGCCGTGGTTTCACATGCCGACAAGCTGGTGTTCTATCAATCACGTCCTACAAAGTCTGACGCCTTCACACACCGACAAGCTGGTGTTTATCAGTCGTTCAGCCGTGGTTTCACACACCGACAAGCTGGTGTTTCATCAATCACGTTCTTCAAAGTCTGGCGCCTTCACACACCGACAAGCTGGTGTTTATCAGTCGCTCAGCCGTGGTTTCACACACCGACAAGCTGGTGTTTCATCAATCACGTCCTACAAAGTCTGGCGCCTTCACACACCGACAAGCTAGTGTTTATCAGTCGCTCAGCCGTGGTTTCACACACCGACAAGCTGGTGTTTCATCAATCACGTCCTACAAAGTCTGACGCCTTCACACACCGACAAGCTGGTGTTTATCAGTCGCTCAGCCATGATTTCACACGCCGACAAGCTGGTGTTCTATCAATCACGTTCTTCAAAGTCTGATGCCTTCACACACCGACAAGCTGGTGTTTATCAGTCGTTCAGCTGTGGTTTCACACACCGACAAGCTGGTGTTTCATCAATCACGTCCTATGAAGCCTGGCGCCTTCACACACCGACAAGCCGGTGTTTATCAGTCGTTCAGCCGTGGTTTCACACGTCGACAAGCTGACGTTCATCAATCACGTGACCAATAATAAGCTCGTAATGCCGACAAGCTGGCAGGACCAAGTTCAGAAAGCGACCGCCTCAGGTACGCGTCTCTTCCCTTCTTTTCTGAATTTTGGCTCACTTAGGCACCTAGGTTCTAAGTTCCCCAAAATTGGGGGCAACTGTAGACACCGGGTCCCGAGGCGGTCCAAGATCAGGATTACTCGATGATGAAATAGAAGACCGATTTTCGGCAAGAAAGGTGAGAATCGATCGTTCCCTTGTCAATAGTGTGTTTTTCGGAAAATGATTAAAATATTTTCCTTTTTGGAAATCAAAATTAAAATGGAGTAAAATAAAATAAAAAATATTAATTTGGTGTCAAAATTTAAAATAAGAAAAAAAAAAAAAAAAAAATCGCGAAGGCCGCCTGAGGCTGCCCCAGCGCGCAGGGGCGCCTGCGCGGCAGGCCGGCCCAGCGCACAGGGGCGCCTGCGCGCGAGGCAGCCCTGCGCGCGAGGCGAGGGGCGCCGCACGCCGCCCCTGTGCGCAGATGCGGGCGCCTCGGGCGCAGCCCCTGCGCGCGAGGCGGGGGGCGACGCGCGCCCCCCTGCGCGCGAGGCAGCTGCCTGCCGCGCGCGGTGCGGGGGCACCACGCGCGCAGCAGGCTGCCCCGCGCGCCCTTGCCCTCTTCGCGCGACCTGGTCTTCGCCTGTCCGTTTTTCTCGCTGTTTTCAATCTGAATTTTTTTCAGTCTGACATTTTCCATTGTTTCACCATTTTGTGATATTTTGGATTAACTAAAAATAAAAGATTTTTTTGTCTTTTGCCATTTTTGGCCAAGACAAGCTTAAATGAGGATTTTTCCCTCATTTTGAAGGACGGCAACTAATTTCCAAGGGTTTTTTCCTTTCAACTTTTTCTCTCCAGCTGAGTTCTTTATCTTCTTTTCTTTCTTGTTTTTCTAAAGCTTTAATCTTGGATTGCTCTTAAAAAGCACATAATCCATTTTCTTGAGGGATTTGGGCTTGGAAAAATTAATTTCTTTTTGCTCAAATCATCCACCAAAAATATTTTTACCAAAGTATTTTCTTGATTTTATTTCAAAATATTTGATTCTACATTTTCTTCAAATATTTATCATTACAAATCCGACAAGGAAAATCGATCGGGACACCGTTTCCCCAATCTAAAAATTCTAAGGGTAAATATTCTTGAACTCATCCTCATTTATTTTTTGTAAGGTATTTATTGTTGTTAATATTTTTTTGTTGCTATTATCATATTTATCCATGGTTAATATTTTCTATTTTTGCTACTGTTGACATCCCTAGCCTTGCTTTTGGTCCAACTTCTCTATGTGGATTTGATTTGATTTTATAGTTTAATTTTTACTTGTTTTGCCGTTGGTCACCAATCCCCATTTATATTATCATTACCCTTGTTATTTGATATTATCCTCATGTAGCAATATTATTATTATTATTATTACCATTGTTAATATCATTTCTAATTGATTATTCTGTTTTCATATTACATATCATTCATTATTATTATTATTTGCATTATTACCATCTTATTATTATTATTATTATTATTATTATTGTTATTATTATTATTATTAATAATAACTTATTTTCTGGTTTTACATTTATTATTATTATTATTATTATTATTATTATTATTATATATTTATGTATTTTGTATTTATTATTAATTAATCGTTGCTATTATTATTATATTTATTTATTTGTTATGTATCATTTCTGTTTTTTATTATTAGTATTATTATTATTATTATTATTATTATTATTATTATTATTATTATTATTATTATTATTATTTTCTAATATTCTTGTTACTGTTGTCATTATTTTATCACTACCCTCATTTTTGCCATGACTTATTTTAATTTACCTTGCATGTAAATTATCTGGTTCATTAAATTAATCTGCCTAATATTCATTTTATCTTTACTTAATTAATTTCTAGAACCATTACTAATATTGTTGATATTATTTTTGTATGAGTTTAACTTGAATCGGGTTATTTGAGCACCCCGCGACTCCCCGGATGGGTCGCGACACGTGGAGAGTCACATCATTTCGGTGAGATCTTTTCAATCCCTTCTCTATGTTGTGATTACTTGTAAATAATCATTTTATTTTATTTATGCACGCGTGTGATAAAAAGTCACAAAAATACTTTTATAATTAACTCGGAATTTTCATTAATAAAACTGGGACCAATGTCCCTTATTTTAGCCAAATATTAAAAATATCACAATAAAACGAAGAGTTAATTTTCTCTAAAAATGGGATCACTCATCCCGGTTTCCACCAAACAACCAAAACGACTCTTCGAACCCTCTTTAAATTAATACGAAGGAACCAATGTTCCTAAATTTCGAACAAGTGCGAAGGAACCAATGTTCCTTAAATAATGTCCCGATTTATGTATGTTCTTTTATTTTAATCTTGGGTGAGTGTTTTAAATTCAAGTTCATTTCTGGGCCCTTGAAATTAATTTTGGGGCAACTTTATTTATTTTGGGGATTGTATTCCGTCCCATTTATATATTCAATTCCTTTCAATGGGGGTTGTATTCTGCCCCTATTTCTCTTGTAATTGCGTGATTGCGTGTTTACCGCTTTCATTTATTGCCTTCTTTATTTACTTTGCTTATCGCTTTTATTTATTTTCTTTATGTGCTTTCGATGCGCTATTTAATTAAACACATCAATCGCATGAGATGAGAGATATAATTTTAAGAGGTTAAAAACCCATTTATTAACCAAAGCATAAATAAGAGGGAAGTTCCGGACACCATATCTCTGGTTTAGACCGTTAGAGGTGAGAACTTTTTCCCAATTTCACGCAAATTGGGTGGCGACTCCAAATACCTCAAAGGTGCCTTTAGGCATCAATAGGCTAGGTTGTTCTCCCCAATGTTCTATTGGGAGGAACACACCGATGATGTCTCATGGCGCCCATGATCCAAAAGACGCGAACCTTCATACCTCGAATCCTAAAGCGGATTCAAAGCGAGGGCCCTTGCTGGGTTTCAGGGCACTGCGCGCGTCACAACGGCGGTAAGGAACATCCATACCGCCGTGTACCACGAGAATCAGCACTTACGTAAGGATCTACACGGCGGTGAGGAACCCTCATACCGCCGTGTAACGAGTAAATTGCCAATAATTACGGCGCTGGACACGCGAAACAAAAATTCAAGATTGTTGACCAGAGGCCATTTACAAGGCGGTGAGAGACTATCATACCGCCGTGTAACCTACTTGTGAACAAAATCTGCACAAAATCAAAGACTTGGAGGCCACCTTTTGACTTTGAACGGTTACTTAGGAACTGAAGTTAGACATTAAGTGGGTCGATTTTTCTGGGAACGAGAGGGAGATTTATTTTCTGTAACTTAAGTTGAGATTTTTCATATAGTTTGGGAATTAATTTAAGCTGTTATTATTTTAATCTGGGGAGAATAATCAGAGATAATGAAAAAGTTATTATTTTTATTTTTGAAGTATGAAGAACAGATTGAACGAAAAAGAATATCAATTTTATTATTGTAAGAATTTCATTTTCGGATCTAAAATGGTTAATATCAATTTCTCTCTATTTATTTCAGCTCTTATTTCAATTATAGGTGAGTAGTTATTTTTCTTATTAAGGGATACCTTGAATCCCCAATAATCATGTGAATGTTTTTGTGGATTGATTTATGCATATGCTTCAGTTTTATCTTCTCTAAATTTATCTGTTTTGATTATTGAATTTAATGCAAGTTTAAGATGGATCTGCTGTGATAATCTTTGATTGTATTCATTTCATGATGCTTATATATATTATGTTCTATTCCTATTGATTTTCACTAGTTTGATTAATCCGAGATGGTAGTTAAATCTGTGGATCTCTATCTTAATAGGTTCAGAATTGTAGAAGATAATTGAGCTTTGATATCTTAATCCGGGATGGTAGGATCATCTAAGCTTAGGGCTTAAGACCTGTTTCGATGCTAAAATATGTGCTGAATCCAGGGTGGTAGGGCATGTGTTAGAAAAGCTGGATCCGAAAGGCAGGCTATGGTATAGGCTAGGTTGTTCACTGATTTGCATATGTGATTGATAAGTTAAAACATTTACATGGCGTTATTGGGGAGGATGGGTATTCCTCGATAAGATCTTTTAAGTTATTTCATAAAATCTGTAGTAGTATTGATTCTTTTAATATTCTTGAATTAGTGATTTCATCAATTATATTTCTGAATTTATTTCTTAGATAATTCATCACATCAAACAATTAGGGATTCTTTAGCATACATTTGATTGTTAAAATTTACGCAACACAGTCCCTTGGGTTCGATAACTTGTGGTCTTAATTATACATCACTATATTACTTGCCGATTCAGTACACTTGCTAAGGTCGCGTCAAGTTTTTGGCGCCGTTGCCGGGGACTGGCGTTGTTAGTAAGTTTTGATTTTTATTTGTATGTGTTTTTATTTTTCTGATTTTATTATTTTTATTCTTTTCAGGTAGTTATGGTGCATGAGCAGATTGAGACAAGGCCAATTAGCACCCTACGACCCTAAAATCGAGAGGACTTTGCATCAACGAAGAAGAGCCAACAGAGATAACGACATGGATGATAATCCTCTTATTGGTGGAATTCCTCCCGAGAACGAACAAGTGCCAATGGCACAAGAAGAGATGCCAGGAAATTATGATGAAGAGGTCCCTAGGTTGAGAACAATAAGGGACTATGCTGTACCAAGATGGAATGAGGATCATCGGACAATTGTGCTACCAAGGGGAGTACAGTTTGAAATTAAACCAGCAACCATCAATATGGTACAGAGGAACCAATTTTCAGGTTCAGAAGTGGAAGACCTCGCGCAACACCTGGACATATTTTTGGAGATTAGTGATACGGTGCAGATTACAGGAGTGACATCTGACTCAGTAAGATTAAAAATATTTCCTTTCACTTTTATTGGAAAAGCAAGAGAATGGCTGCAAATGTTACCAAGACAGTCAATCAGATCATGGGACCAGTTACAAGAGAGGTTTTTGATGAGATTCTTTCCTCCTACAAAGACTGCAAACATCCGCAACAGTATTTTGGGTTTTGGCCAAATGAGTGAGGAGCCTTTTCATGAGGCTTGGGAAAGGTTCAGGAGATTGTTGAGAAGTTGTCCACATCATGAGATAGCAATTTACCATCTGATGACGATATTTTATTCTGGGGTTACACCGCAAACAAGATCCCTTTTAGATGCATCATCAGGAGGGTCATTCATGAATAGACTACCAGAAGAAGCTTTCCATTTGTTGGATGAAATGGCAGCAAATGATGCTCAATAAGCTAATCCCAGATCAAGTTCGAAGAGACATGGAATACATAATGTGGATGAGGCGTCTATGTTGAAGGCACAGATTGAGTCAATGAGAAAAGAAATGAGTGGTTTGAAAGTGCAAAGTGTAGCATCTGTTTCACAAGAGAGTGGGTGGTACGAAAGCGGACAATCTAATCAAGAGAGTGGAACAATAGGAGATGTCAATGCTATAGGAGAATACCGAAGGAATGACCCTTACAGTAACACATATAATCCGGGTTGGAGAAATCATCCAAACTTCTCTTGGAAGGATGGAAATCAGAATGCGTCATCTTCTCAACCACAAGGGAGAGCCCCTTTCAATCAAAACATGCATCATAACCACAATCAGTCATACCAACATCAATCGTCCACTCAATACCAAGCACCATATCCATCGAACTATAACTAAGGGCAGGGTTCAAACCAATCCCATTCTCAAGCTTATCACCCACCGAGATATCAACCAAGGCCACCTGTTCAAGAAAAGAAGCCAAACCTTGAAGATATGTTGGCCAATTTCATAAACAGTGAACAGCAATTTGTGAATAGCCAGCAACAATTTATGTCTAATCAAGAAACAAGGTGGAATCTCAAGAACAATGGAACCGAAATCAAGACGCTTCCATGAGAAATTTAGAAACTCAATTGGGACAGCTTGCAAATTCTGTGTCTCAAAGACAACCAGGAACATTTCCATCAAATGTGGATCGAAATCCTAAGGAAGAGGTGAAAGCAATCATGTTGAGAAGTGGCAGAGAGATGGCACCAAGAGAGGACCAAGGTAAAAATTCTTCACCATCCACAAGTAAGGAGGAGCCAACGCGGGAGGTAAGTAATCCTGATTCTAAGGTAGAGGTTAATGAAAACGCTCCTAAAAATGATAAGGGTAAAAGTATAGTGAATTCTAGAGTAGAGGATCTTGATATCAATAGATTGCCATTTCCTGCTGTAGCTAAAAAGGAAAAGAAAAATGAGCAATTGGCTAGATTTTTAGAAATGTTTAAGAAACTATATATTAATCTACCATTTGCTAAAGCTTTAGCTCACATGCCTAACTATGCTAAATCATGAAAGAATTATGTTCCAATAAAAAGAAATTAGAAGGGCATGGAACTATGCAACTTACATGCAGTGCATTGATAATGAACAAAATTCCTGAAAAATTGGAGGATCCAGGTAGTTTTACTCTACCCTGTGCAATTGGTGAAGATTTTAATGGAAATGCTTTATGTGATTTGGGTGCGAGCATAAATTTGATGCCTTATTCTATTTGCAGGAAGCTGAATCTTGGAGAGCTCAAGGAGACTAGAATGAGACTCCAACTTACAGATAGGTCGGTAAGGAGACCCAAAGGAGTGATTGAGGATCTATTGGTGAAAGTGGGAAAATTTATTTTTCCAGTAGATTTTGTAGTAATGGAAATGGAAGAGGATCGAAAGGTACCATTGATTGTGGGAAGACCATTTCTAAATACAGCAAAGGCGCTGATTGATGTACATGGTCAGACGGTCACCTTGAGATTCAATGATGGGAAGTTAGTGGTGGATATGAACAAGGCTCAAAAGTATCCATTGGGTGATGTGGAGGAGTCTGTTTATTTTATGGATGCAGTAGATGAGTGTATAGAGGAAGTACAAGAAAAGGTTTTTATTGGAGGACGAAAAATTGGAAGAAAAAATAGAAGGAGAAGTAATAGCAGCTGTAGAAAAAGAAGATGGAAAAGAGGAAGTACAGCAAGAAGAGTTTAAACTAAAAGAGGGGGATTCAAATTCTGAACTTAAACTCCTTCCTTCTCATTTAAAATATGTATTTTTAGAAGATGAGAAAAAGCTAGTGATCATTTCTTCTTTGTTGACAGATATCGAGGAGAAAATGCTGCTTGAGGTGCTGAAAAAGCACAAGGGAGCCATTGGATGGGAAACCTCAGATTTGAAGGGGATTGACCCAAGTTACTGTACACACCGAATTCTGATGGAAGAAGAATGTAAGCCGGTTGCTCAACCTCAAAGGCGACTTAATCCGGCAATGCAAGAGGTAGTGAAGAAGGAGGTACTGAAACTCCTTGATTCAGGTATTATCTATCCTATTTCTGACAGTAAGTGGGTTAGCCCAGTACAGTGCGTGCCTAAGAAGGGGGGGATGACTGTGGTTAAAAATGAGCTGAATGAATTGATTCCAACTCGTACTGCTACAGGGTGGAGAGTCTGTATTGTTTTCAGAAGGTTAAACAATGCCACGAGAAAAGACCATTTCCCCTTGCCATTTATTGGCCAAATGTTAGAAAGGTTAGCAGGTAATAAGTTCTATTGTTTTTTAGATGGGTACTCGGGATATTTACAAATCCCTATAGCCCCTGAAGACCAAGAGAAAATAACTTTTACTTGCCCTTATGGCACATTCGCCTATAGGAGAATGCTGTTCGGATTATGTAATGCACCGGCTACGTTTCAGCGGTGTATGATGGCTATTTTTTATGACTTCATAGAGAAATTTATGGAGGTTTTTATAGATGATTTCACTATTTATGGGGCTGACTTTGAAAATTATTTAGAGCATCTTGATGTAGTGCTAGGGAGGTGTGAAAAAACCAACTTAGTACTAAATTGGGAAAAATGCCACTTTATGGTGAGAGAAGGCATTGTACTTGGGCACAAAATTTCTGAAAATGGGATAGAGGTCGATAAGGCCAAGGTAGAGGTGATAGAGAAGTTGCCACCCCCAACTAGTGTAAAGGGCATTAGGAGTTTCTTAGGGCATGCAGGGTTTTATCGTCGTTTTATCAAAGATTTTTCGAAAATTGCTAAACCCTTGTCAAATTTGCTTATGAAAGATGCTCCTTTTAATTTTGACAGTGAATGTATGCTAGCTTTTGAAATTTTGAAGCAACGGCTAATTACAGCTCCGGTAATTATATCTCTGGATTGGAATTTGCCGTTTGAATTAATGTGTGATGCTAGTGATTTTGCAGTTGGGGCAGTGCTTGGACAAAGGCGAGATAAAGTATTTTGTGCAGTCTATTATGCCAGTCATACCTTGACAGGAGCACAGGTTAACTACACAACCACTGAGAAAGAACTTCTTGCAATTGTGTATGCTTTTGAGAAGTTCAGACCATACTTGCTGGGAGCAAAAATCGTGGTGTGGTCAGACCATACA
This sequence comes from Excoecaria cochinchinensis, assembly GCA_947683425.1. Taxonomy (NCBI): domain Eukaryota; kingdom Viridiplantae; phylum Streptophyta; class Magnoliopsida; order Malpighiales; family Euphorbiaceae; genus Excoecaria; species Excoecaria cochinchinensis. The sequence goes on from CANTUQ010000024.1 coordinate 7,081,596, forward strand.
GCGTTGAGGCATTTGTTTGCAAAAAAAGAATCCAAGCCAAGGCTGATTAGATGGGTGCTGTTATTGCAAGAGTTTGATTTGGAAATCAAGGACAAGAAGGGAGCAGAAAATTTTGTAGCAGATAATTTATCGAGATTGGAGAGTGAACACATTGAAGAAGGGGAAATTTTGGATTTGTTTCCTGATGAACATATCTATGCTTTATTTGCATGTGAAATTTTTGTTCTTTGGTTCGCTAATATAGCCAACTGTCTTGCAGGAGGCTTTATGCCAAAAGACTTTACATGGCAACAAAGGAAGAAGCTGCGAGCTGATGCCAAACATTACATTTGGGATGACCCGTACGTATTCCGCTTGTGTCCCGATCAAGTAATAAGAAGGTGCATTTCAGATGGAGAAAAATGAGAAATCATTAAGGCTTGTCATAGTGGGGAAGCTGGTGGCCATCATGGGCCAAATCGGACGGTATCAAAAATTTTATCTTCTGGTTTTTATTGGCCTACCATGTTTAAAGATGTTCAAAGTTTTGTGAAAACATGTGATAGATGTCAACGGGTAGGAAATATTTCTAAGAAAGATGAAATGCCGTTAACCAATATGCTTGCAGTGGAATTATTTGATGTGTGGGGGATAGATTTCATGGGGCCTTTTCCAATATCCTTTGGGTTTGAGTATATATTAGTAGCTGTGGATTATATGAGTAAGTGGGTATAAGCCATAGCTACTAAGACTTGCGATGCCAAAATTGTACTAGAATTCCTTAGGAGGAACATTTTCACTGGGTTTGGCACGCCAAAGGCCATAATTAGTGATGGGGGCAGGCATTTTGTTAATCATCAATTTACTGCCCTATTGAAAAAATTTGGTGTGAGGCACAAAATTACCACCCCATATCATGCTCAAGCAAATGGACAGGTTGAGGTTTCTAATAGAGAACTTAAAACAATCCTAGAAAAGACTGTAAATTCATCTAGGAAGGATTGGTATTTGAGGCTGGATGAAGCTTTATGGGCCTATAGAACCGCATTCAAAACGCCTATAGGGTTATCCCCGTTTAAGCTAATCTATGGTAAATCATGCCATCTCCTTGTCGAACTTGAACACAAAGCTTATTAGGCAACTAAATTTCTTAATTTTGATCTTAAGAGTGCAGGTGAGAAGAGACTTCTCCAGATGAATGAGTTGGAAGAAATACGATTTTGGTCATATCAACAAGCGGAGAAGTATAAGGAAAATACGAAGAAATGGCACGACAAGAAACTGATCAAAAAGGAATTCACTCCAGGTATGAAAGTCCTATTATACAATAGTCGATTAAGGTTGTTTCCTGGAAAATTGAAGTTGCGATGGATGGGACCATTTGAAGTTGTAAGTGTGACTGATTTCGGAGCTATCACGATCCGAAAGCACCATGGGAGTGAGGAGTTTAAGGTAAATGGCCATCGATTAAAGCCCTATTTTGAGAACCGCGTTGAAATTGCAGCGGTGACCATTACTTTAGAGGACGAATGAGGTGAGTTCAAAGTCTAGCTGAGACTCAAAAATCAGAACTAAAACAATTTCTAATTTTATTCTCTTTTGTTTGAGTTTGTTTTTATAGACCTAGTTATTTTCAGTTTCAGGTCAGTTTTCTTTTCATCTAGTGATCAAATAAGGTTTTGGGGATAATGTAAAATGTTCTGGAATTTTTAGAGTAAATGCTGCATTATTTCAGGATGAGTTTTTCTTGAAAAATAATTGTACACGGCGGTGAGGAACACTCATACCGCCGTGTAAAACTTACATTTCATAACCTGATTCCAGTAGCGTTTTACACGGCGGTATGGTATTTCCATACCTCCGTGTAAATCGTGATTTTTAAAAATGTCTGATTCCAGTAGCGTTTTACACGGCGGTATGGTATTTCCATACCGCCGGGTAAAACGAAAAACCCTGTTTTTAAAATCCCCAGTCGCCAGTTTCTTTTTGGCATTTTTAAACACAAAAATTCCTTCTCTCGTCTCTCTCTACCCGATACCTAAAGTTTTTGAAATTCCTTGTTTTTAATTTGGTTAAATCACAATTCAAGAGCATCTTTTGCACATCTGATCAGCATTCCTTCAATTCAAGTAAGTTCCCTTCATTCCTTTCTTCTTATTTTTCATTTCTTACCTTCGTTTCTTTTTTTTTTTTATTTTGTTTCTCTGTTGTTCTAGGGTTTAGGTATTTTTCAATTCCTTTTCTCTTAATTCTTTCTTTCTTTAAGAAATAAGTGGATTTTATGTGTTAATTTTCAATTAATGGCTGGATTTTGTGTCGTAATTTGAAATTATTGGCTGGATTAATGTCGAATTCTGTGGATTTGTTGCTGGGTTTTTTGAAATTTTTGGGTTGTGGCTGGATTTATATGCATTCGTTTGATTTGTGTGCTATGCCCTAAATTGGTGATTTAATTAGTGTTTAATTCCCTTAAATCATGTTGCGTTGTTTCATAGATGGATTGCTTGATGATAATTGAAAGAATTGTGGGTAACAATTGAATGAGAAATGCTGGATTTATACACAAAAGTTTATGCTCACCAAGTGTTTGACAAAGTGCCTAAATGAGTATTATTCAACCTTTCTCTGTCACATAGTTGCTGTCAACCATGGTCCATCTTTTGGGCTTTCATATACTCTGAAATATGTTTGTCTCGAGCTGTGATTAACATTTGAGTGGGCATTTAAGCATGTAAACAATATGGCAGTATGGCAATTCAGTGAGAATGCTGTAATTTTTCCCATTCTATTTCTTTTGTGCATTTGCTGCTAAGGGAACTAGGGAGTGCATTGTTATCATAAGTGCTGGCCTTTGTCATTATTAAAGTTTATCATTGTGGCATTGAAGTCTCAATGTTCTGCAAACTATTTTTAGCTCAATTTCGGCTAGCCTACTATTTTGTTGCAAAGTTAAGCCTTTGTTTGTCCCTTCTAATTGTGTTTATCTATTGATGCAGTGGCTCCAAAAAGATCTAGAACGGACCAGGCATCGTCTTCTCGGGATAGCTCGATACCCTCTTGGGTCCCAACCAGGTGCCACACTGCGTTCCAATGTCTAACAGAGGCAACATTCCTGCCCTCCACCTTTCTAGATTTTGATTCACTACAGAGCTTAGGGATAAATGAAGAAATTAATGAGTTGATTGCTGGGATAGGGTGGACAGAATTTTTTCAAAAAAATAAGAGAGTTCATTCGAAGTTGACACGGGATTTCCTTGCAACCGTAGATTGCAAGATTGATAATGACGATGAGGAAGACCTCGGAGAGGTAACATTTTGGTTGAACAAGAGGAAGTACACATTGACCTTTAATGAGTTCTCAGAAGCCCTTGGTTTTCCGATGGATGGGGCCCGATATCTTCCCGACGTGAATAAACAGACAATTTGGGCCACAATCCACGATCCACTCACAGCCACGCAATATGTCACTGGACAGTCCAAGGCACACCATCTGAGGGACCATGCTTTGAGGATCTTACATCGATTTTTTGCCCTCTCTTTTTATGGACACATTGAAGCTGCTGGCGTGGTGAACCAGGCTGAGGCGTTATTTTTACATTGCATGATCCACCAGATCCGATTGAATGGAGCCTATTTCTTATGGAAGAAATTTGAGGACTTACAGGGTAATCCGAAAAAAGTAAAGAAGATTGCAATCGGATGGGTTGTCACAGTTTTGGCTAAGAGAGTAGGCCTTAGCTCATTAAGACCAGATTTGGGAGATATTAATTTAATAGATTTCAAGATGCTGAAGAATTTAAGGATCATTGTGGATGATCATCATTTTCATGATCAAGTCAGATTGTCCACCAGGGCAGAATACTTGTGCCTCATTGAAAGGGGTCGAGTACAGTTGCCAGTAAAAGGGGTTGAAGATGAGGATGAGCAGCAAGAGGAGGCTGCAGGACCCGCCCCAGCCATGCCAGCCTATGACTTCTCTCAGCTTACTGCCCATTTAGAGGCTTTGCAGACTGGCCAGGCTCAGATTAATTCTCTCTTAGTTCAGTGGGAGAGCTTTATGGAGGATACCCATGCTGAACATGTTCAGCTTATGGGACGCTTAGATATGCATGAGCAGCAGTTAGCTATGCAAGCACAGAGTTTGGCGAGGCTGGAGCATTCCATTTACCTTTCTCGGCAGGAGCAGGAGCAGTTTTACCAGACCATGAGGGATCGCTTTCCTCCACCACCACCTCCGCAAGAGTAAAAAAAAGTTTCTGGGAGTTTTTCTGATCTTACTTTTGATACTTTAGTACTTCTTACTTTGGATTTATTTTTGGTTAGATTACTTGCTGAGAACAGCAAGCTGGTAAGTGTGGGGTGGGAACTTGCTGTGAAATTATAACTTAATGTGTCTGACCTTTAGTATTACTTTAGTATTTTAGTTATTTGTGTTGAATTTATTTACACTTTCGCACTTTATTTTTACTTTAGTTATGCTTTCATTTTATTTTTGCTTTAGTTATGCTTTGTGTCATGTTGTGTGTTTTTTGTTTTAATTATTTAAATTGTTGATTTGAGCTGATTGATTTCTCTCATGATTAGTTTAGTAAGCTCTTAAGTGTTATTCCAGTTTAATTTTCAAACTTGAATAAGTTATTTAAAGCATTTAGTTAACAAGAGAGTAAGTTTCTGTTTAAGAATTTTTCTTCCTAACATTGTTCAAACTAGAGCATACAATTAAAATTTCCAATATTTTGCACTCAGGCCAGTTTTTACAAGTCGAAAAAAATCAGCCATGAAATCTCTTGATCAGAAAGTCTTTAGAGCACTAGAACCTTCCTCATTGCCCTTCGAAATGATATAACAATTAAGGCATGAATGTTGACATGATTTAGGCATCTTTCTTTGTTAAGTCACTTTAAATTAACTTTCTCCTACCTATGGAATTAACTACCCTTGTTAGCCAATTTTGAGCTTAATTGAGTATGCTAAATGCATATTTCGAAAATTTTCTTGTTTGCACAACTTATTGTTACCATTAAACCTAAAAAGCCTTTAGCTTACCCTTATAGGAGAACTGGCCACTCTAGGATTGTGCGGGGTTGCTGTTGGGAAGTTTGGGTGATTGAGTTCATGTGGTGGTGTGAATGAGTTTCAATTTAATTGGCAAGAGTAAGTTAGACTGAATGTTTTAGTAAGTTGGAAAGAAAAGAAAATGAAGATGAAGATAATGCCCTTTGTGATTTGGTATGAAATTTGGAGCTGATTATAAGTTACTGAAATATTCAAGTGTGGGGTAGTTTATCTCTATTTAAAAAAAAAAAAAATAAAAAATAAATAAATAAAGTTTATAGAAAAATTCAAGTGTGGGGTATCCTCTATTGTAAAATAAAATGTTTGGATGGTCAGGTTTGAGAAGGAAATTTCATCTTCTCATTTTCTTGTGATTCGAAATTTTTTTCATGGGAAGTAACTAAGTCTTGGCAACTCTGGTTAATATGGAAGCAGGTTATGAAAAATTTTTATTGAGTAGCGGTAATAGTCGGTAGAGTGGCTGAATTTTTGTTGATTTTCTAAACTCTTCTTGTTAGCCATCACCGGTCGAACCTTGCATTACAACCTGTTTAAGACCTAATGATCATTTTTATGTCTTGATTTGTTCAGTGGAGATGACCTTCGGGTTCCGGTACCAAATGAGAGGCCTATGGTGTTTCTAGTGTTTCAATTGAGAAACCAGATGTGCATTCGTGCACTAACTTATGTGGTCATTGATTGATTGGTGCTGGAATTTTAATTTTGAACATTATTAAAACTTTGGTTTTGGCCTTTGCACACACACTGTCACACCCCAACCTATACCATGGATACTTCTATTGAATTAGAGGGAGAAGAATCCAAGATAGATAGGAGTGTCACATCCCACTAGTGCAAACACGCTAACATCACATACAGAAAAACATCTCAGGGATAAATTAAAACTTTTGAAATAAAGAAGAGTGATACAGAACAAAATGAATACTTTCATTAATATACAAAAGAAAGTCTTTACATCTTACATCCGATTACAAAAAGAGCAAATATACAAAAGCCCAAAATACACTGTTCTGAAGGGCTAACAAAACATTATATCTGATACAAAAGAAAGGAAAGCCTAGACTATAAAACTTCTATCTCTAGTTGCGTTGGCCTTCCCGATGCGACACGCCCAGACCATGCATACCAAAACCTTCCACACCTGCACGGATAAACACCCGTGCTAAGCAAAATCGCTTAGTGGGGAAATACAAATGCATAACCGCCACTCACAGTGACGACAACAGAAAGCACATGAGAATGATACAATTATAGATATATAATCATACATAATTCATCCCAATATTTATATCATAATCCAAAAATTCTTGTACAAAGACACACTAGCACCTGCTTAATCATAATGAGTGGATAACGAGTACACATAGATACTTGAGAGTATCGGTATCGTATTATAAACACATAGATACCCGAAGGTATCAAAACATTCTTTTTATTTTTGTTCCAAATTGTTTTCACATAGAATCTTAAGAAAGATTCAAACAGAAGGATCGCGAGGATCCGATCGAGGGACCTGATCAGGGTCCAAAATCATACACATAGCTGCAGCGACACATAACTCTATTAGGCATGCCTAACTATCCACTTATCCGACATTAGCAGGTTATACGAAATCTTGTCAAATTAACATACATATTATTCATTTAAATAAGTGTTCAAGGTTTTAATGAAAGAGTGCATGCAAAAGAAATCAAGTCATTAAGCAAAAAGGAGAAGAAATCAAATTTGGAAGTCACGTCTGTCGCGCTCGCGACAGAAGCCAAAATACACCTCCCCGCCTCGTCTCGCGATCGCGAGTGACCTCGTGCTCGCGAGAGGACGTAGGTGTTGCTTTCTGTCGCGCTCGCGAGGGTTGTCGCGCTCGCGACAGAAGAGAGCCTTACACATGTTCGGAGCTCGAGCACTCTGTCGCGCTCGCGACAGAGAGTTTCTTCAAGTTCCTCGGCGCGACACCTCTCGCGCCGGCGCGAGGGCTGGAACCTCCGCGCTCTGTCGCGCTCGCGATAGTGTCGCGATCGCGACAGACACGGGTTTTTCAGCTCTTACGCCCAAAATCTGCAGAAATCTCATACAATTCACATCCAAACTTCCAAAATTGATTCTAAGCCTCCAAAATTAAGTAACACAAGTTTCCACAACTCATAACATAACTAAAAACCCAGCTTTATCACTATTTATCTTAATTAAATCAAGCCAAATACATGCTAAATTCCAAGAAGTCCCAAAACAACAATTTTAACATTAACTGTAACTATCCACATGATCCCTTGCAAATCTTTCAACAATATTCATTTTCTCACATCACATATCACGCTAATTTCAATTTAAGCCATCATAACACAACTCATAACCCCAATCAAAGCAAAACCACAATTATCAAACTCAAATCACAAATATACATAAAAAGACAAACGTTCCCAAACCTTCTTTCCTTAGCTCCTATTCGTGAGCTCCGCTCCCGCTAGCGATTTCTTTTCCTTTCGCCCGCCTAGGAGACTCCTCTGAACCACAATCCCACCATAACCAAGATCAATTCTAAAACAATCCATAAATAAATACATATAAACTTAAACCTAGAGAAGAGGAAGAAGAAGAAATCAAGACATCCATAACCTCTACTCACCTTTGAGCTTCAAAAATCACAAGCCAAGCAACTTAATCTACTCAAGGGAAAGGAGAGGGAGCAAGATCGGGCCAAGAAAAGAAAGAACAAAGGAGAAGGAAGAAGAAGTGAAGGGAGTAACGTGAAGGAGGGAAGAAGAACGGGAAATAAGGGAAAATGGCTGCTTTTTCTCTCTCTCTTTCCTCACCAAACCCATTAAATGCTAACCTATCCACTTTGCCACATGTCATCCTCCCCATAAGACACATGTCCCATAATACACCCTACTCCCATACACTACTACACACACTAAGCTATCTCTAATTCACACTTTTTTTCCATACACCCACTTATACACTAGTCTAATTCCTCTTCTCAACTAATACACATAAATTAAATATATAATTCAAATTAACATATACATGCAACACCTAAAAATATACACATACGGACACGGGCAGGCTCAAACTACTGGGGGGGTTTTGGGGTGTTACAATACTCCCCCACTTAACAGAATTTCGTCCTCGAAATTCTTACCTGCTTCAAACAACTGAGGGTATTGCAATCTCATAGCTTCCTCTGGCTCCCAAGTAGCTTCTTCAATACCATGATGTTGCCACAAAACCTTAACCAAAGGTATCTGCTTATTCCGGAGCTGTCTAATTTCCTTGTCCAAAATTCTTTTCGGTTCTTCATCAAACGAAAAGTCTGGCTGAACATGGATATCTTGCACTGATAACACATGCGAAGGGTCTGACCGATATCTCCGAAGCATAGACACATGAAAAACATCATGTAATCTAGCTAATTCCATAGGCAAAGCTAATTGATACGCAACTGGACCTACTTTCCTTAGGATCTCATATGGTCCAATAAAGCGTGGACTTAATTTGCCTTTCTTTCCAAAACGGAGAACCTTTCGCCACGGTGACACTTTCAAGAAAACCTTATCACCTACTTCATATTGAATATCTCTGCGCTTCAGATTAGCATAAGAACACTGTCGGTCCTTGGCTGCTTTCAAGTTCTGTTGCACAACCCTCACTTTCTCTTCGGTATCCCGCACTATATATGGACCTATCATAGCTTTTTCTGACAACTCCGTCCAACATATTGGCGTTCTACACTTCCGTCCATACAATGCTTCATAAGGGGCCATACCAATACTCACTTGGTAGCTGTTATTATACGCGAATTCCATCAAAGACACGTACCGATCCCAGCTTCCTGAGAACTCCAAAGCACAACCTCGGAGCATATCTTCCAAAACCTGAATAACTCTCTCTGATTGGCCATCGGTCTGCAGATGAAAAGCAGTACTGAAATTTAACCGAGTTCCCAAAGCCACCTGAAGTTCTTTCCAAAACTTGGATGTAAAACGAGGATCTCTATCTGATACAATGGATAATGGAATTCCATGCAATTGGACTATTTCATTCACATAAAGTTCCGCCAACTTGTCCATCGAATAATCCACCCGTACCGGCAGAAAATGCGCAGACTTCGACAATCAATCCACTATAACCCACACTGAATCATGCTTACGCTGAGTCATAGGCAAGCCAGATACAAAATCCATCGTGATGTCATCCCATTTCCATTGAGGAATGGGTAAGGGATGAAGCAATCCCGATGGCACCTGATGCTCGGTTTTCACTTGCTGACAGGTAAGACATCTTGAAACAAATTCTATTATATCTTTTTTCATACCTGGCCACCAGTAAAACTGCTTCAGATCTTGATACATCTTGTCCCCTCCAGGATGCATAGTAAAGACTGATGAGTGAGCTTCTTGCAACAATTTCTTTCTTAACTCACCCACATTAGGCACACATAACCGATTACCGTGCCTAAGCACTCCTTCACTGTCTATCAAGTATTCAGATCGCTTGCCCTCTTTCACTGCTTGCCAAACACGCTGTAACACATGATCATCTAACTGGGCCTTTGCATTTTCTGATCTCAAACTTGGCTTAACTTTAAGTCGAGCAATCAGAGCACCTTCAGAATCAAATCTCCATTTGCTTCGGCTAGCCAGCAACGCAGACATAGACTTTCTACTGAGAGCATCAGCCACTACATTCGCTTTACCCGGATGGTAGTCAATAATACAATCATAATCCTTGAATAACTCTAACCATCTCCGCTGCCTCAAATTCAACTCCTTCTGTGTTAACAAATACTTGAGACTCTTGTGATCGGTAAAAATCCTGCACGTCTCCCCATATAAGTAGTGCCGCCATACTTTAAGCGCAAACACTACCGCTGCTAACTCCAAATCGTGAGTCGGGTAGTTCTTCTCATGAGGCTTCAGTTGTCTCGATGCATAAGCTATAACTTTGTTCCCTTGCATCAGAACACAACCTAAGCCAATTCCCGAAGCATCACTGTACATAGTGTACTCTTTACCCGAAACCGGCTGTGTGAGCACAGGAGCTTTAACCAATAACTCTTTTAAACGATCAAAACTGGCTTGACACTTTTCAGTCCAGACAAACTTGACATCCTTGCGAAGTAGCTTGGTCAAAGGAGAGGCTAACAATGAAAACCCCTGAACAAACCGTCGATAATACCCTGCTAAACCCAGAAAACTTCTCACTTCAGGTACATTCTTCGGAGGCATCCAATTGACAATTGCTTCAATCTTACTTGGATCAACACGTACACCCTCTGCTGACACCACATGTCCAAGGAAGGCCACTTCTTTCAACCAAAACTCACACTTACCGAGTTTCGCATACAGTTGATGATCTCTTAACATTTGCAACACCAACCTAAGATGTTCCTTATGTTCTTTTCGATCTCTGGAGTATACCAAAACATCATCAATAAATACCACAACAAACTTGTCCAGATATGGTCGGAAAACTCTGTTCATCAGATCCATAAAGGCTGCAGGCGCGTTGGTCAAACCAAAAGGCATCACCAGAAATTCGTAATGACCATAACGTGTTCGAAAAGCTGTCTTCGCCACATCTGCTTCTTTAACCCCCAACTGGTAATAGCCTGATCTCAGATCTATCTTAGAGAATACCCAGCTCCTCTCAACTGATCAAAAAGGTCTTCAATCCTCGGCAATGGATATTTATTCTTGATAGTCACTTTATTAAGCTGTCGATAATCAATGCACATCCGAAGGGTTCCATCTTTCTTTTTAACAAACAGCACTGGAGCACCCCACGGTGATACACTGGGCCGAATGAATCCTTTGTCTAACAACTCTTGTAACTGACTTTTCAATTCCTTCAATTCCATTGGAGCCATGCGGTAAGGAGCCTTAGAAATCGGAGCGGTACCTGGAACAATCTCTACTAACAATTCAACCTCTCTCTCGGGAGGTAATCCCGGTAATTCCTCCGAAAAGACATCCACAAAATCTCTTACAATAGGAATGTCTTGAATCTTAACTTGACCTCTCCGAGAATCCAAAACCACAGCCAAAAATGCTTCATATCCTTTCCTGATAAATCTTCTTGCTTTTATAGCTGATACCACATTATGCAGAGAACTGCTTCCAATTCCCTTCACAATAACAGGTACTTGATGTTTATCCTTCAAAACCATTACCTTCCTATGACAGTCCACTACCGCGCGGTGCTTATCCAACCAATCCATCCCCAGAATAATATCAAACTAATGAAACGGCTAGCAGATCAGATCCACGATAAACTCTGTACCCTGAATCTTTAAGGGACACTTCCGACACACCCGATTAACCAAAACACTCTGACCTAACGGACTGGATACACAAATCTCATATTCCATCTTCTCTTCACTTCCCAAACTATCCCACAACTTACCAAAACACACATAGGAATGGGTAGAGCCCGGGTCAATCAAAGCATAAACTTCAGAATCAAACAAAGAGAACTTACCGGCAATCACTTCGGGAGCATTCTGTTCCTCTCAGGCCTTCATAGCATAAGCCCTGCCAGCTGATGGTACAGGGCGATCCACTGTTTTTGAGGATTCTCGATCTCAAGGCCGTCCACCTCGACCTCTTCCTCTACCCCGATTACGGCTTCCTTGGGGTACATTAGATCCAGCTCGGCTCCCTTCCTGCTGTCCCGAAGGATCTCCATATCGACTTGGACAATTCGCAAGCAAATGGTCCGTAGAACCACATCTGAAACAGCCTCCCGTTAACCATCGACACTCACCCCGATGTTGCTTGTTACAATGGGTACATCGGGGAGTGCTATCTCCTCTACCTGTGCCTGCTCCCCTGGAAGGGCCCTGTCTCCTCCCTCTAGGGGCCGGACTAGCTACAAACTCATCAGCAAAGTTTCCTTGTGATTCTCTCGGCCTCTTGCCTGAAGAAGAGCCACCTCTTACAGATTTCCTTCTTTGAGCTTTCTCTCTCAGAATATTCTCGGAACGCTCCGCCCTTAAGGCTGCTTGAACCAACTGATAATGCTTCACATTTGGAGCCGACATCAAAGAGATTAACATCACCTTCAAAGACTCATTCAAGCCTGATTCAAAATGCTGACATCTGAACTCCTCTGTGAGAACCCTTGACGGCGCATACTTACTGAGCTTGTTAAACTCATTTTCATAATCGGCCACAGACATCGTTCTTTGCTTGAGAGTTAGAAACTGCGCCCACTTGGCATCCTTATATGCTTTGGTCACATACCGATTCTGAAACTCACTCTCAAAGAATTCCCATGTAATTGGTTCAGGAACCTGCGATTGACTAGTCACCAATCTCCACCAATCATAAGCAGAGCCTTGCAGCAAAGACAATGCACACTCTACTTCTTGCTCCGGTGGGCATCTTATCTCTCTAAGTACTCTGGATGTCTTCTCTATCCACATCTCTGCCTTATCAGATTCATCTATGCCAGTACCAAAGAAATCCTCTGCACCATGCTTTCTTAACTTCTCAATAGGGGCACTTGGCGCTGTTACTCTTTCAAGTACCCTCGTCATATTCTGAAGCATCGTCTCTAACGGTCCCATAGGCACCTCAGGTCATCCCCTAGGAGATTGAGCCGGACCAGAAACTGAGGGATCTTGCTCTTGGGGATTCGCACTTTCCGCTGACCCCTCAAGCGATCCACGAACGGACTCCATAACTACAAAACATAAACGCAGTGCGCATCAGGCCAACACAACCCCAACAACCTATCTAACACACTGAAACCCAATAACATCTAAACCAGTGGCTCTGATACCACCTAATGTCACACCCCAACCTATACCATGGATACATCTATTGAATTAGAGGGAGAAGAATCCAAGATAGATAGGAGTGTCACATCCCACTAATGCAAACACGCTAACATCACATACAGAAAAACATCTCAGGGATAAATTAAAACTTTTGAAATAAAGAAGAGTGATACAGAACAAAATGAATACTTTCATTAATATACAAAAGAAAGTCTTTACATCTTACATCCGATTACAAAAAGAGCAAATATACAAAAGCCCAAAATACACTGTTCTGAAGGGCTAACAAAACATTATATCTGATACAAAAGAAAGGAAAGCCTAGACTATAAAACTTCGATCTCTAGTTGCGTTGGCCTTCCCGATGCGACATGCCCAGACCATGCGTACCAAAACCTTCCACACCTGCACGGATAAACACCCGTGCTAAGCGAAATCGCTTAGTGGGGAAATACAAATGCATAACCGCCACTCACAGTGACGACAACAGAAAGCACATGAGAATGATACAATTATAGATATATAATCATACATAATTCATCCCAATATTTATATCATAATCCAAAAATTCTTGTACAAAGACACACTAGCACCTGCTCAATCATAATGAGTGGATAACGAGTACACATAGATACTTGAGAGTATCGGTATCGTATTATAAACACATAGATACCCGAAGGTATCAAAACATTCTTTTTATTTTTGTTCCAAATTGTTTTCACATAGAATCTTAAGAAAGATTCAAACAGAAGGATCGCGAGGATCCGATCGAGGGACCTGATCAGGGTCCAAAATCATACACATAGCTGCAGCGACACATAACTCTATTAGGCATGCCTAACTATCCACTTATCCGACATTAGCAGGTTATACGAAATCTTGTCAAATTAACATACATATTATTCATTTAAATAAGTGTTCAAGGTTTTAATGAAAGAGTGCATGCAAAAGAAATCAAGTCATTAAGCAAAAAGGAGAAGAAATCAAATTTGGAAGTCACGTCTGTCGCGCTCGCGACAGAGAGTTTCTTCAAGTTCCTCGGCGCGACACCTCTCGCGCCGGCGCGAGGGCTGGAACCTCCGCGCTCTGTCGCGCTCGTGACAGTGTCGCGATCGCGACAGACATGGGTTTTTCAGCTCTTACGCCCAAAATCTGCAGAAATCTCATACAATTCACATCCAAACTTCCAAAATTGATTCTAATACTCCAAAATTAAGTAACACAATTATCCACAACTCATAACATAACTAAAAACCCAGCTTTATCACTATTTATCTTAATTAAATCAAGCCAAATACATGCTAAATTCCAAGAAGTCCCAAAACAGCAATTTTAACATTAACTGTAACTATCCACATGATCCCTTGCAAATCTTTCAACAATATTTTCTCACATCACATATCACGCTAATTTCAATTTAAGCCATCATAACACAAATCATAACCCCAATCAAAGCAAAACCACAATTAGCAAACTCAAATCACAAATATACATAAAAAGACAAACGTTCCCAAACCTTCTTTCCTTAGCTCCTATTCGTGAGCTCCGCTCCCGCTAGCGATTTCTTTTCCTTTCGCCCGCCCAGGAGACTCCTCTGAACCACAATCCCACCATAACCAAGATCAATTCTAAAACAATCCATAAACAAATACATATAAACTTAAACCTAGAGAAGAGGAAGAAGAAGAAATCAAGACATCCATAACCTCTACTCACCTTTGAGCTTCAAAAATCACAAGCCAAGCAACTTAATCTACTCAAGGGAAAGGAGAGGGAGTAAGATCGGGCCAAGAAAAGAAAGAACAAAGGAGAAGGAAGATGAAGTGAAGGGTGTAACGTGAAGGAGGGAAGAAGAACGGGAAACAAGGGAAAATGGCTGCTTTTTCTCTCTCTCTTTCCTCACCAAACCCATTAAATGCTAACCTATCCACTTTGCCACATGTCATCCTCCCCATAAGACACATGTCCCATAATACACCCTACTCCTATACACTACTACACACACTAAGCTATCTCTAATTCACACTTTATTTCCATACACCCACTTATACACTAGTCTAATTCCTCTTCTCAACTAATACACATAAATTAAATATATAATTCAAATTAACATATACATGCAACACCTAAAAATATACACATACGGACACGGGCAGGCTCAAACTACTGGGGGGGTTTTGGGGTGTTACACACACACCGGAAATTTAATTGTATTCTCTTCTTTTGAGTTTTGTTTGAGCATGAATTTCTCTCAAGTGGAATTTACTAAGAGTTTTCTTGGTGTTTTGAATTTCCGTTTTCTTGCTTGAAAATTGAGAAAGTTGGAATTGAAGAGGTCTTTTACTCGAGGGCAAGCAAAAGCTAAGTGTGGGGTATTTTGATAAGTTCAAAATGTATGTTGTTTTTATATGAATTTACAACTTACTTTTGAGGTGAGAAGTTCCTATTTTAGTATATTTTTGTTAAAGTTTTATTAGATATTGTCTGGTATACTAAAGTGAGATTTTATGTTGTTTTTGGAGCTTTTAGGAATCTTACACGGCGGTAAGGAACATCCATACCGCCGTGTACCACTAGAATCAGCACTTACGTAAGGATCTACACGGCAGTGAGGAACCCTCATACCGCCGTGTAACGAGTAAATTGCCAACAATTACGGCGCTGGACACGCAGAACAAAAATTCAAGATTGTTGACCAGAGGCCATTTACACGGCGGTGAGAGACTATCATACCGCTGTGTAACCTACTTGTGAACAAAATCTGCGCAAAATCAAAGACTTGGAGGCCACCTTTTGACTTTGAACGGTTATTTAGGGACCGAAGTTAGACATTAAGTGGGTCGATTTTTCTGGGAACGAGAGGGAGATTTATTTTCTGTAACTTAAGTTGAGATTTTTCATATAGTTTGGGAATTAATTTAAGCTGTTGTTATTTTAATCTGGGGGGAATAATCAGAGATAATGAAAAAGTTATTATTTTTATTTTTGAAGTCTGAAGAACAGATGGAACGAAAAAGAATATCAATTTTATTATTGTAAGAATTTCATTTTCGGATCTAAAATGGTTAATATCAATTTCTCTCTATTTATTTTAGCTCTTATTTCAATTATCGGTGAGTAGTTGTTTTTCTTGTTAAGGGATACCTTGAATCCCCAATAATCATGTGAATGTTTGTGTGGATTGATTTATGCATATGCTTCAGTTTTATCTTCTCTAAATTTATCTGTTTTGATTATTGAATTTAATGCAATTTTAAGATGGATCTGCTGTGATAATTTTTGATTGTATTCATTTCATGATGCTTATATATATTATGTTCTATTCCTATTGATTTTCACTGGTTTGATTAATCCGAGATGGTAGTTAAATTTGTGGATCTCTATCTTAATAGGTTCAGAATTGTAGAAGATAATTGAGCTTTGATATCTTAATCCGGGATGGTAGGATCATCTAAGCTTAGGACTTAAGACCTGTTTCGATGCTAAAATATGTGCTGAATCCAGGGTGGTAGGCGCATGTGTTAGAAAAGCTGGATCCGAAAGGCAGGCTATGGTATAGGCTAGGTTGTTCACTGATTTGCATATGTGATTGATAAGTTGAAACATTTACATGGCGTTATTGGGGAGGATGGGTATTCCTCGACAAGATCTTTTAAGTTATTTCATAAAATCTGTAGTAGTATTGATTCTTTTAATATTCTTGAATTAGTGATTTCATCAATTATATTTCTGAATTTATTTCTTAGATAATTCATCACATTAAACAATTGGGGATTCTTTAGCATACATTTGATTGTTAAAATTTACGCAACTTAGTCCCTTGGGTTCGATAACTTGTGGTCTTAATTACACATCACTATATTACTTGCCGATTCAGTACACTTGCTGAGGTTGCATCATGTGTGCTTTGAGTTAGGGTTTTGATTGTTGTGTGATTATAGGTGTTCTTGATTAGAGTTACCTCTTAGAGAACCTAAGGGCAAAGAGAAGGTTTATGGGAGTGGTGCTCTTTGATTAGGAGAAAAGGATTTCCAGGTTTGGGATTGCTGTGGTTTTGATATAATTCACGATTTTGTACTTTGATTTGATTTACTGAAAAAATTATATGGTTAGTGATGTCCATGTTGGTCCATATGTTATGAGTTTTGCTTGATTTGAGTTGAGATGCATTATTGATGGATTTTGGAATCAAATTGAGTTGTTATGGTCTTAAGCATGTTTTGAGTGCATTAGAGGTATGGCTTTTTATGATGTTTTGTAATTTTCTGGGTTTTAGTTGCTTTACACGGCAGTCAGGACTTCTATACCGCCATGTAAATGCATTCTAGATTGATGTTTTGCTAGTTCGTCGAGCCACACGGCGGTAAGGATCTCCCATACCGCCGTGTAATTGCTCTCTGGAATTCCTAGCTTGACATGTTCTTGGGCTCCCTCGCGAGTCGTGAAGGCTGGCACGACTCATGAAGCTGTTGTCACGAGTCGTGACATCGTGCACGAGTCATGACACTGAGCATGACTCGTGATAGCCCTCTTCCTGCCTTTGGTGCTTGGTATGCTATACAGCAGTATGGTTTTTCCTTACCACAGTGTAAGATACCTTACATGACGGTAAAGTTTGGTCATACCATCGTGTAAATGACTTCTATCATGTAATTTATGAAGTTTTGAATTCTTGTCTTTTTCGTTCCATTTCAACTTATTTTTGGTTTTAATATTTATTTAGCGTCACCTCAGCTATTAAATGACATTTAACTGTAATTATTTTTGCTTCATCAAATTATATTGAATGTTATGTTTTGATTATGGAATGTTTTATACATGGCCTGCAAGAGTCAAATTAGTGGATAGTTAGGCATGACTAATAGAGTTCAGTAGCTGTAGTCCCAATGTGTTTCGGACCCTGATCAGGTCCCTGTTTGGATCCTCGCGATCCTCAATGTGTATGGATCTTGTGTAAGATCCCCCAATGTGAAAATATTTTGAATGAGAAAATAATGATGTTGCTTTTCGATTGTACCCTCGGGTACCCCAATGTATTCACTCGTTATCCGCTATTGTGAGTCAGCAGGCATTTCATTTGTTTTATTGTGATTATGAGCATATGAAATCAGCATGTTTTATGAATTTGATTATGAGCTTTAGAATCCAATTGAATGCAATTAAATTATGATATGTGTATATATATGTGATTATAAGCATAAACCATTTTGAATGTGTTTTGCCTCAACGACCATTGTGAATGGCTATTCATACTATTGTGTGTTTTTCCCCACTAAGCATTATCGCTTAGCATGGGTGTTTCATCCGTTCAGGTGCAAAAGGTTTTGAGCTTTTGGGAGAGTCTCCGCAGGTCTAGCCAACACAGAAGGATTGAAGTGTTAGGACTTAGTTTTATACTTAAGATTCTTTTTGTAATATTTTGAGCTCTCATTGTATTTATTCTTTTGTATTGCTTCCGCTCTATATTTTTGAAGATAGAACTTTTGTATCATCAGTTATGTACCAGATACTTTTGTAACGAACCTTTGGATATGAATGATGAATGAATTCTCAAGTTTTAATTTCCGCTGTTTTATGTATGTTGTGTATATGTATATTGTTTTGCTTTATTTGGTGACACCCCTGCTCGTACGGGTTCTCACTTCCTAGAGGATGGGTTATCCTACAAAAGGGTAAGGGGTGTTACAGTTTTAGTTGTAACACCCAGTTTCCCCCCTAGTAGTTTGAGCCATTTTGTGTGCTGATATGTATGTGTGTGTTTTGGCATGTGATAATTTAAATTGAGTTTTATGCATGGTTGTGGGTTTTGTTATAGTGCGGATGCATGTAGGGAGTTAGTGTATGTGTAAGTGTGCTTGGGTTTGGGTGTTTTGTGGTGTATGGTTGTAGGGTGTGAGTGATCAAATCCCACCATTGGTAAGATAACATGTGGCAAGGATTTAGAGAGGGGTATAAATGGTAAGGAGAGAGAAAGAGAGAGCAGAAATTCTCTACCTTGCTCTCCCGTTCTCCCTTTCCTCACGCCATCTCCTCTCCTTCTCTTCTTCTATCCCTTGTTCCATCTTGATCCCTCTTCCCTTGGCTGAGTTTTTGGTGGAAATTGATCAACTCAAGTGTTTTTGGTAAGGTTTTAGTTTGGTTTTATTCTTCTTCTTCTTCTTCCTCCTCTAGTTCTTTGATTTTCTTAGTGTGTGTGCTTTGAGTTAGGGTTTTGATTGTTGTGTGATTATGGGTGTTATTGATCAGAGTGGCGCAGCGAAAGCGTGGTGGGCCCATAACCCGTAGGTACCAGGATCGAAACCAGGCTCTGATACCAAAAACTGTAACACCCCCTACCCTTACGTAGGAGAACCCATCCTCTAGGGAGTGAGAACCCGTACGAGCAGGGGTGTCACCAAATAAAGCAGAATAATATACATATACACAACATACAGAAAACAACGAAAATTAAAACTTGAGAATTCATTTATCACTCATATCCAAAGGTTTGTTACAAAAATATCTAGTACATAACTGATGATATAAAAGTTCTATCTTCCAAAATATAGAGCGAAAGAAATAAAAAAGAATAAATACAATGAGAGCTCAAAATATTACAAAAAGAATCTTAAGTACAAAACTAAGTCATAACACTTCAATCCTTTCGTGTTGGCTGGACCTGCGGAGACTCTCCCAAAAGTTCAAAACCTTTCGCACCTGCATGGATGAAACATCCGTGTTAAGCGATAATGCTTAGTGGGTTAAAACACACAATAGTATGAACGGCCATTCACAATGGTCGTTGAGGCAAAACACATTCAAAATGTTATATGCTTATAATCACATATATATATACACATATCATAATTTAATTGCATTCAATTGGATTCTAAAGCTCATAAACAAATTCATAAATCATGCTGATTCAATATGCTCATAATCACAAAAAAACAAACTAAACGCCTATTGACTCACAATAGCGGATAACGAGTGAACACATTGGGGTACCCGAGAGTACAATCGAAAAACAACATCATTATTTTCTCATTCAAAATATTTTCACATTGGGGGATCTTACACAAGATCTATACACATTGAGGATCGTGAGGATCCAAATGGGGACCTGATCAGGGTCTGGAACACATTGGGGCTGCAGCTACCGAACTCTATTAGGCATACCTAACTATCCACTAATTTGACTCTTGCAGGCCATGCATAAAACATTCCATAATCGAAACATAACATTCAATATAATTTGATGAAGCAAAAATAATTACAGTTAAATATCATTTAATAGCTGAGGTGATACCAAATAAATATAAAAACCAAAAATAAGTTGAAATGGAACGAAAAAGACACTTCAGAAATTACAAGACAGAAGGCATTTACACGGCAGTATGACCAAACTTTACTGCTGTGTAAGGTATCCTACACGGTGGTAAGGAAAAACCATACCACCGTGTAGCATACTAAATACCAAGGCAGGAAGAGGGCTATCACGAGTCGTGCTTAGTGTCACGACTCGTGTACGATGTCACGACTCGTGACAGCAGCTTCATGAGTTTTTAAGTACATACAAGTTTAGACCCATTTATGAATATTATGTGAAAATGGTCATGATTAAGACTATGTGTGTATTATGAGTGTGATAGAACTTATTGACAAAATAATTCATTACCTTGAGCATGAATTGAAAATAAAAGGCACATTTGGTGCCATAAAATATGCAAGTCACAAAATATGTAAATGAGAAAGAATTATTTACTCTGAAGGCCATATGGTGCTGTGAAATGAAAGAAGAATAGTAACACAAAATTGTAAATTGAATTTAGTTAAATGTCATTATATTGGTGAATGAAAATGCAGTTCGCAATTATGATACTGAAAGATCATCATTGCCCTTGGTAATTGATAAGAAACATGGGAGAGGGTATAATTGGCTAGCCATAGGGAGTAGAGAATTGCATTGGAAATTGGGATTATTGTGAGTTATTGAGAACCTGTAAATTTTATTTTCTTTCATAAGTCCAAATACCGGTCGCTACCACTATTGCTGCTATTATTACTGTTACTCAGGATTAGAGTTGGCCACTTTAATTCGTTAGGCCCAAAGAGGGTTGAGGCCCAAATATGATCAAAATCCCGCGTACCCAACTCGCGTAGTCCCATCAGATTACTTTGGACAATAATTATAATTAAGTAGTTAAACATTTAAATAAAATGAAATATACATAAGTTTAGTTTTAAAGCTTATAATCTATATAGAAGTCTAAATGGTATAAATAATATATATTAAATGCATAATGAATGTACATACGTATGGAGTAGAAATTCTGCCAACTAATGTGATAAATCTTTCATGGAATATTAAATAAGGTCTTGATTGCACTTAAGTTAAATCTTAGTATAATTAATTGTATTCCTATAATTTATTATATTATGTATAAGTTCATGTTAATGTAAAATATTGTATTTAAAAGAAGTGAGAGTTCTTTTATTACAATTGAGTGGAAAATATGGGCATGAATGATTTTGTATAACCAAGATAGAAATTGACTTAGAAAGGGGAGTCAATGAAGAATCTTATTGTTTCTATGTACGATTAGTTATATTTGAGGAATTTTGCTTTGAAACTAATACATCTTATTTTGATGGTAAAATCATGTGGTTTTGGCCAAGTGATCAATTTAATTATGGATGTAAATTCAATTTAGGAATGTAGTGTTTATGTATGCTTATATTTTTGGCTTTAGCTAAATTTGTGGTTTTTTACGTAGACCATATCTAGTTACTTATTTTTAATTACCTTGCAAGAATTAGTATTTATATTACAAGAATAATCAATATGTATGAATTGATATAATATGATTAAATGTGTATTGTGAAATAAAGTAAAATTAGTATAGTGCTCTCACTAATCTTTTAGCTTAACAAGTGGTATTTTTCTGCGCGCAGGTTAAAGAATAGCATTCACGAGAAAGAAGAGATTAGTTCAGTGGATCTGTATCAAGCAGGAGTCATATCAAAGCTGTAGGGGTAGATATATTGAAAGGGCATTTATGTTGTATCTTGGATTTTTCATTTTTAGCCTGGCATGTACATTTTGGAGCATTATTGTAATAGGAGTTTTATATTGAATAAATGTAATGTAGTTAACGGATCATAGTGTGCTATGTTCTTTAAGTAGAAGATCTTTGTATTTGATTTAATAAATTTTGAAATAAGAGTGCTATTCTACAATCAAGTATGGTTTTGTGGTTTTTGTATTTATATAGTTAAGATAAATTATCGAATGTTGATAAATATGTGAATTGGTTGGAAAGGAATGGATATATATATATATATATATATATATATATATATATATATATATATATATATATATATATATATATATATAAAATGGAGGATGGGAAAGTTTTGTGTTGGAGTTTGAATTGATTTATGGATGGTGTAATTTGAGATGCCTAGTAGAAGTGTTTATTTCTTTATTAATAGGGGGATATGTGACCCATATAGGGGAGATTCTATCTGATTTTCTACAAAATATATAGTGGGGGTTTAATTAGTTAGACCTATTAAAAAGAAATTTTGTAAATTAGTTTTTAGGTGACTTTAGAGTGGGTTACTTCTCTGTTCGACATGCTCAATCTCATTTAAATAACAATATGTATTGCCAATAATGAACTTGATTATTATTCATAAATAATAATGTTAAGGATTACATAAAATAAAATAGTACTTATCAAATTCTACACAAACTAAGATCTAATGTGCCTCTCAAACACATCTGTCATTGCAGGTTTAGTCAATGGATTTGCAATCATATCATGCATAAAAATGTACCATAAGTTCACATATCCTCATGTAATAATATATCTCGTGTATTGATACTTAATGTCGATATGTTTAGTCTTGCAATGAAATTTCGAATCTTTTGTATAAGCTATCGATGACTGACTGTCACTTTTTGGTCACTGATTCCTCTGAGGTAGTTACTCTTAAATGGTTCATAAACTGTTTTAGCCAAACTATCTCTTTTACTGCAGCTGAGGAAGTGACAAATTCAACTTCCATTGTTGATAGGGCTACACGGGGTTTGCTTCTTGCTACTCTACGAGATGGCACCCTTACCAAGCAAGAATATGAAACCTAAAGTGAATTTTCTGTCATCCATATCTCCTACCCAATCAGCATCAGTGTATTATCTTAATTGCAGATCCTTCCCTTATTAACAGAGAGAATAGTCTATTGTACCTTTGAGGTATCAAAGTATCCTTTTGACTACTTTCCAATGTGCTTCGCCTAGGTTAGATCAATATCTACTTACCATGACTACTACATAGCATATATATATATATATATATATATATATATGTATGTGTGTGTGTGTAAATAATAAGAAAAAAATAATAAAAGAAAAAAAGAAAAAAATGAATCGGGGAGGAATAAAAAGAAAAGGAACATAGATATGGGTGGTAAGAGGAGAGGCCGGCGACAATCCCAACTAGCAGCGGTGATATCCGACGGTGAACCTCCACCACTGCCATTTCCACCCATCGCAGCCACTGCCATTTTTCGGTTTGAAATCTATCTTTGTCTCTCTTCAAAGTTGAAGGCTTTTGTAACACCTTATACCTAGACAGATGGATGAGCTAGATAAGAATGCTATAAAATCTATTTAAATATCCATAATATGCAAATAATAATTTTTTTTTCAAAATTTATATAATATTCCATATTGTACTATTTAAAGTACAGAAATTTTGGCAGAATTTCCTCTGTGATATTGCCTAACCCCCTATAAAGAAAAATTATTGACACTTCTAAAATCACTTCTCCGAATCCAGGATTCCATAACAAACACCAACACAAGTTTTCCCATCCTCCATAATATTGATCAAATCATATCTCACTCTACTTCACTACTTCTATCATACATAAGTCATTTTACATATTTATATCAAATATACATTCATAATTGAATAATTATACAAATTATTGTACTTTAATATTCTCAAAGTATAGTTAAGTGAAACCTTAGGTTAGACTTCAGTCATAATGTTATGTAAAACTTTTATGTACCTATTAGTTTCCTATGATTTGGTCCGAACTTAGAATAGGTTTTCCAAGCTTCCTACGTATCCCAAATCGAGAATTAGAACCACGTAGTTCTGCCAGCTTAATTCTTTTTCGTGCTAATACATGATACTTTTTACCTAGTCAAACTCTAAAATAGAACTTAGGATTATTATTCTGACATTCACATCAAATATTTCTTTACAATCGCTAGATCTAAAAACTACACTTGTATACTAGATACTAAAATTATATGGCAAGTTTTAGATCCAATCATATAGTTAGTTCCTACTCATATACATCCTATTCACGTTTACCAGAACAGAGGATGGTTATGTTCAAAAATTGAAATCTAATTTACATCACCTTGTTCACATTCAAATTAAAACCACATTATATAATTTACATATTCAAATATAATATTTTTATGCTAATGCTTAATTATTTTCCATGTCTTTTATATACATGTATCACATGTTTATATATAAATATATATATATATATCTTACGTTCACACATTCAAAATAAAAGTTGTGCTACCTGTATATTTAAAACAACTGTAATAGTTACAAGCACATTTCAAGGCAAACATCTTCCACTAACAAAATTATCTTTGATTAATATAACATCATTTTCAAATACACTTTCTTCTACGCATAAACTTCTAAATTACTGAACAAAATTCTGCAATTCCACTAGGGCCCAAATCAGGTTATTACAATTCTCTCCCCTTTAAGAAATTTCGTCCTCAAAATTTTCCTGGTAACAAACATAACCACAGTTTATCTTATACTCTGTATAAACCAAACAAAACAACTCAAATACTACAGGAGCTTACCAGAAGAACTAGCAGATGCATCTACCGCTTCTCCAATCATTGCAAATGCTCTAAGCTGACCTTCAAAAAGAAAAGGCTTCTCAACTGTCTCGGATGGCGCTCGATTAACTCTACTTCTTTCTCTTCCACTCCTAACAGCTCTAGACACATTCCCTTTTTCCTTGCTTGCTAGCGAGGCTACATTCTCTCTTGTCTTGGGACACTTGGCAAGCATGTGCTCCATACTGCCACACTTGAAATAGGTTCAGGTGAGTTTCCTACACTCACCCCAATGGTGCCTCTAAGAATGAGTACACTTTGGTGTTACACTTCCTCTACTGGCAGATGGCACTACACTCCCAACCGAAGTTGGTACTTGCACTGACTCTTGTTCATCTCTTCCTCTTTTTACTTCCCTAGCTCTCCTACCAATACTCTCATCTCCACTCGGGAACCTTCTCTTTTGCTCTCTCTTCTGTCTCAATAACTCGGAGTTCTCTAATCTCATGGCTACCAAAACCAATCTGTAATAGCTCACTGGTTGCAGAGCAACCATAGCAAATAGAGGGCCTCTGATGCTTTCTCTTAGCTCCTCCTCAAACTGTCGACACTTAAAATCCTCTGTTAACAGAATATCGAGTACATACTTTCTTAAACGACTAAACTCTTTCTCGTATTCTCCCACAGTCACATTCTGTTGCTTAAGACTCACGAACTCTTTCCACTTTGCTTCTCTATACGCTTTAGTCACATACTTCTCCTTGAACTTATGGACAAAGAAATCCCACGTCAATTCTATGGGTCACTGAGGGTTTCTCAATACTAACTTCCACCAGTCATATGCTGCACCCTACAGCAATGACACAGCACAAGCTACTCTCTGATTTTGTGGGCAATTAATTTCTTGCAAAATTCTTCTAGTTCTTTCAAGCCAGAACTCTGCTATATCAGACTGATCCAAGGAGGTTCCACCAAATTCCTCGGCTCCACTCTTTCTCAAAATGTTCGTTGGAGCCTTAGGAGTCGTTAGTCTATCCAAAATATGTACTAGCCCTTGCATTAGAACCGGGTTGTCCTGAATCAGACCAGCTCTTTCCTCTCTCTCTTGCTCATGCATACGCGGATCCACACGAATCGGATTCACACTACCAGTCATCTCTCCTATGTTCTCACTCGGGTCGGACTCCATCTATACACTACAAAACAAATAACATCTGCATTAGGCCACGACACTTTGATAAACTCTGACATTTAACCTATACTATTTATCAGTGTTTAAAGTACTCATATCCACCATTGTTGAGAATTCAGGCTACTGCATGGTTTGTAGTGTACAAGAGGTGTAGTAGAGACTTGTATATGTATATGAACATAATATGACATGATATCGATATTGTTTGCCATATTTGGATTTTTGTACATGGAACAGGTTAGAGTGTGACGTTATTTGTTTACAAGGCTGTGTATATATGGTTATTTGTAAGTGACATGACTATTGATATGCATTTGATATATTTGTGACTTCGTTCGAAGTCTATTGCTTCTGTTTATCCGTACTAAGTGTTATCACTTAGCACGGGTATTTTTCCCGTGTAGGTTTACAGGATGGGATTAGAGAGTTTGCATCTGTAGGTCATGGCCACTAGGAGCTTGAATGAAGATCTTTTTGTATAAGATAGAGTTTCTTATATTTTGAGTAACATCATTATGTATATAGAAAAGTATAGTAATGAAGTGTAAATGTTAATTGTATTATATATGTACCGAAGAAGAATATGTATTAAGTATGAAATTTTTGTAATATGTACAGTTTATATATTTATACAAGTAATATGTTTGGCCCAAGATATTCTAATTATTTTCTTGTTATTGCTTTCGCTATTGAGTATGTATGATTTTGCATTTTATGAGTTTATATTTATTGTATGGTGCCCCAAAATCCTCTCGAGGGGTAATGGGGTGTTACATTTATTGGTATCAGAGCTTAGGTAGATGGTTCAGGACTATAAGATGTACAATATAGGTTAAATGTCAGAGTTTGTCTAGTGCAATGGCCTAATGCATATGTTATTTGTTTTGTAGAGTATAGATGGAGTCTGACCTGAGTGAGAACATAAGAGAGATGACAGGTAGTGTAAATCCAGTTCGTGTGGATCCGCGTATGCATGAGCAAGAGAGAGAGGAAAGAGCTGGTCTGGTTCAGGACAACCCGGTGTTGATGCAAGGGTTAGTGCAGATTTTGGATAGACTAACGACTCCTAAGGCTCCAACGGACATGTTAAGAAAAAGAGGAGCTGAGGAATTTAGTGGAACCTCCTTGGATCAGTCTAACTTAGAAGAGTTCTGGCTTGAAAGTACTTGAAGAATTTTGAAAGAAATTAATTGCCCACAGAATCAGAGAGTAGCTTATGCTGTGTCATCGCTGCAGGGTGCAGCATATGACTGGTGGAACTTAGTATTGAGAAACCCTCAGTGGCTAGTAGAGTTGTCATGGGATTTCTTTGTCTGCGAATTTAAGGAGAAGTACGTGACTAAAGCATATCGAGAAGCAAAGTGGAATAGAAAGAAGTAGAGTTAATCAAGCACCATCCGAGAGAGTTGAGAAGCCTTTTGTTTTTGAAGGTCAGCCTAGAGCATATGCAATGATTGGAGAAGTGATAGATGCGTCTGCTGGTTCTTCTGGTAATTTCCTATAGTATTTGAGGTATTTTGTTTGGTTTATACACAGTATAAGATAAACTATGTTTATGTTTGTTACCGAGAAAAATTCGAGTACGAAATTTCTTAAGGGGGAAAGAATTGTAACAACCCAATTTGGGCCCTAGTGGAATTGCAGATTTTTGTTTAGTAATTTAGAAGTTTATGCGCAGAAGAAAGTGTATTTGAAAATGATGGTATATTGATCAAAGATAATTTTGTTAGTGGAAGATGTTTGCCTTGTGTTGGAGAGGGATTGGCTGAGTGTGGGATCTGTTGCGAGCGCGACAGAACACCCATGGGGCAGTCCTCCGGAAGCTGGACTTTTGGATTTACTTGATCGGTTATTGACACATGGCAGCCTGGGAGTTTGACACCTGCATTTTATACATGTGCTTAGTGAAGAATTTAATGAGCTGAGAAGTATTAATTGAAGTGGTTTGGCATTAATTGGGTTTAGGTGACATTTATTATGAGGGATTGGCTTTGGATGAGGGTTGACCGGCTGCCTTTGTTTCCTTTCTTCTTTTTTTTTTTTTTTGTTTTGCTTTTAGCTTTTGTTCATTCTTTCTTGGTTCTTTTATTTTGCCTTGCTCCCTTTGCTTTTCCATTTCTTTTTCTTTTCTTCTTCTTTTGGTTGCTCCTTAAGAGAGTCACTTAGATTGGTTTGAAGAGAGTGTTGTGGAGGTTGAGTTGGATTCTTGAGAAGGTAAGTTTGGTTAGTTCTTCGATTTGACCTCCTTTATCTTCTTGTTTTTGATTTAAAGTGAGATGAGCATTGATTCAAGTGTTTTTGTATGATTTTGTTGAAGCTGTTGACAAGAGGCTGGACAAAGGCAAGGAGAAGGTTGGGTCCGAGTAGAGATTAGTGATCAAGCTACCTAGAGGTTGGGATCGTGTGTGACTTTGAATTTAAATGCATGTTTAGTGATTATTGTGCTTGATTGAGTGTTTGTGATTGATACATGATACGTGAGTTTTAAACTTGCTCTAAAAATGTATATATATATGATTTTGTTCATTTTGATTGTTTGCAGTATTCGACTATTCTGCTCCGAGTCGTGTCCGCCAGCACGTCACGAGTCGTGATGTTGTGCACGACTCGTGACAGCTCCTCTCTGTAGAGTGAGCATGAATCGTGTAGGAAGTGCAACTTTGCTCCGAGTCGTGAAAGCCAGCATGACTCGGAGGTATTTGTGAAGAGGTTACGAGTCGTGCTCTAGGGCCACGACTCATGATAACTTCCTCTGTAGGGACAGCATGAGGCGTGCTCAAGTGCACGAGTCGTGCACACGAGCACGAGTCGTGCACATATGCACGAGTCATGAACAGCCCTGCTGTAGTGCTTCTGGCTACGGTCACGAGCATGACATCTCGTCGCGAGCGCGACAGTGACCCTTCCCGCCTGCACTATTTTTTTGAAAATGATTTCTTGTCTCACTATTGCATGACTCATATTTTTGCTTATGTTAGTGAATGTTATTGTTATAGATTTGTGTGAGTAATTACTCTTATGTTTCAAGTGAGTGAGTTCAGCCTAAAGTATCATAGTGGTGGATAGATAAGCATGCTTATAAAGGGATAGAGTACGGCTGCTACAGTGACCTTAATTGTGTCTATTGGCGAATACCTAGTATATTCAATTTGAGTTAGGTCTCTAAAGTTTGATAATATTTATCAGTATTTAAAGTACCCGTATCCACCATTGTCGAGAATTCAAGCTACTGAATGGTTTATAGTGTACTAGGGGTGTAGTAGAGACTTGTATATGTATATAAAATAGTATGACATAATATGGATATTGTTTGCCATATTTGGATTTTTGCACATGGAACAGGTTAGAGTGCGACGTTATTTGTTTACAAGGCTGTGTATATGTGGTTATTTGTAAGTGACATGACTATTGATATGCATTTGATATATTTGTGACTTCTTTCGAAGTCTATTGCTTCTGTTTATCCCCACTAAGTGTTATCGCTTAGCACGGGTGTTTTTCTCGTGTAGGTTTACAGGATGGGATTAGAGAGTTTGCATCTACAGGTCATGGCCACTAGGATCTTGAATGAAGATCTTTTTGTATAAGATAGAGTTTCTTATGTTTTGAGTAACATCATTATGCATATAGAAAAGTATAGTAATGAAGTGTAAATGATAATTGTATTATATATATACCGAAGATGAATATGTATTAAGTATGAAATTTTTATAATATGTACAGTTTATATATTTATACAAGTAATATATTTGGCCCAAGATATTCTAATTATTTTCTTGTTATTGCTTCCGCTATTAAGTATGTATGATTTTGCGTTTTGTGCGTTTATTTTTATTGGTTGGCTCCCCAAAATCCTCCCGAGGGGTAATGGGGTGTTACATTTATTGGTATCAAAGCTTAGGTAGATGGTTCAGGACTATAAGATGTACAATATAGGTTAAATGTCAGAGTTTATCTAGTGCCGTGGTCTAATGCAAATTTTATTTGTTTTGTAGAGTATAGATGGAGTCTGACCCGAGTGAGAACATAGGAGAGACGACTGGTAGTGTGAATCCGGTTCGTGTGGATCCGTGTATGCATGAGAAAGAGAGAGAGGAAAGAGCTGATCTAGTTCAGGATAACCTGGTGCTGATGCAATGGTTAGTGCAGATTTTGGATGGACTAATAACTCCTAAGGCTCCAACGGACATGTTAAGAAAGAGAGGAGCCAAGGAATTTAGTGGAACCTCCTTGGATCAGTCTGACATAGCAGAGTTCTAACTTGAAAGAACTGGAAGAATTTTGCAAGAAATTAATTGCCCATAAAATCAGAGAGTAGCTTTTGCTTTGTCATTGCTGTAGGGTGCATCATATGACTGGTGGAAGTTAGTATTGAGAAAGCCTCAGCGGCCAGTAGAGTTGTCATGGGATTTCTTCATCCACGAATTTAAGGAGAAGTACGCGACTAAAGCGTATCGAGAAGCAAAGTGGAATAGAAAGAAGTAGAGTTAATCAAGCGCTATCCTAGACAGTTGAGAAGCCTTTTCTTTTTGAAGGTCAGCCTAGAGCGTATGCAATAATTGGAGAAGCGGTAGATGCACCTGCTGGTTCTTCTGGTAAGTTCCTATAGTATTTGAGTTATTTTATTTAGTTTATATAGAATATAAGATAAACTGTGTTTATGTTTGTTACCGTGAAAATTTTAAGAACAAAATTTCTTAAGGGGGAGAGAATTGTAACAACCCGATTTGGGCCCTAGTGGAATTGCAGATTTTTGTTTAGTAATTTAGAAGTTTATGCGTACAAGAAAGTGTATTTGAAAATGATGGTATATTGATCAAAGATAATTTTGTTATTGGAAGATTTTTGCCTTGTGTTGGTGAGGGATTGGCTGAGTGTGGGATCTGTTGCGAGTATGACAGAACACCCATGGGGCAGGCCTCCGAAAGCTGGACTTTTGGATTTACTTGAAGGGTTATTGACACATGGCAGCCTGGGAGTTTGACACCTGTATTTCATACATGTGCTTAGTGAAGAATTTAATGAGGTGAGAAGTATTAATTGAAGTGGTTTGGCATTAATTGGGTTTAGGTGACATTTATTGTGAGGGATTGGATGAGGGTTGACCGGCTGCCTTTGTTTCCTTTCTTCTTTTTTTTTTTTTTTTTTTTTTTTGTTTTGCTTTTAGCTTTTGTTCATTCTTTCTTGCTTCTTTGGTTTTACCGTGCTCCCTTTGCTTTTCCATTTCTTTTTCTTTTCTTCTTCTTTTGGTTGCTCCTTAAGAGAGTCACTTGGATTGGTTTGAAGAGAATATTGTGGAGGTTGAGTTGGATTCTTGAGAAGGTAAGTTTGGTTAGTTCTTCGATTTGACCTCCTTTTTCTTCCTTTTTTTGATTTAAAGTGAGATGAGGATTGATTCAAGTGTTTTTGTATGATTTTGTTGAAGCTGTTGACAAGAGACTGGACAAAGGCAAGGAGAAGGTTGGGTCTCAGTAGAGAGTAGTGATCAAGCTACCTAGAGGTTGGGATCGTGTGTGACTTTGAATTTAAATGCATATTTAGTGATTATTGTGCTTGATTGAGTGTTTGTGATTGATACATGATAGGTGAGTTTTAAACTTGCTCTAGAAATGTATATATATGATTTTGTTCATTTTGATTTTTTGCAGTATTCGACTATTCTGCTCCGAGTCGTGTCCGCCAGCAAGACTTGTGTCTTTGGACTTCGTCACGAGTCGTGACGTTGTGCATGACTCATGACAGCTGATCTCCGTAGAGTGAGCACGAGTTGTGTAGGAAGTGCAGCTTTGCTCCGAGTCATGAAAGCTCGCACGACTCAGAGGTGTTTGTGAAGAGGTCACGAGGCATGCTCTAGGGACATGACTCGTGACAACTTCCTCTGTAGGGAGGGCACAAGGCGTGCTCAAGTGCAGGAGTCGTGCACATGAGCACGAGTCGTGCACATGAGCACGAGTCGTGCACATGAGCACGAGTCGTGCATAGCCCTCCCGTAGCGCTTCTGGCTACTGTCGCGAGCACGACAGTGACCCTTCCCGCCTCCACTATTTTTTTGAAAATGATTTCTTCTCTCACTATTGCATGACTCATATTTTTGCTTATGTTAGTGAATGTTATTGTTATAGATTTGTGTGAGTAATTAGTCTTATGTTTCAAGTGAGTGAGTTGAGCCTGAAGTATCATAGTCATGGATAGATAAGCACGCTTATAAAGGGATAGAGTGCGGCTGCTACAGTGACCTTAATTGTGTCTATTGGTGAATACCTAGTATATTTAATTTGAGTTAGGTCTCTGAAGTTTAATACTGTGTATCAGTATCTAATGTACCCGTATCCACCATTGTTGAGCATTCAGGTTATTGTATGGTTTGTAGTGTACAAGAGGTGTAGTACAGACTGGTATATGTATATGAACATAGTATGACATGATATCGATATTGTTTGCCATATTTGGATTTTTGCACATGGAACAGGTTAGAGTTTGACGTTATTTGTTTACAAGGCTGTGAATATATGGTTATTTGTATGTGACATGACTATTGATATGCATTTAATATATCTATGACTTCATTCGAAGTCTATTGTTTCTATTTATCCCCACTAAGCGTTATAGCTTAGTACGGGTGTTTTTTCCCATGTAGGTTTATAGGATGGGATTAGAGAGTTTGCATCTGTAGGTCATGGCCACTAGGAGCTTGAATGAAGATCTTTTTGTATAAGATAGAGTTTCTTATGTTTTGTGTAACATCATTATGTATGTAGAAAAGTATAGTAATGAAGTGTAAATGTTAATTGTATTATATATGTACTGAAGATGAATATGTATTAAGTATGAAATTTTTGTAATATGTACAGTTTATATATTTATACAAGTAATATGTTTGGCCCAAGATATTCTAATTATTTTCTTGTTATTCCTTTTGCTATTGAGTATGTATGATTTTGCGTTTTGTGCATTTATGTTTATTGCGTGGCATCCCGAAATCCTCTCGAGGGGTAATGGGGTGTTACATTATTTGTATATGTTTCTCTTGTGCATTTATGTTTATTGCGTGGCATCCCGAAATCCTCTCGAGGGGTAATGGGGTGTTACATTATTTGTATATGTTTCTCTTGGTATTTGTTCCTCCCCACTAAGCTTTATCGCTTAGTACAGGTTGTTTTCCCGTGTAGGTGGCAGGTTTGGTTTGGAGTCAGGCATCTGCAAGTCGGCCGCTGGAAGTCTATAGATGGAGTTCCTTTTTGTTGTTTGCCTATTTTTTTGTATTGCCATAAGTTTTGTTCATGGATTTTGGTTTTGGCAAAGTAATTTTTTATAAAGGAACGATTTTTTATACGTATATGTTAAAGGTTTACATTTTTATATATGGCTATGTAAAAAGTTTATAAACCTCTTTTGTAAAACTTATTTTGTTATATTTATATATATATGGTTTTGGCATCTTTTTGCTTAAAGTTTTTTGCTTCATGCCATATATGAGAGTATGTATATGTGTTTTGTGTGCGTGACACTCCAGTGTCCTTCCAACGGGGGCAATGGGGTGTTACAGTTTGTGGTATCAGAGCCAGGTTTAGTCGGTTCTGGTCTATTTGATATTTGAGTCTATCGTATATGTATGAGGGTCTGTCTAGAGTCGTGGCCTAATGCAGATATTATTTTGTGTCGAGTTAGATGGAGTCAGATCCGAGTGAGAACGTGGGTGAAATAACAGGCAGTGTGAATCCGATTAGAGTTGATAGACCTGCACCTGAGCGTGCTCCAGCAGAGGGTCTCAGTCATGCTTATGGTAATTCGACATTGGTATAAGGGTTATTGCATTTGGTGGATAGACTGATGGCTCCCAAGGCTCCCTCCGAGCTTTTGAGGAAAAGAGGAGCGAAAGAGTTCAATGGAACCTCTTTGGACCAATCGGACTTGGCAGAGTTTTGGTTAGACAAAATGGATAAGATTTTACAAGAGATAAGTTGCCCTCCGAATCAAAGAGTTGTTTGCGCCGTATCGCTTTTACAAGGATCGACATATGATTAGTGGAAGCTTGTGCTTCGCAACCCTTAGAGACCGGCTGAATTGACTTGGGAATTCTTTGCTCAAGAATTCAAGAAGAAATATGTTACCAAGGCCTACCGAGAGATAAAGTGGAAAGAGTTTATAAGTTTGAGGAAAAGGAATATGTCGGTCAGCAACTATGAGAAAGAGTTCAGTCGCTTAAGTAAGTATGTGCCTAATGCACTGTTGACTGAGGATTTTTAGTGTCGACATTTTGAGGATGGCTTAAGAGAAGTGATTAGAGGTCCGTTGTCGGCTATGGCGGTTATGCACCAAGTCGGGTATTATCAGATGAAGTTGGAAGAATCTGAAATGGCGAAATAGAGAATAGAGTAGAAGAGAAGAGCACCATATAGTGGAGTCATTGGTAGTAAGAAGGCTAAGGGTGTTCCGAGTGGACAAGTAACTAGAGGGATTGCTCAAGGGCCTTCAGAAGTGGGAAGTGTAGCACTGCTCATTAGTAAGGGAAGTCGAACATCAGAGTGTGAGCATTGTCAAAGGCAGCATTGGGGTATGTGCCAAAAGATTATAGGAGCGTGTTTCAAGTGTGGAAGCATGGAGCATCTGTTTGCTAATTGTCCCAACCAAAAAGAGAATAAGAGTCTACAAGAGAGTAAAGCTGGTGGAGGTAATTCTAATACAGCAAGAAGCGATAGGGGTAGAAGTAGAGCTCCATCAAAAACTGTGCAGCGACCAGTGACTACTGGAGAATTTGTTCATCCACGAGTGTATGCGATAATCAGAGAAGATATAGCTGAACCTGCGGGTCCTTCCGATATGTTTTTGAATTGTTAAGTTTCATATGAGTTCGATTTTGATGGTTGGGATGTAAATGATTAGCGGGGAAATTTTGAGGACAAAATTTCTTAAGGGGGAGAGAATTGTAACATCCCAAAAAAGGGCCTAGTTGGTAATTGCTTGTAAATTGGACAATTAAGGGTATTTTAGTAATTGTGCATATGTGAATTGGTTTTAAATTGGGGACTTAATTGAAGAGTAATTAAAGTTTAAGTGAAAATAATTTTTGTTAGTGACGATAAGGTAATTGGTAAGGACTTATAAGAAATTTGCCAAGGATTAAAAGAGAAAGTCAAGGAATTTGACTAAGAGGTCCAATAGGAGCATGACATGTGGATTGGTAGGTGAGAGCATTAAAGAGGATTTGAAAGAAAGAGAGAGGGAACGCATAACTTATTTGCTTCCTGTGGAAGCTAGTTCCTCTTCCTGTTCTTGCCGTTCATCCCTCTTTCTCTTCTTCTTTTTTCCTTTTCTACTCTCCAGTTATTCTTTGCATGTGTTGATCATTGAGCTTGAGCTGGATTTTTGAGATCAAGAACAGTTCCAAGAGGTAAGTGGTTGGGTTTATTATGAGTTTCTTCTTCTTCTTCTTCTTCTTCTTCTTCTTCTTCTTCCATTCGAATTTGATTTGGGTTATGGTATTGATTGCATGGGTTAATTGAGTATTTGTTTGGGTTGGATTATGCAAGAATCTGAGGAGAGAAGGAAGAGTAAAGGCAAGGAAAAGATTGGTCTTGAAGATAATAGTTGAGTTGTAACCAGGTTTGGGAGTTTGCTTTTTGGTTGTGTTTAGTTTGGGAGTTGTTTTCATCTTCTCTTTGGAAGCTTGTATGATATGTTAATTCCTAAATATGAGTGTTTTGATACATATAAATGCATGGGTTTAGTAGATTAATGTATATGCTTTGATAAGTTAGGGTTATAACTGTTTGCATGTCAATTTTATAAGTGAATGATCATGAATATGAGCATGAGTTTCTGGGTTTTGATGAACTGTTGGAATTTCCAGTCATGCCATTTGATTGTGTATAATTATTGTCCAATTTGAGTTGTTATTGTTATAAGCATATTTCGAGAGTTTTAAAAGTATGTTTTTACAAGATTTTGTATGAAAATGGCTTTGGGTAAGTTTCGAATTGATTTTGAAAGATCTAAGTTTTCTGCGTTTCAGCTGAGAATTGGAAAACACGATACTGTCGCGAGCGCGATGCTTGTCACGATCGCAACAAAATCGGGTAGTTTAGCTTCTCGCGTTAGCGTGCAGGAAGGATCTGTTCTGAGTCTTGAAGGGCAGCACGACTCGGCGAGATTGTCTGGCATCTTTATGAGTCATGAAGCCTTTCATGAGTCATGAAGATGATCAGCATGACTCGTGAAGATTGGTGGGACTATAACACGAGTTAGGCAATATGACATGACTCGTGTCATCTCCCTTCTGTGGGGCTTTGACACGAGTTGTGCACAAGGACACGACTCGTGCCTGTAACATCCCAAAATTGGCCTAGTAGAAATTGCATGCGTAATTGGATTATTAAAGGGGTATTTTGGTAATTAGTATATGAATTGGGATTTATGTTAGGAATTATAAGAGTTTATTGAGGGTAAGATGGTATTTGTGTGTGTTACTAGAGGCAAAAGAGAAGAAAGTCAATAAATGGAAAATGAGGTCCAATGAGAGAGTGACAAGTGGCTTTGGTAGGTGAGTGCATTAATGGAGATTTGAAAGGAAGAAGAGAGAGGGAAAGAAGGGATTGTTGCTACCCATGGAAGCCAACTGTTATTTCCCTTTGTTGCACACTCTCACGTTCTCTCTCTCTCTCACTTACTCTACCTCTCCATTTCTGCTCTCAAGCTTTGCATGTGGTTGTTCTTTAAGAGTTGAGTTAGGGTTTTGAGATAGAAGTATTCCAAGAGTTAAGTGGTTGTTGTTTTGTTGCTTGATTCTTCTTCTTCTCCTTCTTATTCCATTTAGATTTGGTTTGGGGAATTATATGGTTTGTTCTTGGGTTTAAAGGTTTGACTTGCATGGGTTAATTGAGCTGTTGTTTTGGTTGGATTTTATGCAAGAATCTGAAGAAAGGAGAAAGAGTAAAGGAAAGGAAAAGATTGGATTTTGAAGCTAGCGAGTTGAACTCCATTTTCAGCTTTGGGAGCTTTGTATTTGGCTGTGTATTTTGGCATGGTTGTTCATTTCTCTTTGGATCATGGGTTGATATGTAATTATCTGTCATTTATGTGTTTTATTACATGTGAATGTATGTGTTCATAGATACGTGTATATGATTTGAGATATAAAAATTATAAGGCTTTGTATGTTAATCTTTGAAGAGTATGAACATGAATATGAGATGAATTTCAAGGTTTTTGATGAACCATTGAAATCTCTGTATATGTTATTTTGATGTGTATAATTATTGTGTAATTTGAGTTGTTGTTGTTATAAGCATGTTTTAAGAGCACTGGAGGTAAGGATTTTACATGATTTTGCATGATACATGGTTTTGGAAAAAGATGGGATTTTGTTTTACAAGCTCTGTATTTCCAGCATTTGCTGAGGAAGCAAAAATGCGCTTCTGTCGAGAGCGCAATAGAAGGGAGCCTTCCTTTCCCTTGCGCTATCCAATCGACTGGCATCCTTCACAACACGTGAAGTATTTTCACGAATCGTGAAGAATGGCCCAGGTTCTTCACGACAAGTAAAGTAGCTTCACGAGTCATGAAGAAGAAGAAGAGACCGCTTGGTTTGGCTGCTCGGCATATCCCGTTAGGCTCGGCAGCCTTCCCGACACGTGAAGTAGCTTCACGAGTCGTGAAGAAGAAGAAGAGACCACTCGGCATATCCCATTAGGCTCGATAGTCTTCACGACACGTGAAGTATCTTCACGAGTCGTGAAGATAGCCGATCGGGTGAGGGAGTCGCTCGGTGTGGATGGCCGCTCGGCAGGAAGTGTTCCACTCGGCAGCCGTGCATGTCTTGGCTGATGATGCACGACTCGTGCTGCCCCTTCTCTTCCGCACTGCTTCCTGGCTACTGTCGCGAGCGCGACAGTAACCCACATGCTTGCCCACCCTATTTTTCGAAAATGGTTTCTAAGCATCTTTTACACAGGTTTTCACTACATGGTACATGATTTGTCTTATATATGGACTATTAAATGATAAATTATATGTTCTTAATAAGATTTGTATATGATTTATATGTCTTCTAAATTGATAAATACACATGTATACATGAATTTGTATAATTATACTTGATTTATCCTCTGTTATATGATAATAATACTAGAGTACACATGAGTCATTATTTTGGGCCTGTATGGTCATAGTTGTGGATAGGTAAGCGCTTATCTAGGTCAGTGTGTGTGTGCAGCTGCTATATGTTATACGTTATATGCGGGCCCCGTTTAGGTCATTTCACATGATTTAAGGCTTCAGTCTCCGGTATACTTTCGGGTATACATGATTAAAAGATGTTTTGAGACCCATGTCTCCATATGCTTGGGATGCTGTGACCTATTAGTATCCAAAATTGACCGTATCCACCTCTAATGTATAGTCAGGCTATTATATGAGGCTAATATGTGTCGTGAATGAATAAATGTGCAATGAGATGCTTATGTTATAATGTTTCTTTATATGTATAGTAAATACGGATTGATGTTGTAAGATTATGTATATGAAAGATGCCATGATATGCTGCGATGGTTGTGGTTGAATGTGAGTGGTTAATTTGTGTATGAGTATATATTAAGTACATATTCTGTTGTTATATAAGCATTATTTACCTGTCTACAAATGTGTATATGAATACTTGTTATAAGCATGAGTAGTAAATGTTTATATGCTATGTTTCTTTAAGTTATTTATATATATTGTTATTGCAAGTATATGTATATGCATGTTTGTTCCTGCCCATTAAGCGGTATCGCTTAGCACGGGCTCTTTTCCCGTGTAGGTGGCAGCTTCATTTTGGAGTAAGATATTTGCAGGTCGGCCATTAGAAGTCTTTTTTTGGAGTCTCTTTTTGTCTTTCGCTGATTTTGTATAAGGATTTTAGTTTTGGCAAATGTAATTTTGTAAAAGAACAATTATTTTTGTATATGTATATGTTAAATGTTTACAAATTCCTTTTGTAAAACGATATGATTATATGTATATGGATTTGTTATCTTTTAATTAAATGCATTTGTTATCTTTCTCTTGATTTGAGTTTGTATATTTATATGTGCACGTAGCGCAACCGGCATCCTTCCAACGGGGTTGTTGGGGGCATTACAATTTGGTATCAGAGCATTGGTTTAGTCGGTTCTGGATCTATGTGATTGATTGAGTATCGAGTCTTTGTATGAGAGTCAGTCTAGTGTTGTGGCCTAATGCAGATGTCTTGTCTGGTGTAGTGTCTTAATCTAATATGATCCAAGTGAGTATATGGGCGACACGATGGAAAGTGTTAATCCGGTCGGAAGTAGTAATCTGATCGGACAAGATAGGCCTGCACGTGAGCGTGCACCAGTAGAAGGTCAGGGTTTTGATCCGGCATTAGTGCAAGATTTGCTTCAAGTGGTAGGCAGATTGACCGCTCTAAAAGCTCCTACTGAGTTATTAAGAAAGAGAGGAGCGGAAGATTTTCATGGGACTGCATTGGTTCAATCAGATGTGGCCGAGTTTTGGGTTAAGAGGGTAGACTGAATCTTGCAGGAGAGTAATTGCCCTACAAATCAGAGGGTATCGTGTGCAGTGTCTTACTACAAGGATCGGCATATGATTGGTGGAAGTTTATGCTTTGCAATCAACAAAGACCGGCTGAATTGATATGAGAATTTTTCAAAGAAGAGTTTGAGAAGAAGTATGTGACAAACGCCTACCGGGAGGTGAAGTGGAATGAATTTATAAATTTGAAATAGAGGAACTTATCGGTCAGTGACTGAGAAAGAATTTAGCCAGTTGACTAAGTATGTACCCGAACCGTTACTGACAGAAGAGTTTAAGTGCCAGCATTTTCAGGGTAGATTAAGAGAAGTTATTAGAGGTCCATTGTCAGCTATTGCAGTCATGAATCCGGTTGGATATTATCAGTTAGTGGCTGTAGCGATAAAGTTAGAAGAATCGGAGATGGCGAAGCAGAGAATAGAACAGAAGAGAAGAGCACCCGATAGTGGAGTTGTAAGTAATAAGAAGCCGAAAGGTGTCCCAATCGGACAATTGACTAGAGGGACTAAACAAGCGCCTTTGGAAGTTGAAAGTGTAGCACCGCATGCTAGTAGGGGAAGTCGACCATCGGAGTGTGAGCATTGTCAAAGACGGCATTGGGGTACATGTCGTAAGATCACTGGAGCGTGCTTCAAGTGCGGGAGTATGGAGCATCGGTTTGCTAGTTGTCCCGAACAGCAAGAGAATAAGAGTCAATAAGAGAGCAAAGCAGATAGAGGTAAATCCAAGACAATGAGAAGCAATCGGAGAGAAGTAGAGCTCCTCAGGCGCCATCGGAAATCGTACATCGGCCAGGGACTACGGGAGAGTATGTTCGGCCAAGGGTGTACGCGATGATTAGAGAAAATACTCCTGAGCCCGTAGGTCCTTCCGGTACGTGTTAATTGGTTAAGTTTCTATTTGAGTTTGGTTTTGGTTTTTAGGATGTAAGTGGTTAGCAAGAAATTTCGAGGACAAAATTTCTTAAGGAGGAGAGAGTTGTAACATCCCAAAATTGGCCTAGTAGAAATTGCATGTGTAATTGGATTATTAAAGGGGCATTTTTGTAATTGGTATATGAATTGGGATTTATGTTAGGAATTATAAGAGTTTATTGAGGGCAATGGTATTTGTGTGTGTTACTAGAGGACAAAAGAGAAGAAAGTCAATAAGTGGAAAATGAGGTCCAATGAGAGAGTGACAAGTGGCTTTGGTAGGTGAGTGCATTAATAGGGATTTGAAAGGAAGAAGAGAGAGGGAGAGTAGGGATTGTTGCTTCCCGTGGAAGCCAACTATTGTTTCCCTTTGTTGCACACTCTCATGTTCTCTCTCTCTCACTTCTTCTACCTCTCCATTTCTGCTCTCAAGCTTTGCATGTGGTTGTTCTTCAAGAGTTAAGCTAGGGTTTTGAGATAGAAGTTTTCCAAGAGGTAAGTGGCTGTTGTTTTGTTGCTTGATTCTTCTTCTTCTCCTTCTTATTCCGTTCGGATTTGGTTTGGGGAATTATATGGTTTGTTCTTGGGTTTAAAGGTTTGACTTGCATGGGTTAATTGAGATGTTGTTTTGGTTGGATTTTATGCAAGAATCTGAAGAAAGGAGAAAGAGTAAAGGAAAGGAAAAGATTGGATTTTTAAGCTAGCGGGATGAACTCCATTTTCAGGTTTGGGAGCTTTGTATTTGGCTGTGTATTTTGGCATGGTTGTCCATTTCTCTTTGGATCTTGGGTTGATATGTAATTATCTGTCATTTATGTGTTTTATTACATGTGAATGTATGTGTTCATAGATATGTGTATATGATTTGAGATATAAGAATTATAAGGCTTTGCATGTCAATTTTTGAAGAGTATGAACATGAATATGAGATGAATTTCTGGATTTTTGATGAAACATTGAAATCTTTGTATATGTTATTTTGATGTGTATAATTATTATGTAATTTGAGTTGTTGTTGTTGTTATAAGCATGTTTTAAGAGCATTGGAGGTAACGATTTTACATGATTTTGCATGATACATGGTTTTAGAAAAAGATGGGATTTTGTTTTACAAGCTCTGTATTTCCAACGTTTTGCTGAGGAAGGGAAAACGCGCTTTTGTCGCGAATGCGATAGAAGGGAGTCTTCCTTTCCCTCACGGTAACTGATCGACTGGCATCCTTCACGACACGTGAAGTATTTTCACGAATTGTGAAGAACACGTGAAGTAGCTTCACGAGTCATGAAGAAGAAGAAGAGACTGCTCGGTTTGGCTGCTTGACATATCCCGTTAGGCTCGGCAGCCTTCACGACACGTGAAGTATCTTCACGAGTCGTGAAGATAGCTGATCGGGTGAAGGAGTCGCTTGGCGTGGAAGACCGCTCGACAGGAAGTGTTCCGGTCGGCAGCCGTGCACGTCTCGGTTGATGATGCATGACTCGTGCTGCCCCTTCTCTTCCGCACTTCTTCCTGGCTACTGTCAACCCACATGATCGCCCACCCTGTTTTTCGAAAATGGTTTCTAAGCATCTTTTACATGGGTTTTCACTACATGGTATATGATTTGTCTTATATATGGACTATTAAATGATAAATTATATGTTCTTAATAAGATTTGTATATGATTTATATGTCTTCTAAATTGATAAATACACATGTATACATGAAATTGTATAACTATACTTGATTTATCCTTTATTGTATGATAATAATACTAGAGTACACGTGAGCCATTGTTTTGAGTCTGTATGGTCATAGTTGTGGATAGGTAAGCGCTTATCTAGGTCAGTGTGTGTGTGCAGCTGCTATATGTTTTACGTTATATGCTGGCCCTATTGGGGTCATTTCACATGATTTGAGGCTTTGGTCTCCGGTATACTTTCGGGTATACATGATTAAAAGATGTTTTGAGACCCATGTCTCTATATGCTTGGGATTCTGTGACCTATCAGCATCCAAAATTGACCGTATCCACCTCTAATGTATAGTCAAGCTATTATATGAGGCTAATATGTGTCGTGAATAAAGCAATGAGATGTTTATGTT
This sequence comes from Excoecaria cochinchinensis, assembly GCA_947683425.1. Lineage (NCBI taxonomy): Eukaryota > Viridiplantae > Streptophyta > Magnoliopsida > Malpighiales > Euphorbiaceae > Excoecaria > Excoecaria cochinchinensis. The sequence continues at coordinate 7,124,049 of CANTUQ010000024.1, forward strand.
ATGATGTTTCTTTATATGTCTAGTAAATATGGATTGAATTTATAAGATTATGTATATGAAAGATGCCATGATATGTTGCGATGGTTGTGGTTGAATGCAAGTGGTTAATTTTGTGTATGAGTATATATTAAGTACATATTCTGTTGTTATATAAGCATTGTTTACTTGTCTATAAATGCGTATATGAATACTTGTTATAAGCATGAGTAGTAAATGTTTATATGCTATGTTTCTTTAAGTTATTTAAATATATTGTTATTGCAAGTATATGTATATGCATGTTTGTTCCTCCCCACTAAGCGTTATCGCTTAGCACGGGCTCTTTTCCCGTGTAGGTGGCAGGTTCATTTTGGAGTAAGGCATTTGCTGGTCGGCCACTAGAAGTCTTTTGTTGGAGTCTCTTTTTGTCTTCCACTGATTTTGTATAAGGATTTTGGTTTTGGCAAATGTAATTTTGTTAAAGAACAATTATTTTTGTATATGTATATGTTAAATGTTTACAAATTCCTTTTGTAAAACGATATGATTATATGTATATGGATTTGTTATCTTTCTCTTGATTTGCGTTTGTATATGTATATGTGTTCGTACCGCAACCGGGATCCTTCCAACGGGGGTGTTGGGGGCATTATAGTGCCCGCTCTCTCCTACGAGGCGGCTTCATCACGAGTCGTGACAGTATGCACGACCCGTGACAGTCCTCTCTTTCTCGGGTGTTTTGGTTACTGTCGTGAGTGCATCTTCCTGTCGCGAGCGTGACAGTGACCCTTCTGCCAGCCTTGTTTTTCAAAAATGGTTTGCATGTTTTTCTTCACATGGGTTCTTACTTCTACATAGTACATGATTTTGTTTAGGCTTGTATTATATTATGGTCTTTTTAATTATAAGTTATACTTTATGTGTCTTCATAATTGATCAGTGTATATGTATACATGAATTATGTGATTATACTTGAATTATATTTTATTGTATAGCAATAATACTAAAGCATAGATGAGTTATTACTTTTGAGCCTGATCAGTCATTTTAGTTGATAGTAAGCATGCTTATTAAGGGTTAAGCGCTTGGGTCATTATAAGTTGACCCTGCTTGGGTCTATATGAATTGAGACTCCAGTCTTCCCTTTCTACCTTCGGGTATACATGATTACATGATTCGAGACTTATGTCTCTATATGCTTTCGATATTGTGTCCTATCAGTAACAGTAGTACCTGTATCCACTAGTTTAGTGAGTAATTAGGCTATTATATGTTTTCCAATAATGTGGTAATTGGATATACGCTACATGTTTATATATTTGATATGACTAATTATGATGCAATACTTGTAGTTGGACGTTGATGGCTAGTTACTTTATATTTATGAGTATGCATACGTTGAATAGATAATGCTTATACTTGTATGCATATGTTGATGAGATGTTGTAAATGATTCTAGTAGATTGATGTTTGTGCATTCGTGAGTATGTACTTATGATTGTATGTATTATTATATGATTATACACATGTTGTAAATGTACAACTATATGATGATAATTATTGGCATGATTGCATAGCTAATTTTATAGTAGAGGTTGTTATATTATATTATTTGTATATGTTTCTCTTGGTATTTGTTCCTCCCCACTAAGCATTATCGTTTAGCACGGGTTATTTTCCCGTGTAGGTGGCAGGTTTGGTTTGGAGTCAAGCATCTGTAGGTCAGCCGTTAGAAGTCTATAGATGGAGTTCCTTTTTGTTGTTTTCTTATATTTTTGTATTGCAATAAGTTTTATTCATGTATTTTGGTTTTGGCAAAGTAATTTTTTTGTAAAGGAACTATTTTGTATATGTATATGTTAAAGGTTTACATTTTTATATATGGGTATGTAAAAAGTTTATAAACCTCTTTTGTAAAACTTATTTTGTTATATTTATATATATATGGTTTTGGCATCTTTTCGCTTAGATGTTTTTGCTTCATGCCATGTATGAGAGTATGTATAAATGTTTTGTGTACGTGACGCTCTGGTGTCCTTCCAACAGGGGCAACGAGGTGTTACAATTCTACCTAACAAAATATACCCATTTATTTCTAACTTGAAACTACTTTAATGTCTAAACTTGTTGTAATTCATCAGAATAATCACACAAATATCCGTATTTGTTATCCCATAAATTTCAAATTAACTATTTATCCAAATTGAATCTCTTTTAAATCACTAAAGCTAAACCAATTTCTTCCTTTATAATTTTAGTTTCATGCACTATTAGTTACTCAAAACATACAACTAATTGTCCAAGTTTCTCGATTACATTATATAATATACTACCTAATTCTATTAATCTAATTTGGTTCAAATGCATTCCACGATTTTCATCCCATTTCGTAAGGATAGGTAAACAAATGTAATTTAAATAATTTATATAATTTGGCTAGAATAACTAACTCAAAACATTCCAGCAATATTTACATCATTAAATCTAAACATATTCATAATGACATTTCATTAAATTTCATATATTTTCAAATTTCATTTCTTATTATTATAGCCACATTATCGAATTATAATACTCTGACATTTTAAATTAAAATCCACATTTTGTTCTTATTTTTTGCTAGTTTCCCATCTTAAATGACAATCATACCTAATTTCCTTAATTGAACTATTAACTAACTTAAATAAAATTCAATTTAAGTATCAAATTACTTAATTGAATGTTCAAAGTCCTTTAATCACCATCTAATTACTATTATTTTATTTTAGAACTAAATTTCATGAATTCTCTAACTTACACTGGATTTGCACTTTATTATTGCTACTTAACTAAACATAATTTAACATGCTTTTTTAACAATTAAATACTATTAACTAACTGAACTCATTCATTATACCAATCATACAATAAAACACACAAAACACAAAATTTTTCCTTAACAATTTAATTAATTTAAAGGTCATATGAAAAAAAGTAAAGTTGGTAGTGCACATTGCCATATTCCAGCTTATTTACTTCGCTGTCCAGTCTGTCTGCTAGTTGTCGATCATAGGAGCCTCGTCGAAACTTCATCAGAGATGTATCGATTCTGTTGGCCTGAAGCTTAGGACCTCTAGAACAGATTGCTAGTGGTCACACGCCCAATCGCTGTGTCATTTGGTTGGAATTGGGGTCGAAAGGTTTTGGTCCACTCATTGCTGATATAATTGTTGCTGGCAAGTAAGGATGATTAAAAGACAACTAAAAACTCATCTCGTCATCAATAATCCTCCGGTGTTGTCTGTGTTGACGCTCGACGTAGGAAGTGGCCAAAAATCACATGAGAAGGCTTCGATTTTAAGAGATAGAAAAATCAAAAGAAGAACGAAGAGGAGGAGGATGGCGATGGTGGCTATGATGGGCGAACCGGCGATGGACGAGGGCTGTTGTTGTGTTGTCGCCGGTACAGGTGGGAGTTCTCTCATACTCCCCATCGCGCTCTCTCTCTCCCCCTTTATTCTGTTTTCCCCTCTCTCCTATTCTCTTTTCTTTTTCTTTTATTTGTTTATTTCATGTCTTCTACATTTTTTTCTTCGGTCTCTTATTTTGTTATCCCCTTTCTTTCTTTCTTTTTCTTTATTTTTCTAGAGATTTTTGGGTCTCTCCTGAAAATTTATGTATTTATCTTAATTTTATTTACTTTATTTTCTTATTTTTATCAATAATTTATTCATAATAATATATTTGGACAATCACTTATGATAAACTGCATTATTTTTAAATATAAGAATTTCGATTAACTAATTTAAAATTTGGGGTGTTGCAGCTTTTCTTCATATTTTGATCACCTCTGGCATGGGGTGGTAACACGAACGACACCGGATGACAGCTGAAGGTGAGACGAATCATTTGATGTGCTTGATCCTCCTCACTTGCTGGTGATGAGTAGATCAAAATAGGCAGACCAAGATCTTCAAGGCCATTTTTCTGCCAACTTCGCTGTCGGATGGCAACATGAGCACACCTCTAGACTCTTCCAGACTCTGGCGATCAGGAGCTCCTTTCTATACCCACTAATTACTCTCACTCACCGGCGACAAGTAGATCAGAGTTGGGTGAACCAGAGTCTTTAAATGGTGACTTCAGCCAAACCATGTCTATGAGTGCGCATGACCACTATCAGACTTGCAATAGTCTGAACACCATCCATATAGTGAGGGCATACCTTGGCGAAACTTGTAATGGCCCGAATACCAGGTCAGTAGAGATCAGTGAAATCTGTAAAGTTTATGGTGTGAATTTCATGTGAAAATATTAGTGATCGTGCCTTAAAAGACAGTAAGGGAGAAAGGTTGAACGTGCTCAGGTTAGGGAAGCCCCCGATGGGTGACCTCTCGGAAAGCCAGTAGTGAAAAATATTTTATAAGACCATTGGAAAGTACAAGTTATAAGGAGTTTGGTGGTATAATTTGGAGTGAAAATGAGGTTATATAGGGCTCCGAATGTCAAACAGAAGTTAGCCTCTAGTTCGGTTCAATTAAACTAAGGTTTGACCGAAGTTTAACTGAATTTTTAAAAATAGTTATTAAGCTCAAAAGGGTCATAAAATAATTTTTAGTAATTTTTGACAGTATTAGATTGGTGTTTTACGGCAGAACCGAAAAGGGTTGAATCGGACCGGTTTAAGTAAGCAGGTCTCAAATCTGATTGAGTTGAAATTTTACAAAGAGGCTATTTTATATGTTTTAAGCATGATGAAATTGGCTAGGGGTGAAAATGAGTTGAGGAACATATAGATGCTTAGAAACAGTGGAATTTGATCAAAAAATCAAAATTTTGGTTCAAACCGGTTGGACCACTTTGGTTGGACCAGTTTGGTTCAAATTACACCTATAAATACACCTTAAGAACAGATTTCTCTAGAGAAATCCCTAGAGAAATCAACCTTCTCCTCCACTTCCTTTGGCTGAATTGGTTTTTCATCTTATTCCTCTATTTTCTTCATTTCTCTTACAATCATTCCTCACAAGTAAGGCTCCTAAACAAAGTTAAACCTCTTTAAAATCCGGTGATGATAATTGGAATCCATTTGCAATGCTAGAAGTAGAAGAAAATGAGTGAAAAAGTTTATGTGTCAAATTGAGGTATGTAAAGTTGATATTTTTAAATCGGTTTAGAGTATGTTTATGAAATTATTGCATAAAAGAAGCAAAATTATGGTGATTTCTTTGATGTTTATATTCGGCCACTATTGGAGCATAAGGAAAGTGATGGTGTTTTAAGGAGCTATGGCTATGGAAGGATGTTTAAGATGTGGAGAACAAGAAAATAAGGTTAGTGGATACAATATCCTCCTTTTTCCATATTAAAAGTATGATTTTTAGTTATGTTTAAACATAAAGTATGTGAAATATGCATGTTTAATTAAATCATACCATATAGTCATGATTAGGAAAGTTAAAAAATGAGGTTTTGAATGATTAAAATTAAAAGATAAAACTTTAATAATGTGGGTATAGTTTGGTTGAATGGTATGTCCATGGTTTTCCATGGTATATCATGATGTTATGTCATTTTAGTAATGCAGATATGATGTTTGACATGAGATTGAGTTAATAAAATGGATGAAAGAAAGAAAAATAATCATAATGGATGTTGAACACATAGGTCGACTGGTATAAGTATGTAAAAATGTGATTTTGATGTGATTTAATGGTATGACTATGTCAATGGATATGTAAATTAACTAAATGAATGATAAAGGTGATAAAAAGAATTTATGATGGATGTGTAACATGATGGCCAAGTTGTATGCATGTGTATGTCATGGTATATTATAATGGTATAATGATTTTAATGGTATAAAATGAATAAAGAATGAAAAAAAATCGGTATATGTGAATTTACCTAAAATTTATGAAGAATAATTGTGCAAATTAAAGTGTGATATTACATTATGTTTATATTGTCACACCCCATTTGCCCCCTAGTAGAATGAGCCATATATGTGAGTATGTATTTGTATGTGCTGGGCATATCATAAGTGCATTTTGAGAATATTGCATGTTTTATGGGTTTATTCCGGTGTGGGTGTGCATATAGAAATAAGGTGTGCACAAGTGGAGTTGGGATTATATGCATGTGAGCATAGCATAGTGTGTGTGTTAGATGAGAGAACATTGTGCGTGTTGCTCATACATGTGTAGGGTGCATTATTAGAGTGTTTCATTGTGTGTGTGTGACATGTGCAGTTAGTGTGTGTGTGATTAATGCCCTCCACTAAGATGTTGACAAGTGTTAAGGGGGGGAAAAGAAAGGAAAGAGAAAGAGAAAAAGGGAAAATTCAGATTTTCTAAAACCATTTCCCGTTTTCCCTTCTCCTTTCTTCTTCTTCTTCCTCTTTGCTCTTCTCTAAGTGTTTTGCTTGGATTCAAGTTGGTGTGGTGGGGATTAATTACTCCTTGTGTTTGATTGGTAAGCTTTATGCTTTTGGTTTTGCTTTTGTTCAAGTTCTTCTTCTTTCACTACAAGAAATTTGTGAAATAGCAACGGAAAATTAGCAACGGAAAAAAATTTCCGTTGCTATTTTCGGTCATGTTTTTCTTATATAGCAACGGAAATTTTTTGACATATTTTCGGTCGCTAAAAGTGGAGGGAAAGTTTGGCGCGGAAATTTAGCAACGGTTATTAGCAACGGAAGGTCTTTACCGTTGCTAAATATGGCGCGAAGAAGGCGCGGGGAAACTTGGAGCGAAAAATAGCAACGGAAATTTTTTTCCGTTGCTATTTTAGCAACGGAAAATTATTTCCGTTGCTATTTTAGCAACGGAAAAAACTTTCCGTTGCTAAGCAAAAAATAGCAACGGAAATTGTTTTCCGTTGCTATTTTAGCAACGGAAAGTTCTTTCCGTTGCTATTTTAGCAACGGAAAATTCTTTCCGTTGCTAAATGCAGAAAATTAGCCATAGCAAATATGGACAAATTGAAACAATTAGCAACCGAAAATTATTTCGGTTGCTATAATTTTATAATTAACAATAATTTGCAACGGATATTAAAAACCGTTGCTAAATGGGCATAAAATAGCAACCGAATTCATTTCGGTTGCTAAATCTTAGGGTTAATTCAGATTTTAGTATCCTGTTTTGATTCATTTCTTTTTCATCCTATCCCTTGCGCCGACCCCTCTCCTTCATATCTCCATCGCCGCCTCTGCTTCCCCTATCTCAGACGCCGCCCACCGCTGCTCCCCCACTGCCTCCCCCGATCTCCGACCGCTCCCCCGATCCCTTGAGCCGACTCCTCTCCCCCACCGCCTTGCCCTCTGCTCCCCCGATCTCCCCCTCCCCCACCACCTTGCCCTCTGCTCCCCCAATCTCGGACGATGTCGTTGCTCCACCGATCTCCGACGCCGCCGTTACCCCACAGTACAGAATCATCAGACCTGCCCACCGCTGCTCCCCCACTGCCTCGCCCCCCCACTGATTACGGGTAAGTATTTTTTACAGACATCAATGCATTCGTTTTTCATTTTTGAACTTTTCTCTTTAATAAAAATTTGATGTTTCTCCCGTTCTTTTTATTGTTTAAGATTTTTCATTTCACTGTTGTTTTTGATTTGATCTCCAGTGATTATCTCCAGTTCCGAAGAGGAATAAAGAAGAGCAAAGAGAATGGCTCTTCTATTTTCTTTCTGCGATCAGATCTTAATATAGCAAATCTTTAGCAAAAAAGGGTATGTTCCACTTCCAGTTCCCATTTTCAGTTTAACGAAATGAAAGCTATCTTCGGTTTAGTAATCTTTATTTTTTCTTTGCGAAGCACGACTACACTCTGGATTTTCTTGTGTACGTGTTCAAAAATTCCAATAGTAAATGCTATGTGTACTATTAATTTACTGAAGTCACATCCTTTACTGCAATGAAATCGTAAATGGATATCTATGTTGTGGGACTCTTGATCCATGAGATATTTGGTATTAATGTTCCTTGTTGTAAGCCCAGTGCAATAAACTAGTAATTTTCACATTAGAAGAGATTTTAAGCATCTATTGTTTAAGACTGACTGCATGTTTAATATGTTTTGGCATTTACAGTGACCACCAACTTTAAATATCATTGTAAAAAAAAATAATAAAAAATAAAAGGTGAGCATGAGAAATCTGAAATAAAACTGTCAGTTTTACATTTTCTTTGAAAGTGTTTTTAGACTGTAGCTATTGCTGATTATGCATTCAAACTTTTTGGTTTGTTAATCAAAGTGTTTCAATCTCCTTGCCTTTCCATTCACGCCTTGTCCATTAGTTAGTGTAATTTAATTTGTTCTTTGAACTGGTTGATTAGGAGATATATATTTGGATTTAGGTAAAAATGTATAAATTTAACAAGATTTTGTTGGCAGTGAGATAAGTGTGCAAAAGGCAACCTTGACATTGTAACTTGGAATTTTAAGGTCCATGTGATCTATACTTAAGAGATTAAATCATGGCTAACTACTGATGTCTGAAATATTGTTGCAATCACCAAACATGCTGCTAGAGGATGGCTTTTCTTTATGTCTCTAATTTCATTATATGCACTAATAGAAGAGTTTGACAGTATATTGTTTTATAATTGTAGGTTATCTTTCCAGCTATCGTATAGAGTTAGCTTCTTGTACTGGAGCTCTTCAAACATCAATTAGCCAGCATCTGTCCAAGGAAGAGGAGCAGGTACTTGTCCATGTTCTTAATTCTATGACAATTTCGCATATTTCTTATCATAATTTGAGCTTGTTTATTTGGATGAGCTGAATATTTAATTCAGTATCTAGGAAGAGGTAATGTATTCTACATTATGTGTGTTGCTATTTCAATTGTTCAGTTCAATGACATTAATTTTCTTTGGCAGCATATGAGTTCTGAGGTTTGTGAGTCCTAAGATCTTCAGTTGGCATGTTTGGAATTTATTGTTAGGACTGTGAGCTATTAACTCTACCTCAACAAATGGCTAGCATTATTTTTTTTTTGTTAAAAAAGAAGAAATAGCAAGGTGAAATCTTATTTGGAGATAGTTTTATGGATCTTTATGTGTCCATGAGAGAGTCCCTACAGGACCCTTTCCCTGCTGCAGGTTATAGTAGATGCTATTGTAAGTTTGACCAGGGATTGTGATTAAGGCCAGTACTTGATTTTTTTTTTCTTTTGTGTTCAAAAGTCAGAATAGAATTGTGTAGGCTGCCATGATATGATATTATTATTTTTCACATGAAAATTCTGAGTGTAAAACACAATGGTTATTCTAAATGATCCAGACAATTCGATGTTTTAACCTGTTTAACAAAATTATCCTTATTAATACTGCTAGATTTAATTTCTTGTCTATTTATCAAATGGTGAAATGAACGTGGGTGTCCTTTAAAAGTTACATTAAGTAACACAATTAATGTTCCATATGCCTCTTCTTGCTGTCAGGGGGATATTGCTGTGCGAATAATAGCGTTGACTATGTTGTGCATAGGTTATTCATATTTTTTTCCTATTGAAAAATTCTAATGTCTTACAAACAGAGGATGATTTCTTTGATTTTCAGGTTGAGAAAAATGCCACCCAAAAGGAAGAGGCCATTGCTGCCTCCTAGGCTCAGATTATCATTGACTGATAATGAAAATGTACAAGTGCACCCATCTCATGTTGTAGGGTCACATTCAGATCCTCACCAGTAGTGTTCAGAAGCATCACCTTCACCAACAACCATTCCCGATGCCACTCCTAATCTAGCTAGCGGTTCAGCATCCAACAACACATCGTGATCCGCAGTCAGATCGGCCTCCTTCACCTCCACCTACGTAGCTTTTGTAATATATCGTTATTTGTATAGAAATTATGTGACAATTTTATCAGTTTTTACTTTACAGTGATGTTATACTGAATTTACTTTTGTGATGTTTTTCCGGATTTTTATTTTATAATATTATAATATATTTTCGGAATTTTAATTATTGTGTATTACAATTTGTATATGAGATTATATTATCTATAAGCATACATTATTAATATATACAGGATTTGAAATATATATTAATTTAAAAAATATTTTTTTTTCATTGTAAATAGCAACGGAATTAAACTTTCCGTTGCTAAAATTAGCAACGGAATTGCTTTTCCGTTGCTAATTTTAGCAACGGAATTAGTATTCCGTTGCTAGCGTATTATATTTATCTAATAATATAAATCTTGTACTATTGAAAATAGCAACGGAAAATAAGTTCCGTTGCTAAAAATAGCAACAGAAATCCATTTTCGTTGCTAAAATAGCAACGGAAATCGTTTTCCGTTGCTAAAATAGCAACGGAAATCGTTTTCCGTTGCTAATTTTAGCAACGGAAAACTTTTTCCGTTGCTACGTGAATTACAATTATTTTAATAAAATTCGAAAAATAGCAATGGAAATTATTTTCCGTTGCTATTTTTAGCAACGGAAAAATATTTCCGTTGCTATTTTTAGCAACGGATATATTTCTGTTGCTATTTCGGTTGCTAAATTAGCAACGGAATTCAATTCCGTTGCTAAATTTAGCGTCGGCCGAAATAGCAACGGATTTTTCCGTTGCTATTTTCCGTTGCTAATTTTTAATAGCAACGGAAAATCAGCAAATTCCGTTGCTATTTTCCGTTGCTATTTTGCAAATTTCTTGTAGTGTTTCCTTGCATTTTCTGGTTTTGGGTTTTAAGTTAGGGTTTCGAGTTGTGTATTTTTGTGGTTTGTTGCTTAGCTGAGCCTCCAAGAGATCCTAAAGGCAGGGAAGTTGCTGGATCTAGTAGAATCAAGAGATAGAGCTTCTAATTTTGAGGTTTGGGAATTTGTGTTTTATGTATTATTGGCATGATATTAGTTGATTGAAATTCTAGAAATTGTTGATGTTGTTCTTTGAATTCTTAAGTAGGATTCGTTTATGGCATGATTTAATGATGTTTGTTTGGCTTAATGTTGTTATTGGGGTGTGGGTATGTGGTTTGAAATGAAATTGAGGGATTTTGGCTTGAAAATCTGGTGTTTTGGCTCGACAGTGTGGAATATGGGCATGGGTCATGGTGACAACCATTTTGGTTGTGATCGTGAGGTGCCCAGATTTTGCTTCTGTTCTGGGTTTTGGGTACGTCACGGTGACAACCATTTTGGTTGTTACCATGAGGTACCCAAACTTTTGCTTCTGTTTGGCTTCTTTGGTACGTCACGGTGACAACCATTTTGGTTGTGACCGTGAGGTACCCAGAGCTTCAATTCTATTTTGGGTTGGGGACATGTCACGGTGACAACCATTTTGGTTGTGACCGTGAGATGTCCAGCTTTTGGATTCTGTTGATTTTCTTGGTACGTCACGGTGACAACCATTTTTGTTGTGACCGTGAGGTACCCTTATCAGCATTCTACCGAGAAGCTTTGGTATGTCACGGTGACAACCTATTTGGTTGTAACCGTGACCTACCTGTCACGGTGACAACCAATTTGGTTGTGACCGTGACCCGCCTTGTTTTTACAAAAAAATTATGTTTTCTTCACATGTTTTAGAAATGTTATACTATTGATTTTAGCATTCAACATCACTTAATTTGAGCCATAATTGTGCTTGTACTAATCTATTTAAGTATATGAATTCTTTATTTGTTATAATTAAAATGTGGATTTTAACTGTACGATTTTAGCCTGCGAGAGTCAATTTAGTGGATAGTTAGGCATGCCTAATAGAGTCTCTTAGCTGCAGTCCTTTGTTTAGTTTGGACCCCGATCAGGTCCCCGCTTGGTTCCTCGCGAACCCCTTTGTGTTCGGATCTTGTTTAAGATCCCCTTCGAAAATATTTTGTGGAAATTAAAAGTAAAAATTGATTTCTCGATTCGTACCTGTAAGGTACTATTTGTGATCTGCTCGTACCCGTAAAGTACTGTTTGTTCACTCGTTATCCACTACTTTGAGTCAGCAGGCACTTTGTCTTTTGAATTGCTTTGTTAAGTATTAAATTGTATTATCCGAATATATTTATTAATGAGATATTTTGAAGGTAGTGGTACTTTATCGAAGGTATGATTCTATATGTTTACATGTTTATATGATTATTCTTTGGTTTAATGAGTATTTCTGAGTATGCCATCTGTATGTGTTTGCCTTGACGACCGTTGTGAATGGTTGTCCTTATGTTATATGTGTGTTTCCCCACTAAGCGTTTATCGCTTAGCACGGTGTGTTTACCCGTGCAGGTGCGGAAGGAGTTGGCTTGGGAGAGTCACAGCCATCGGAGTCAACACAGCTGGGTCTTTAGTGTAGGGCCAAATTTTATATCTCGATGATTCTTTCTGTATAGAACTCTCTGATGTCAGTTTTGTAATAGCTTTCGCATATGTTTATGTATAGTCTTGGATATGTAATTATCTTTTGTATCCTATAGGTTGATCAAACAGTAATCTAATGATTTTCGTTATATTAATGCATGATCAGCTTATTTCATGATTGGTTCCGCAAAGTTTTAAATTACCCCGTATTTCGATATGTATGTTTATGTATGGATGTATGTATATTCTGTATCTATGTGGTGGCGCCTCTACTCATACGGCATCTCACTCCTTATCGGATGGGATCGCTTAAGTACGGGTAAGGGGTGTTACATATATTGAAAATGATAGATTGTGTATATTGAAGTGAACTTATGGTTTGAATGAAGTTTATATTGAATATTGAGTGAATTGAAATGGAATTGATGGAAAAAGAATGAAAAGGAAGTGAAACTGCAATGTATTGCTTGATATTGTGGAATTTATCTCATTTGATACATGAAGTGGAAAAAAATGAATTGAATAATGATTGTGCCTTGCCCTTAGTGATCTGGTAGTAAATCTAGTTCAGGATATAGATGGCTAGCCATAGAGACGTTAGTGTATATCGCGGTAGCAAGTCAAGGCGACTTGCAATTATAGACCAATGACAGTTTACTTACAAATGTCAATGTAGTGTAAAGTGTAAGTGTAGTGATGTCAAAGTGTAATTTGGCCCCATAGTGGCCACTCCGAGTGTAGTGATGTCGGAGTGTAATTTGGCCCTCTAGTGGCCACTCCGAGTGTAGTGACGTCGGAGTGTAATTTGGCCCCCTAGTGGCCACTCTGAGTGTAGTGACGTCGGAGTGTAATTTAGCATCCTAGTGCCACTCCGACACTACCTAAGTGTAATTTGGCCCCCAAGTGGCCACTTCGGTAGGTTAGGGTTATAGAGTCCAGTCCTGTATATCCAGTCTAGCGAATCCTACTGGATGGTACTAGGGGCAAAGTAAGAAAAATGGATTAAAACATGATTAATTGAGAAATGCAGTGAAAAAGGGATGAATAATTACATGGTTATATATGCAATTAAGTGATAAGATAAGATAAGGGTTAAGAAAAGACAAAGATAAGATAAAAATAAAGATAAGATAAGGATAAGATAAGATAAGATATGGATAAGATAAGACAAGGACTAAAATGAAATTTGACTTGAAAATAGTAATTTAAGGACTAAAACGTAATTTACTGTGAAAGTCATTATTTGAGGGACTAGTTGATAAATTATGAGTTAAGAAGTGAGTAAATGTGAAAGTTTAATTAATTAATGGAATAAATGTAAATAAAAGTAAAAAGAAGGGCAATATTATAATTTAATAAAAGTTTAGGGGCAAAACAGTAATTGTGTGTAAAAGTAAGTTAATAAGTGAAATTTTATAGAAAAGTGAAGTTAAAATTTTAATTGTGTAAAAGGATGTAAAGTTCAGGGACTAAAGTGTAATTTGACATGCAAATGTTAATTTAAGGACTAATTTATAATTTGTAAATCAAATGATGATTTAAGTGAGTGATAGGAGTAATTAATGATATAGTGACAACATATAGAAAGTACAAGGACCCAATTGTAATTTTACAACAGTATGGTAAGTTAAAGGACTTAGATGTTGTAACACCCCCAACTCCCACACATAGCATACAGAGGAAAATGAAGGCAGACAGCTACGGTGAGTGGAGGGTGCTACCAGACGAACACACTCTTAGCCATAACAGAAAACAGAACAATAAAATTTTCTAACATCATGACCTCAAAGACACACATATCTTAAACTTGTATCACAAACACAACATTATTCGCACTAAAGAATATTACAACTCAATACAAATATCAATAAATAAAACTTAATTGCATTCCAAAATCAATAACACTTCCTACAAACTTCTACCGACTTGTTGGCCAAAGTCACAGCGGACCGCACGAACTAAACTTCGATCTCCTAACCTGCACGGATAAACAACCGTGCTAAGCGATAACGCTTAGCGGGGATACAAAAATAATAGACAGCCATTCACAGTGGCGGTCGATACAAATACATGCATAAGCAATACATATATAAGCATAAAGATACCGGCTAGAGTTAGCACAGAATTGTAACATTAATCTCATACGAAAACTTAAGCCATTTAACACGCATATGAATTTTATAAACCGTAAACAGAGATACTTTACTCCTTTTCATCACAATATAATATACATACTTATCGTTTGCATTAATCGCTTAATGACCTTATAAATAGTTATACCTCATGAATTCTCGAACTACGTTTGCGAAAATCGAAATATGAAGTATAGAAATTCCCATTATTATGAATATTTCCAAAACCATACAAATCACAGTATCAATACTCAAGTCAAAACATTTCTTTCGATCAAACCATTACTTGTTCAAAACTAAACAAAATACTTCAATTCTCAGATTTGGTTCGGGCTTGAAATAATTATCCCAAACATCCTACGTATCCCTATATTTGGAAATCAAAACCACGTAGTTCTACAAAAACCTTAATACACATATATTCTAGAATTAAACTTAACTCGTTCTATAATTCCAGTTATTTACATCATGCTTATCACTCTTTTTTTCCTTACTTCTAATCGACACATAATTACCGTATTCATTGCAAACCAACAAACAATGCACATAAATTCCTTACCAGCATACTTACATTAGTTACCCTGGGCTAAGGTCTAGAAGGTAGATAATATTTAAAATACCTATATTCTCATTTTAAACATATAAACGAATGCATATACAATTCATATAGGCAATCATACTCATAACTTTTGAATAGATTAATGACATGCATTTTCTACATACAAATTCTTATGCCGTCAGCATTCATTCATACTCGCCTATTTGAATAAACGTTATTTGCTATATCTCTTTCATTTAACTAACATTAGTTTTAGATTCAAAAGCATTTGGGTACCCGAAGATACAACACAATTCCATGTAGATGTCCATAAAGGATCCAGCACATGCATGTGCGTAAAGCACAAGCTTAATATATCAACAAACACTTTCGAATGCTTATTCACATATGGTTATGCACATCATCACGGACCTTGTCACTTTATTCACATTCTTTTACTCTTTTAATTGCCTGCTAAGTCAAGAGGGTGGATAAGCGAGTGAACAGAACACATTGGGGGTACCTGAGGGTATAATAAAAAAGCAACATCTTTTATTTTCTCATTCGAAAATATTTTCACATTGGGGAATCTTAAACAAGATCCGTACACATTGAGGATCACGAGGATCCAAATGAGGACCTGATCAGGGTCCAGAACCAAAGGGATTGCAGCTATCAAAACTCCATAGGCATGCCTATCTATCCACGACCGACTACGCATGCAAAATTCACATGTGTTACCATTAAAGGCTTCTAACTCTCTTTTATTTTTACATAGACATATGCATTCATATACTTGCATATCATTTGTACCAATTACATTTATCATATTCATATAAACATATTAGACATAACCATATTATTGGGCATCATGCACTCATTTAGACTTAACAAATAAATTGCATTACATTACACACATACATATATTCATAAAATGACAATGGTATATAAAATTCTCATATTTCAATTATTACCATGAATAGAAACAATTGAATAAATCATGTTTTAAGTCACATATGCATAACACAAGTGAGAAACCACGCAATAAGGAATTTTTGACAAAAACATTTTAAGGCAGAGAGGGGACTATCGTGATCGCGATATGAGGTCGCGCTCACGACAGTGGCCAAGCTTCCCCTACGAAAAAAGGGGCCTGTCATGAGTCATGCACAATGTCACGACTTGTGAGGCTAAATTATTTAAGGCAGGCACAAAAGAGGGAGAGGAAGCTGTCACGAGTCATGCTCAGTGACACGACTCGTGCTCCATTGCATGACTCGTGACAGTAGCTTACTAGCACGACTCGTGCTACATTGCATGACTCATGATAGTAGCTTACTGTCATGACTCGTGCTCCCTCATCACTACTTGTGACAGCAAAAATCATGCCGAAAACTCCCATTTAAATCAAACTTCAACACAACACAAATCTTTCATTCAAGTCCTCATAATTAACACAAAACTCAACTTTTATACCATTAAACACAATTAAATCATGCTATTAACATCATCAAAATCCCCAAATAACAAAACCAGAAATTTACTGTATAAACTCATAAATTTCCCAAACCTCAATTCCTTTGTTCATATTAGCTTCCTTGGCTGATCTTGCTTGCTCCCAAACTCATCCAAGATCTTTCTCATCCCAAAGACCTCATCAAAAACACATAAATACACAAAACATAAATATAGGGTTTTTGATAATCAAAGGGACAAAGGAAATCAAAACTTAAACTTACCTTTCGATAACAAATTCTTCACTCAAATCACTTGAACTAATAACTTTCATCATCTAACTCTTGGGACTTGATCTAAGAGAGAGCAATTAACATTAAAGCAAAAGGAAGAAGAAGAAGAAGAAGAAGAAGAAGAAGAAAAAGAAAAAGAAGAGGGAAGCATGGGAACAAGAGAGTGGAAAGAAGATTTTCTGCCCTCTCTCTCCTTCTCTCTCTTCTTTTATACTTCTTCTAATTCCTTGCCACATGTCACCTTACTATTTGTCCAATTTAGATATTTTTGTCAAAATCTCTATCCAATCCCTTAATTCTCATATCCTTATGCATTGATAATTATAACTTACTAATCCTTCACATTGGCCAACTTAATTAATCTTTATTCTTTCAATCAAGTCCTAATTCCACACTTCACAATTTCCTATTGGCTGCACTAGCTGAAACTTTGATATTAATTTTTAAATGGTCCATTTAGCATACCTAACACTTCAACTTGCATAACTTTGGTCACCACTTAATCTCAATATGCCCGAATCCTTCTAAGGTACATTTCGGATTGTTACAGATGTAATTAATGAAGTCAATATGGATTAGAACTCTAATTGGATTGGAACTTTAAATGAATTAGAAGTCAATTTGGATTAGAACTTTAAATGAATTAGAAGTCAACATGGATTAGAACTCTAATTGGATTAGAATTCAAGGTGAATTAGAATTTCAATTTGACAATTAATTAAATTATTTATGGAAATATTGATTAAGGAAAATAATGATAGCATAACATGAATATTTTAGATAATAAAATAATGGGTTAAATAAGTAAATTAACTAAATTAGTGGCATTTGTGTAAATATGAGGAAGTTCAAGGCTAAGTGTAAATATGCTATAGTTTAGGGACTAACTTATAAATATGCCATATTTGAAAGACTAAATCGCAAATATAGATTTTCATGTGTACTATTTGCATATATGATTTTAAATAAAGGATTTAATGGTGATAATGAATATTATTACATATATATGGTTAAATTAAATATATATTAGTTTATTTTACTTTGGGCTAAATGGTAAATTGTACGTTAAATAAGAAAAATAGGTTAATTAATGGCATTGCGGTAAATAAATGAAAAAGTGAAGGATAAACTGTAAATTAGTGGAAGCCTAGAGGCTAAAATGTAATTTGTCAATAATAATGTAAAATAAAGGATTAAAAGGTAATAGTTAAAAAATTTTATGTACATATAGTTTAAATGAAAATATGCTTTATTTAATTAGTATAGTAGAAAATTTAGGATATGTATCTACCACTGGGTATTCCAAATGCTCAGCACGTAGTATTATTACTGCGTTCAGGTTATAGAAAGAAAATAAGTGATGTGGCCGATGTTACTGATGATCAAAAGAATTTACGGGACAACAAGGATAATGATATAGGCATGGCATGTATACGACTACAATGAATGAACACGAGGTTATACATGTTATGTATAATATAGTGTATTAGTGTAATTGTTATGTTATTGTATATGTATGAATGTGGTTGTAGAAAAAAAATATACTGAATTTATTGAGTGCAGGATGGGTTGGTTGCAAAGGGTATGTTTGTTGCAAAGGGTATGTACAGGATGGGTTGGTTGCAAAGGGTATGTTTGTTGTTTCTCTTATACATATGGAATTGAAATAGAAGTAAACAAAATGCAATATGATATATTTGCTTAAGTAATATTGCGAAAATATTAAATTAAAAATATTTTAATATAAATATAATCATGTCAATTTTTACAATGCATTATGTGACCAGTTATGGAACAGGAAATGTTGATATAATTGGCTAATGAAGGAAATATTGGCATCATATTAGCCAGTTAAAGTCAATAACGATCCTTAATACATAATAAGATGATGTAACAAGATTAGATGAATTCAAGGTCAAGTCTCGATCCGGACCCTTCAAAATTAATTTAGATGTATTGAGGGTCAAGTTCAAATTCAGACCCCTCAAAATTATTTAGATATATTGAGAGTCAAGCATCGACTTGGACCCTTCACTACAAGATTGAAGTGTTCATGCTCTGTATCGAGCCACTCCAATCCTATTCATTCTCCGAATCGAGCCACTATATGACTGAAGAGTTCATGCTCCGATCCGAGCCACTTCAGTTCAAATTGTCCTATAGATGGAATTGTGATTTGTGGAAGTGATTATAGCACAAACGTATATGAATAATAGTACATAAGTAGATGCGAATGTACCTCATATAAAGAGTGTGCTTGAATTATATTTGCATAATGTTGGTATTATTTTATGCATTAACCTAGCTATATGTATTTGTCCTTACATTATATAATTGAACATGTATAATTACATGGTTCTAATTCCTAATTTTTAGGATACATAGGAAGCTTGAAGTACCTATTCCATGTCCAAACCAAATCACACTGAACTAGTAAGTACCCTAATGCCAAGGGTAACATCATGAATGATACTTGTCATAGGGTTTTGCCTGTATGCCCTTCAAGTTTGTTGGGATATAATTGGTAATGAAAATATATAGTTATCTATTATACTATTTCGCGCTAAATATTATAAACTAGTGCATGTTAAACAAGGCCACATGAGATTTAGTAATAATAAGGATTTGTTATCCTACATAATAATAGAACACTACAAAAAAAATAAAATTAGCGACGAACATATTTTCATCACTAATTAGCGATGAATTTCAGCATTAGTCGCGAAAATCCCTTTTTCCAATTGGGTGGCAAGTTTAGCGACGAAAAAACGAACTAATCGCTAAATGTTGCCAGCAATTGATCATGCCCTTTTTTACGATGAAATTAGTGACTGAATTTTTTGTTGTTAAAAACTATTAAATTTTTCTATACTGGAAAATAATTTTGCGACAGTATTGTAGTCGTTAATTTATGTTTAAATTTAGTGATAAAATAACGACGGTAATCTTGGTCGCTAAATTTGAAATAAATTAAAGTAATTCTTTAGAGATGGAACAGAGACGAAGAAATCCATCACTATTTTTTTGCCAGGTTAAATGGAAAATTTCCCCCAAAATGATGTAGTTTTGGGGGATGGGGATTCTTTTTCCCCTTTGGCTGTGTTTTAGGAGGCAGAAACCTCATTTTTTCATTTTATTTTTTTTTTGTTTTATTCTTCCCCCTCCTTTCTTCATCACGTCCCCGTCGCCGTTACTGCTGCCGTCCGTCCTCCAGCCTTTACACCTCATCTCTACCTGTAGTAGCCACTCCAGCATCCACCTCCTCCTCTCTGCCACGTAGCAGTAGCGGCTCCTCCTCCTTACTATCTCCTTCTTTCTTGTTTCAGGTTTTACAAATTTTCACCCCCTTTGCTGCTATTTTCCCCATTAAACCAAAGGTAAGTCCCAAATCTTCCATTAATTAATTGATTATGATTGCAATTTGAGAAACAATTGAGGAAGTTGGCACTTAGGGATTTTGGGATTTGTGGGAAATTTTATACTACAAAAAAATCTAATTTTCGTAAACTTTGATTTTCATTTCTAATTTTCCAAAGTTTTCTCTCATTTTTGTTTCTTTAATTTGGAAACCCAATTCTTTTGTCAAAATTATCCAATGGAGCAAATCTTAACCAAATGTTGGTACAACAAATCACAATCAAATCCCTAAATCAGTAAATCGATCTCCTTTCCCCCTTCTATTGTTGCCACCACCTGTCGGTACTGTCCTCCGCCTATGACACCATCGTCTGCTAGTCGCCACCATCTATCGTTCTTTGGTTCTAGGTGCACCTTTTATTCTTTTCTTCCTTTTATTATTTTTTTTTCATTTTAGTCGAGTTCATACGTATGTTGGTTCTAGATGTTTTTTTATTTTGATTTTTCTTTACTAATTTGTAGTTATTAATTAAATTTTTTGAATATAATGCATGATTTTTAGATGCTTGTTGTTGTTGGTTTATATATATATACGAGAGGGAATTTGATTTAGAGCTTAAGT
The DNA here is from genome assembly GCA_947683425.1 of Excoecaria cochinchinensis. Taxonomy (NCBI): domain Eukaryota; kingdom Viridiplantae; phylum Streptophyta; class Magnoliopsida; order Malpighiales; family Euphorbiaceae; genus Excoecaria; species Excoecaria cochinchinensis. The sequence goes on from CANTUQ010000024.1 coordinate 7,144,709, forward strand.
TGATTTAGAAGAGTAATGATGGGTGCACGACTAGCAAGGGCTCATGCTTATTATGATTACTTAATTAAGCTTCTCTTAATTGGGGATAACAGTTAGTTAACTCTCATTTCTTGTTTCTCCTTTTGCATATGGTTTTTGGGTTTCTATTTCTATATATTTTGTTTTTTGATTTAAAATGTAATATACGGATTTTTTTAGGGTTTTTCTTTTTTTCACTATTTTAACAAATGGGCTATTGTCAATTTTTAGTTTTGTTATTATTAGATGCCACATTTGAGAGCTTATTGTATATATGGGCTTGTGTTTGGATTTTATTTGGGATTTAATGTGCTTCGAAATTGATTTATATGGCTTAATCTTGGTCTTTCCTTTATATAGCTTATCTTTTTTAATTGGATGGTGTGGGATTCTAGTATTTATTTCATTGAAAGAAAGTTTTGTTTGCATGCTAGTCGACCCATTAGAGTCAAGCTAGTTTAATGGGCTAGTTTAAAGCTTAAAGATTCTTAAAGATAGCTGCTTGTAACATAAATATTTTTATCTATTATGCAGTCTACAATATGTGTTGCTTTACTGGATTTGCAGCAGCAAAAAAATGCTATGAAGGCTCTATTTTCTGGATTGGCATTTCAATATTATTTTTCATTTTTGAACCACATGTGTTTAAAAGATATATTTTTATCCTATAGGTTTTGTAGCTTCTTTTCATCCTTGTCACAGAAATCTAGGAATCTCGTGTTTCAATTTCTACATATTTTTAATGTGAGTAGGCTGTTGTTTGAAATGAGTGATGTTGAAAATTAATTTTTTTGTGACATGAATAGAAAAATGTGTTGATTTATTAATCATTTGACAAAGTTTTTATAATGTATGCATGATCCCTTGACATTACCTCTTTTATACAAAACACAAAGCTAAATATTGGTAAGTTTCAATTAAGGGAAGTTTTAAATTGGTAACTGGTCATGGTCTAGACACTTGCGGTAATTTGAAATAATTAATGCCAGTGTGCTGCCTGATAATAAGTCATTGGTTGGTCTCTGTAGTTTTTCTTTAGGGAATTGCTTACCATGTAAACTCACTGGTTGAATGTTAGCTAATTATGTTTGACAGGTCAGAATTCAGACTTGTTAATGACATTATCATGTATATTCTGACCAAATTGAAAGAAAGATCACGAAGTGATGTTGGGAGCCTTATGGGACTTTTAATTGTTGTGATCGATTCATAGCAGGGATGCAAAATTTAAAGTTGATGTATGTTTATATCAGCATTTTAGATAAAAGTTAATTTTTATCTTTGGTTTTATTTTAGATAATCACTACAAGAAAATCGCATTTTAGAGACGAAAAATAGAGACGAAATTCCGTCTCTAAACCCAAATCACTACAAAAAAACTGGCATTTAGTGACAAAAATTTTCGTCGCTAATTCCATAAATTCAGTCGCTAATGACTTTTAGCGACAAAACGACCAACTGTCGTTAATCCGGCAGTCGCAAGAAATTTTACGCCAAAACATAAAACAATCGCTAAAAATAGCAAGAACATATTCCGTCGCTACAAATAAAATATTTCATCGCTAAATAACCCATAAAGTAGTCGCCTGAGATATTAAAAAAATATTAGCGACCAAAAATTCAGTCGCTATTCCGTCGCAAAAAGTATTAAATTTATTATTATTATTATTATTATTATTATTATTATTATTATTATATCAAAATTTTAACTTAAATAATAATTATGCAATATTATTAATTTAAAAAATACAATATCATAAAACTCTATTAAATTGTACAATGCTTAAAAAGCACTAATTTAAATAAAATTGTGCTACTACAATACTATTAATTTAAAAAATATAATATCATAAAATTGCATTAAATCGTGCAATTCTTAAAAGGCACTAATTTAAACTAAATAGTGCAGTTAGAATCACAGCTAACAAGGTTTTTCACAATATGAAAAAAAAATTAAAACTTTACAATAACTTTCTAAATTCTTTATCATTTATCACATGCAATAACCAATAATGCAGATGTCTTCCATGTTGTTATCTTTAACAGCATTTCATCAAACTCCGATACCTACAAATTCCCAATAAAATTTTCAAATTATTAGATATCAAAACATAGGATAATTAATATAATCTCAATTTTCTATCAACATGTCTTATATCAATTACCATTACACTGTATAACGCAATAGTACAAAAAGTTAAACACTAAGTCTGATAAATAAAGGCATGGTTTAGTTTTATAATGCAATAGTACAGAAAGTTAAACACTAAGTCTGCTCTACCCTTTGCACAATTAGCAGAGCAATACCACACACCAAAAATAAAGGGCTTTGACAAGCAGAACTGCCAGCAAATAAACTAAACCAGACCCAAATTTATGAGGCAGGTCCTAGTAAATTATCTTCATTCTCAATCTCCCTAATTAAGTGTTCCATTCCATTTCTAAAAAATATTAAATATACAATTGTCCAGATGTGATAACAAGATGGACTCATAAGTCACTGTGACGCACGCCGAACCCCGTAGGATGCCCCGGAGATCCGCTCTTAGGGCTTTCGGGAGAGGTTCATAAAAACTTGTAAGAAATTACAAGGGCGTCTAGTTTGGGCAACAAGGAGATTTCATGGAGTCGCCACCTAATAGAACATTGAAAAATTTCGTCTAGCCTCAGTGAGCCTAAGACAGCGCTGCTATGTCCATTTTGGGCAAGCCAGGTGGGTCTTGGAGGTCCCAGCCTAATAGAACATTAGGATGACCCTCTCGCCTCGTGGAGCCTAGGACTATGCAAGTTAAAGCCTTTTTACAGGACACAAGAGGTGTCTTTGAAGTCCCATTCTAATGAACCACTGAAATGGTCCTCTCACCTCGTTGAGCCCAAAGACCAGAGATGGTTCGGGACTTCTCATTTATTCATATCTTGATTAAGTTAAAATTGAGTTTTGAATTTAAGTTTTCATCCCTTTTCTCATACGTTTTGATGCAATAATTAGAGCGCAAGTTGGTCATCCAAGAAAAGCGGTAAATGAAAACATAATTAAAATAAAGTACATAAAAATAAATTACAACAAAATTAGGGGCGGAATATAACCCCCATTATAAAATAAGTGTAAATCATGCATAAAATGGGTTATTTATTAAGAGTGAGGACATTGGTCCTCGCATGCATAATTAAAAAAAATAATTTTGAAGTGACAATTTATTTGGATAAAAAACTAGGACATTGGTCCCATTTCGTTAGAAAAAATCCCAATTTATTTAATATAAATATTTTATGCGACTTTTAATTAACGTGCATGAAAATAAATAAATTTATTATAAATTACATATTAAATAATAAAAGCAAAATAAAAGCAAAATAATACCAAAAATGCTAAAAAGGCTAAAAAAATATAAACTCCACCAAAATGGTGTCTTCAAACCTCCATGGGTTCCCACTTGTCATTGAAAATGCTCATACATAAAAATAAGTATTGAAATAAAAACACAAATAAAGATGATATTAGTAATAAAAAATAAATTAAACATGTAATATGTAAAAAATGAATTAAAATAAATAAAACAACATGCATAATGTATGACAAATTAATTAGATGGCATAATAAAATATAACTTAACACATGAACAATTTAACATGGATAAATAAAAATAATACAATTTAACATGCATGAAAACATGAAAATAATAATGATGATAACAATAATTAATTATAATAAGAAATAAAACTAATAAAAATAATAATGATGATAATAATAATGATGATAATAATAATTACAATAATAATAACAAATAATAATAATGATGATAATATCAAAGAATATGAACAGTCAAATTAAATATGCAAGTAGTGATAATAATAATAATAATAATAATAATAATAATAATAATAATAATAATAATAATAATAATAATAATAATAATAATAAAACCAAAGAATATGAACAATCAAATTAAATATGCAAGTAATAATAATAATAATAATAATAATAATAATAATAATAATAATAATAATAATAATAATAATAATAATAATAATAATAAATAAAAATAATGATGGTAATAATAATAGTAAATTATAATAACAATGATGATAATAATAATACTAATGATAATAATAATAATACTAATGATAATAATAATATATGAACAATTAAATATAGAAATAAGAATAAGAAATAATAATAAAAGATTAAATAAAAGATTAAGAATAAGAAATAATAATAAAAGATTAAAAATAAGAAATAATGATATGAACAATTAAATAAAAGATTAAGAAATAAAAAGTAAAATAAATAATAGATCTAAAAGAATTTACATGATAGCTAACTAATCGTAAACAAAAATAAATTGAAAATTAAATTAAAAGTGGAGCCAAGAAATGTTTACCCTCAAATTTGATTTGATGAATGAAGTTGGATGATAATTCCTTCTTTTGATTTAGGAAAAATAAAATGTAATAAAATTTTATACCAAGAACAAATAATTGATTTATTTGTCTCAAGGAAAAATTATGAAAATCAAGAAGTAAAGAAAAATTCACAAGAACAAATAATTGATTTATTTGTCTCAAGAATTAACTTAAAAAGTCAGATTAGAATACTTGGAGAATTTTTCTTGACGAAGAAAAAAAATAATAAGAAGAAGAAGATGAATAAGAGAGAAAATAATATTTTTCTTAAGAAAAATCCCCACAAAATCCTCACTAAAAACCCCTTTTTATAAAAAAACCCAAATAAAATAAGATTTTTATTAAATTGAATTAAATAAATTTAATTGCAATAATCACAAAAAAACTCATGAATTTGAAGGGTTTGGAAAATAAAAGGTTTTTGCATTAAATTACACAAAAAATAAAGAAAAAATCAATTTTTAGGCTAAAAATCGGAAAAACAGCAAAAATGGGCGAAATGGGGCGTCAGGGGGCGACCGACACCCGTCGGCGTGCGCAGGGAGCGTGCCCAGCGCGGTGCGCTGGGCGCGCCCGCAGCCCGACACTCGTGACTTTTTTTTTTTAAAAATTTTTCCTAAAACACAATAATTTCAAAATATCCCCTTTTTGTCCTAAAATAATTCTTAAAACACTTAAAATATTTTTTTTTAAAATACATTTTTATTTATTTCCAATAAATCAATTTGACAAGGAAATCATCACTTTCAACTTTCATTTTTGCCTATAAATAGGCATACTTAATTTCATCATTGGGTAATCCTGATCTAGGCTGCCTCGGGACCCGGTGTCTACAGTTGCCCCCAGTTTTGGGGAAACTAGTGCACTAGTGCCTAGGTGAGCCTAAACTCAGAAAAGAAAAAGAAGCACGTACCTAAGGCGGCTTTCTTTCCGGAACGGATGATGCTATTGTGGTGGTTGTCGCCAGCTTGTCGGCGTGTCGAAGCAGTAGTGCCGTGATCGTGCTAACCTTCCGTGGAGTGGTAGCGCCGTCATCGTGCTAACCCTTCGACTTGATGAAGTGGTAGTGCCGTGGTCATGCTAATCCTTCGTAGAGTGGTAATGCCGCCATCATGCTAACCCTTCTGATTTGATAAAGTGGTAGTGCCGTGGTCGTGCTAACCCTCCGTAGAGTGGTAGTGCTGCTATCATGCTAACCCTTCTGTTTGATGAAGTGGTAGTGCCGTAGTCGTGCTAACCCTCTGTAGAGTGGTAGTACCGCCATCGTGCTAACCCTTCTGATTTGGTGAAGTGGTAGTGCCGTGGTCGTGCTAACCCTCCGTAGAGTGGTAGTGCCGCCATCGTACTAACCCTTCTGATTTGGTGAAGTGGTCGTGCTAACCTTCCGTAGAATGGTAGTGCCGCCATCGTGCTAGCCCTTCTGATTTGGTGAAGCGGTGCTGTCTGTGAGCCCTTCTGAGATTTGAAGCGGTGCTGTCTTTGAACCCTTAGATTGATTTGAAGCGGTGCTGTCTGTGAGTCCTTAGATTGATTATTCTCTGAGAAGTCTTTTCATTGATGGTTGGATTGATGCTTAAACTGATGTTTGGAATGATGTTTTGACTTATGTCATTTTTGGTTGGTTGTCCCCTGAGAGATCTTTGGTTGACTGTTTGGGCTGATGTCGTCACTCGGCTTTTGTCGGTGTCCGCATCAAATCTCTCTTTCTGCAAAATAGGGAAACTAAAATATGCAAGAAAAATAGTGAGCATGCAAGTGAAATGCATGAGTTATGTAGAAATGTAGGATAAGAATTCATCTAAGTGGACTTAGAGATGATAGCCAATCTGGCTGCAATTTGCGATAGGATTGATGCTTTTTGGAGCTGCTTTTGAATTTCATGTCTTTGGAATTGTGAAGTTTTCACCTGATACCTGTAGTCATTATTTGAAGGTAGTGCGTCCTTTGTAGATTTTCACACTAGCTTTTCTTAGCGGGAGATACGTCCTTTGCGGATTTTCACATAACCCTATGCCTTATTTTTGCCTGGAATGGACCCAACCCAATCCAGCGGCTTTTTTCTTTTCTTCTTTTTTTGATGGATAGACTGCCTGTTTCCAGGTTTTCACCCTATCCTTTTGCCTAATTTTTGCTTAGAGCGCCAGTTACGGTTTTCACTCTAACGGTCTTTTTTTTACAGAGAGGTTACAGCTGTTGCCAAAAATCTTTCAAGCGCGATCGACATGTGCTTACACCCATGACCATGGTTGTATGAGTTTGATTGATTTCACATATGATAGCAGGATAAGTAGTTGACTGAAGCACCCGAACGGTGAAAGTAGCAGAGGGCAAACAGTAGATGACTTCGATCGCACAAAGTGAACTGCTCTGATCACACCCATATGTCATTGCATAAATGCATGTGTTTCAATTTGATTTCATTAAACATGATCATTGCTTGACATTAATCTCAAAGAATATAAGACCTCATCTAATCTCGGGATAAATCTTGAAAGCATCAAACCCCTGTTATCAATTAACCATCTAGGGTTTTATGATTGAATATTTTCTCTCTGCTCTTTAAAAAAACTATTTTTTTTGACACAAATTCTAGATGCAACATTGGGGACGAGACTCAACTCAAATGCCTAAATGCATTTGTGGCTCCCCGCTTGAAGCTCAAGAAATACCATATGCCTTTTCCTACGTACTGAACCTTATTAGAAGGTCATCTCCACTGATTGGATAAGACTTAACCAAGAATTTAAAGGTCTTACTTTGGTTGTAACGTTAGGCTTAGGTAGATGGCTATCAAAGGAGGATCAGGTTGCTAGAGAAGAATGGCCGCTCAATAATGGCATACTGGAAAGGTGTTCTTGAATTTTGATTTGACAATACTTTTAGCTCATCAAGATCATAATAACAATTAAGTTAAAGCAATTGCCACAAAAACTCATCAAGGGATTACTATCTTGAGCTCTACTTCTTTTTTTTTTTTGCGCGAGCTCATGTCTTTTGTGCATGACTAAACCCTCTTCCCAAAGTGTAAACTCATCCTTACCAGGGCAATTTTTGATAACCGAAAGAATTGTTAATGATGTACATCCATCCTTACTAGAACGGCCATTCTTCTAAGGGGAGGCAAAAATCATTTTAGGCGAGGGGATAGTTTTAACATGTGTAACAACAAAATTGGAACGCATTTAGCATACCTCCATAAAGACTCAATGGGCTAGCAAGCGATTGTGAAATAAAGGTAGAAAATAGTCATTTAGAGAGCTATACAAAGAAGGGCTGCCTAAATCATTTTCTAGGTTTCGTCTTATCCAGGGATCGCTTTGACGGGTAATCAGAAAGGTTCTAGTGCTCTTAGTGAGTTTTCATCCAATCCCCTAATTGCAACTAGTTTTTTTTTCACTTTTTTTCCTCTCCTTAGGAGTTATATCAGATGCTGTCAAGATTTTCTTTGGGTTTTCCAAAGTTTCGAGATTAAATGCAATAATATTAATTGAATTAATATCAAAAAATAAATGCATCGTGATCATGAGAAATGAAATCATAGAGATACTATAAAAATATGCAAGATTGTTCATTTTATTGAAATATTATCATAGAAAGTGTTCTTGGAATAAAAAGCAACTAAAGACATCATCTTCTCTTCCGATCACATTCATGGTGGTGGATTATAGCCTGCCCTCTTCTTCTTGTCTCTTTTCTCAGGGTCGGTGATCTCCTTGGCATCAATAAGGTCTTGAACTTTGTTCCTCAGAGTCCGACAATAATCTGTTAGATGCCCTGTGTGTTGATGGTAAGTGCAATATTGATCCTCTCTGTGCCCCGACTTTCCTTGATTCACGGCTGGTCTGGGTGGCAATGGTCTCAGTTTGCCTTTCTTTGTCAATTTTTCCAGCACCCAAGACAGAGAGCGGCCCAAATTGGAGTAGTACCTCTGAACCTGTCCAACCTCAGTGGCTGAAACCTCGGCCGACTTACCACTTCTGTTATTGCTGCTTCCTACACCGCCTGATTTGTACCCTGACTGGTTGCCATAACCTTTCCCAGCAAAGTTGTTTTGGCTTGCTTTCTTCACCAGGTAAGCACCCTCAGCTTCTACAGTAATGTCCTTAAGGGACTCCCAGTCTCTGAGCCCCTTAAAGCTGAGCAAGTCCCTCAAGTAAGGGCAAGATTTCCTGATAAATAGCCTGATTTGGTCAGCAGTGTCAGGCTTTCTCTTCATCTCCATGACCCTATTTCTCCATCTCATAAGGTACTCATGGAATGACTCATCATTCTTCTGCTGTAAAAGCTCAAGGTCCTTTAAGGTGACCTCCATTCTGGTACTGCAGTCATATTGCTTCATGAGCTCCTCAGTTAAAAGGTCCCAATCTTCTTTAGACCTCCTGTCTAACCCATGGTACCAATCAACAGCCGGACCCACCAGACTAAGGCAGAAATATTCCACCTTCTGTTTCTTGGTCAACCCTGTGCCTTTCATCACCAGGGTATACTGCTTGATATGTGCAGATGGATCCGAAGTGCCATCAAACTTCGGCAGCTCAAGCATTTTGAACCTTTAGGGCAACAGCTCTTCATCCCCCAGATATCTGTCTTCAGGGTTAATCCCCTTTCCGGCTGATACCATGCAAGTGATTGCTTCAATCTGTTGCCTCAACCCTCTCATCGCCTCATCTTCTGCCCTGGGTGCTCTAGCCCCTACAAATTGAGGTGCTACTGCCTCTTCATTTCCCTCCTCCATCACAAAATCATCATTGGGATTGGGGATTATTGCCCTTCTTGGCTCAGTAGGCATAACAGCTATATGTTCATTAGCAGGATGGCGGGGAGCATTAACTATAACAGGGGCTTCTCTGCCAGCAGGTGGTTCAACTTGCCCCACAGCATGAACCATCGAGGGCTGTGGAGTAATAGGTGGATGTGAAGCAGCTGGTGGTCATGGAGCAGGAGGATGAGCAATCCTATCAGCCATAGCTCCCATCATTTCCAACACTCTTCGCTCAAAATCCTCTAGCCTCCTAGCAAGGTCTTGAGTTGTTAAGGCTCCAGTCTCTTCTGCCATTTGTGATTCTATGGATGACTCTCTAGTCGCTGAGGGTGGCTCAGAATTCCAATCAGACACTAATTCTATCAATCCAAGAGCCAGATCTATCCTCACCAGCCGATCGTTAGAACCCCTAGTCCACTTAGGCAAATCTATGATGGCTGAAAGATTTTAACTGTTAGAATGATGTATGAATGATATATACAATGCATGATCGTGTTGATGCAGAATGGACAATCACATACAAGCAGATAGATCCTTCCAATCTTATCTCTCCCTCCCACACATGAGGTAGTGTATTCTCTTTCCTAGGTGGACTTGGTCCATGGGTAAACAGGGAACCCAATGAACACGTATGGTGCATGATGGGAAACTCGTAGCATAATATCTCTTGCCTAATGCACATACGTATGAGTTTTAGCCTTTATGTATTCAAATATTTCAACTATATCAAGATGGGCTCACCGGGGCATGAAAGCCTTTGATAAAAGACCACTTAATTTGGTTGATTTTGTTCAATAAATATTGGCCCACATAGCAAGCATTGTGTTAAGGAGCATATCACCTAGGGGAAGTATCTATTGCCATTACATGAGCTTTGGTCAAGGATGATGATACTTTAGGGCTACCCAAGCATGGTCCCTGCCAACGGGTCTAGCTCATCACGAGCTTAATGACCGATTGGGTCTCCATTTGATATACCATAAGGTACGAGGCTTGGGCTGGTGATTATCCCTAACACTTTCCCACATTGAGTGAACGTAAGGTCGTGCTTTGGGAATGCACCGGGGCTAGAAAAAGGACCAAACTTGCATAATTTAAGGCTCTAGTATGGATGCAATGCAAATTCGAAAAGGGATAAAATTTTTAAATTAAAACTCAATTATAATTTTTAACCAAGGTACTTTCGAATCGAAGTCTCAATAATCCCCAGTGGAGTCGCCACTGTGACGCGCGCCGAACCCCATAGGACACCCCGGAGGCCCGCTCTTAGGGCTTTCGGGAGAGGTTCATAAAAACTTGTAAGAAATTACAAGGGCGTCTATTTTGGGCAACAAGGAGGTTTTATGGAGTCGCCACCCAATAGAACATTGGGAAAGTTCGTCTAGCCTCAGTGAGCCTAAGATAGCGCTGCTATGTCCATTTTGGCCAAGCCAGAGGGGTCTTGGAGGTCCCATCCTAATAGAACATTAGGATGACCCTTTCGCCTCGTGGAGCCTAGGACTATGCAAGTTAAAGCCTTTTTACGGGACATAGGAGGTGTCTTGGAAGTCCCATTCCAATGAAACACTAAAATGGTCCTCTCGCCTCGTTGAGCCCAAAGACCAGAGATGGTTCGGGACTTCTCATTTATTCATACCTTGATTAAGTTAAAATTTAGTTTTGAATTTAAGTTTTCATCCCTTTTCTCATACGTTTTGATGCAATAATTAGAGCACAAGTTGGTCATCAAAGGAAAGCGGTAAATGAAAGCATAATTAAAATAAAGTACATAAAAATAAATTACAACAAAACTAGGGGCGGAATACAACCCCCATTGTAAAATAAGTGTAAATCATGCATAAAACGGGTTATTTATTAAGAGTGAGGACATTGGTCCTCGCATGCATAATTAAAGAAAATAATTTTGAAGTGACAATTTATTTGGATGAAAAACTAGGACATTGATCCCATTTCATTAGAAAAAATCCCAATTTATTTAATATAAATATTTTATGTGACTTTTAATTAACGTGCATGAAAACAAATAAATTTATTATAAATTACATATTAAATAATAAAAGCAAAATAAAAGCAAAATAATACTAAAAATGCTAAAAAGGCTCAAAAAATATAAACTCCACCAAAATGGTGTCTTCAAACCTCCATGGGCTCCCACTTGGCATTGAAAATGCTCATACATAAAAATAAGTATTGAAATAAAAACACAAATAAAGATGATGTTAGTAATAAAAAATGAATTAAACATATAATATGCAAAAAATGAATTAAAATAAATAAAACAATATGCATAATGTATGACAAATTAATTAGATGGCATAATAAAATATAACTTAATACATGAATAATTTAACATGCATAAATAAAAATAATTGTGATGCGCGCCGGATCCCCGCGGCCGCCCGTGCCACCGCCCGCTCTAGGGCGATCGGGGCATTTGTGGGTCCGTTGGTAACTTGCAATGAATTGCGAGTGCGTCTATTTTGGGCAACAAGGAGGTTTCATGGAGTCGCCACCCAATAGAACATTGAGAAAGTTTCTCTCTCCTCGAAGAGCCTAAGACTGCGCTTAGTATCCATTTTGGGCCAACCAAAGGGGTCTTGGAGGGTAAACCTCTCACCCTAAGGAGCCTAGGATTAACGTCAAAGTCTCATGATACAAGAGGTGTCTTGGAGGTCATAGTTCCAATGAGTGATCGGATAGACCTCTCACCTCTTTGAGCCCAAAGACCAGAGTTGGGTTCGAGACTTGTCATCTATTTCTACCTTGATTATTTTATGATCAAATTTTAATTTTCATTAATTCGCTCTCTCTCCACACGATGCAATTGAATCAAAGCGCATTTATTCATATTTAGAAAGCGGTAAATGAACGAGTAAATAATGAAAGCGATAAATTACAATAACACAAGGAGCGGAATACAACTCCCTTTTATAAATATGCAATACATACACAAATCGGGGCATTGCTTATTTTGAGGACTTTGGTCCTCGCATGCATCATTATTAAAATGGATATTTCTATTGTGAGGATTTTATTGGATAAAAATAGGACATTGGGTCCTTGATTTTATGAAGAATTCAGTTTATTAAATATAAAACGTTTGGCCGATTTTTACATTAGCGAGAAATACAAGAATTTTGTCATATACAGGAGAAACAACAAATAAATACATGAAATACAAAAGAGAGGGAGATAGGGAACTAAACCAGGCGAACTTTCCATATACAGGAGAACTCTCTCAGGCTCCAGCCAGTCCAAGAAATAGAAATATATTCTTACAAAACAAGCCAAAAGGATGTTAAAATACAAAAGAAAAACTATAAATAAACATAAAAATTTGAATGAACAAAAAAGGGGAAAGAAAAAGATTTGAAAATGTGGGACAGAACCCACCGACGGGCTATGCTGAATGACCGGCGGGCGTCGGTCAAGGTGACCTATACAGCTCGTCGCTCACTCGAAGGGAGCTGTCTGTGAGGGTGACCGACGGGCTATGCGTAAAGGTGACCGACAACAGATGACCCGTCGGTCACCTCTGTCCTAGAAAAATAGAAGCTTTTCAAAAAGCAAAAAGACTAATTTTACATAGATTCAAGAAGAATAGAAACAAGAAATAAATAAAAAAGGACCAAAAGCAAAGATAGTATCGAAATGAAGGTAAAAAAGGGACAGAAAAGGGTCCAGAATATTTACCCTCAGAACAACCTTCTGGTTGGATTCTTTGTTATTGTCTAGCTTCCCATACGCTCCACGAGAAGGTCCGAACAAAAGATCAAATGTAGAAGATAGGGTGTATCCTCTACAGCTTGACGAAAATTGAGTTCCAAAAACCTGTGAAAAATCAACTAGATCCTCTTTCTTTTGAAGATTTGATTCTTGAATTAGTTAAATTTTTTAGAAATGTGTTTGTTGGAAGAGAGAGAAAATGTGCGTAAATTTTAGCAGAGTTTCCCCTATTTTTGCAAATTTTTCCAACCCCCATTTATGAGAAAATTCAAATCTTTTATAGGCCAGGGATGACCGACGGGCGTCGGTGGTTCACCGACGGTTGTCGGAAGAATCCTACTGACACAAGGATTCATCTGATGGCCCTGCAACCTGACCGACGGGCCTGCCATTTTGACCGACGAGCGTCGAAAGAATCCTTCTGACACAAGGATTCATCCGACGGTCCTGCCAGCCGACCGACGGGCGTCAGAAGAATCCTTCTGCCACAAGGATTCATTCGACGGTCCTGCCAGCCGACTGACGGGCTGGCCCCTGACCGACGGGCTGGCCGTCCGTCGAGGAAAACATACTTTTTTGGACTTTAAAAGCTCCCCGTTTTCTCCCCTTCTGCCTACGAAAGGTAAAAAGACTCGTTTCTTGTGGAGCATGGGACTAAAGCCTCCGAATCCAAACCGTTTGTACAGGCTCGGATGCCAATTTCATCATAGGGTAATCTCTGATCTGGACCGTTCTGGGACATGGTACTTACAGTTGCCCCCAGTTTTGGGAAAACTAGTGCACGAGTGCCTAGATGAGCCAAAATTCAGAGAAAGGATAGAAAGGAAGAAAGCGTACCTTTGGCGGTTCTTACCTTTCGTGCCTTTTACCGGGTAGACCTCGTCTCAGTCTGTTCGGCGGGTGAAAATATCCTTATCGGTCTCGTCTCGACCTGCAGGTGTTGGTGAGGTGTAGCATTCTCTAGCCACGACCTCGATATGAAGAGCAGTGTTTCTTTAACCACAACTTCGATTGTTTCTGTTGGCCTCGTTTCTGCTCGCGCAGTGCTGAGGAGATGTAGCACTCTCTGACTACAAACCCGGTTTGAAGAGCAGTGTTTCTCTAACCGCAGCTTCTACTTCTGCTGGCCTCATCTTGGCTCACGCAGTGTTGAGGAGATGTAGCACTCTCTGACTACAAACCCGATGTGAAGAGCAGTGTTTCTCTAACTACAACTTCGATTAGTGAGAAGCGGTACTCTCTGACCACAATCTCTGCTCGTTGGCATTGATCCTTTCTTTCCGCAAGACTTAGAAAGCAAAATATGCAAGAAAAGTGGTGAGCATGCACGTGAGATGTATATGTATGCAGGAGCAGGGCAAGAATTCGTCTAAGTGGATTTGGAGGCGACAGCTGGTTTGGTCGTAATTTGCAGTAGGATCGGTGCCCTCTGGAATTGCTTTTGAGTCTTGTGCCTCCGGGGATTATGAGGTTCTCTTCTGATACCTGTAGTCATTCTGTGAAGGTAGTGCGTCCCTCGTGGATTTTCACACTAGCTTTTCTTAGCGGGAGATGCGTCCTTGTTGGATTTTCACATAACCCTGTGCCTTATTTTTGTCTGGAATGGACCCAACCCAATCCAGCGGCTTTTTTTCTTTCTTTTTTTCTTTTTTTTTTTAGATCTGGCTGCAAGAGAAACTGAGGATGCTGTCTGAGCCACCTCCTCGGGTCATCCCACAGTACTTGCCGAGCCATTTTCTTCCCTGTCGACGGCTGTATGAGTGTGACACTGCTGGTGAAGGCATTACCAGATTTGGTGAACTGTCAGATGACGATGTGAGTTTCACGTCTGCCTGGCTCCCACTATCTCATGTGGTCATTGATGGGCTATCGGGGTGTGTTCCCCTCTATGGACTCCATCAAGCCACTTTCTGCATCATTTCTCGATGTGCACGTCAGCTTGGGATGACCCAGGATGTGGTGAGGGTTCCCTTATCTTTTCGGGGAGGAGCTCTTTCGGCTGCCTTCGCCTCTAGGTATCACGAGCTGTGGAGCAAACTACCAGTGAAGACTGTTATTCTGAGGTTCGGCGATCATTCCGTGGCTTCAACTAGCGAGTACAAGAAATGGGTCCTTAGTCCAGCATCTGATAATAGGACACGAGGGCTCAAGCATCTGGTTGGCGAGAGCAGTGGCAGGACTTAGCTTAGCTTACATATGTATTTCTTTTGGTATTACATTTCTTTTTAATGCAAAACTAGAAAATGACGAAAATGAAAAGAATAATATTTGTTCTATTTCAAGAAATTGTGTACATTTCCATGTAATTTCAGCATACATGATCAGTTTTGACATTAACTCGACCGTGTACGCCCTATTAATACATGAAACCAAATTTTAACAGCATCAACTCCTGTTACCAATCGGCCCTCTCGGCTTTTTACGATTGGAAATTTTCTCTCGTGCCTCTTATTTTTGCACAGGATGCCTTTTTTCGGTTTTTACCCTGTCGAGGCGCCCAATTTTAGCACGGCCGCCTTTTTTCGGTTTTCAAGCTGCATGGCATTTTATTCTCTTCTTTTTATTTTGGTCTTTAGCCATGGAACCTTTTGAGTCTGTCGACATTGATCGGTTCTTTGAATTCATTTCCATCGCTATCCGACAAGATTGCAGCTCATTTGGACAACAGCTTTTTAAGGATATACGGCCCCTCCCAGGTTGGTCTGAATTTTTCTCTAATATCCGGTATACCTGGTCTCAGCTGCTTGAACACTAAGTCCCCTTCCTTCAGTGGGTGCTTTCTCACCTTCTTCCTGAATGTCCTGGCCAACCTCTTCTGGTAGATCTGATTGTGATAATAAGCCTTCATCCTACTCTCATTAAGTAAGTTTAAGTGCTGTAGCCTCTGTCGTGCCCATTCAGCCTCCGAAATTTGGGCTTCCATAATCACCCTCAATGATCAGAGCTCTATCTCCACTAGCAATACTGCCTCCGTCCCGTATACCAGAGAATATGGCGTAGCGCCCGTAGATGTCCTTGCTGTTGTCTTGTATCCCCACAGTGCGAAGGGTAGCTTCTCTGCCCAGTCTTTGTAAGTTTGGACCATCTTGGATAGGATCCTCTTCACATTTTTATTGGTGGCCTCTACTGCCCCGTTAGCTTGTGGTCGGTAGGGAGAGGATCTATGGTGCTTGATACCATATTTCTCAAGGAGCTTCCTGGTTTCCCCCATGAACTGTACCCCGTTGTCAGACACTATGTGGTGAGGGAGGCCATATCTGCAGATTAGATTTCTCTCTATGAACTTGGCCATATCCCTTGCATCAATCTTTTTGAAGGATTCTGCCTCTACCCATTTGGTAAAATAGTCAATTGCGACTATGATGTATCTGTGTCCGTTAAATGCCGTAGGGCGAATCTCTCCAATGATATCTATCCCCCAAGCAGCGAAAGGCCAAGGCGATGTCAGGTTGTGTAGCTCTGATACTGGCAGATGTCTCAAATCTGCGTACTGTTGGCATAACTGGCATTGTTTGACATACTTTGAGCAGTCATTGTCCATCATAAGGCAATAGAAGCCTTGCCTCATGATCTTCTTTGCCAGAGTTAAACTGTTCATGTGAGCCCCACAGACGCCTGCATGGGTCTCCTCCATTACCTTACGGGCTTCTTTTTCATTTAAGCACCTGAGCTGAATCCCGTCTGCCTGACTTTTGTACAACACTCCTTCCAAGGATATGAACTGAGTAGATAGCTTCCAGATCATTCTCTGGTCTTTCTTGGTAGCTTCCTCTGGAAACCTAGCGTTTTCCAAATAATTCATAATGTCAAAGTACCATGGTTTTCCATCCGCCACTTCTACTTCCATTACTGGCTTGATCTCAAATCTGGGCTTCTCAGAACTCGAAATCAGCACTGGTTTCATAGCTACCCCTTCAGGATTATCCCACATCGACACTAGGGTTGCCAACGCATCAGCTAGACGGTTCTCATCTCTTGGTACGAAGTGGAAAGTGCAGGTTTCAAATTTCCCACATATCTCTTTTAAATATTCAACATAGGGTACCAGCCGCTCTTTTTTTACAGCCCACTCACCTCGAATCTGGTTAATCACCAAGGATGAGTCACCAAAAACTTCTATGTTCTTTGCCCCCAAAGCAGCTAAAGCTTCTAACCCGAAAGTGCATGCTTCATATTCGGCTTCATTGTTGGTTGCTTTGTACTTCAACTTCTTGGCTAGAGGGAGTTTCTCATTATCTGGGGTTGCCAAAATAATTCCAACTCCAGCCCCCTTGTTATTCACTGCCCCATCGAAGTGTAACTGCCATCCTTGGATAGAAATCACGACTATGCTCTCATCAGGAAAGGTGAACTCGGGGGTGTCCCCTTGAATAGGATGCTCAGCAAGAAATTCGGCTACGGCTCGCCCTTTAATAGTTTTGCGAGTGATGTATTCAACATCAAACTCCTGTAGCAAAAGCAGCCACCTCCCCATCTTACCAAGCAAAGACGGCGCTTCTTGCAAATATCTCAACGGATTTTGCTTGGCCACTGCCTGAACTTTGTACGAATGGAAATAATGCCTCAGCTTCTTTGATGCCCAAATCACTGCGAGACAGATCTTCTCTACCTCAGCATATTTTATCTCATAAGCCAGGAACTTCTTGCTGAGGTAATAAACTGCGAATTCCACTCCAAATTCATCTTCCTGAGCCATCATGGCACCCACAGAACTGCCTTCCACTGCAAGATACAGGATAAGTGGTTTGACTGGTTGCGGCGGCCTTAACACTGGCGGATTTAACAGATATTCCCTAATGCTGTTAAAGGCTTTCTGGCAGTCTTCGTTCCAGACCACAGGCTGATTCTTTCTGAACAACTTAAAAATGGGCTCGCATATAGAAGTGAGCTTGGCAATGAATCGGCTGACGTACTGCAACTTGCCCAGGAAGCTCCTTACATCCTTCTCCTTTTGCGGCACGGCTATCTCTCTGATGGCCTTTACCTTGTTCGGGTTAATTTCTATTCCCCTCTGGCTGGCGACATGTCCCAACAGTTTCCCTGAAGTTACTCCGAATATACACTTCTTGGGGTTAAGTCGAAGACTGTACTTATCAATCCTGGTGAAGAACTTCTCTAAAGCTTCAAAATGGCCCTCTCGGGTGGCTGACTTGACCATTATGTCATCGACATACACCTCCACCTCCTTGTGGATCAGGTCGCTTAGGATCTTGGTCTCTGGTATGTGGCCCCTACATTTTTCAAGCCAAAAGGCATAACTCGGTAGGCATAGGTCCCCCACTCTGTGATGAAAGCGGTCTTAACCCGGTCAGCTATCTTGTTTAGGATCTGGTTGTAGCCCACATAACCATCCCCAAAGCTATACATTGCGCAATTGGTGGCACTGTCTATTAACACATCAAGGTGGGGTAGTGGAAAATCATCTTTAGGGCAGGTCTTGTTCAGATCTCGATAATCCACACATACCCGACCTTCCCATTTTTCTTCGCTACAGGGACTACGTTTGCCAACCATGTAGGATACTGCACTTCAACAAGGAACTTGGCCTCAATCTGCTGCCGAATCTCCTCCTTGACCTTGTCTGCCCATTCTGGCCTGAGCCTTCTCAACTTCTATTTTACAGGCTTATGGTCTGGATAAGTCGGGATAGCATGTTCTGCTCCGTTCCGATCGATCCCTGGCATGTCTTCATAGGTCCAGGCAAAGACTTTTTCATATTTTCTTATTATTCTCTCAAATTTTTCTCTCTCATTAGGAGTTATATTTGATGCTATTAGAATTTCCTTCGGATTTTTCGAGGTTCCAAGATTAAAAGGCGTTGTATCAGTGGAATCAATATCAAAAATTGATGGAATATGATCATGTTCATGTATGTTAAAATTATTGGAAACATCGCACAAGTAAGCGAAATCATTTGCCTTATTAATAATATTATAATTGTCATTTACATCATAAAAAAGTTCTGGAATAAAAAGGCAATCTAAGCTAGAGTCTTCTTCTGCCTCCCTAGAGGTTGATGCTGCTGCAGCTTGCTCATCGGCTTCTTGATTCAGCAAAGACCCTTCAGGTATGCCTGAGGAAATCTTCAAATCCCCAATTTTCAATTCTGGCTCTACCATCTTTTCTTTCCCCTTCTGCCTAGAAATCAACATCCGTTCTGTGATTACCTCCTCGGGCTCATCTCTGTCCCAAGCAATGCACTGAGTCATGACCTCTTTATCCCAGAAGTTCTTAGCGGTCTTGATAACTCTGACATCCCAGTTAAATACATCGTTGAAGATCTCAAAACCGGGGACAATCCTCCCATTCACCCACTACGGCTCGTTTTTACCCGTATAAGCACATACTGAGGATGCGGGCACAAAGCTTTCTAAAATATGAGGGATCTTATCTGCCATCTTCTTCTTGCCAAAACCGCCTCTGTACCCTAGACCCTTCCGGTTCTTCTGACCTCGAGTGGCGATCGCAGTCTGCAGCCTTTGAGAGTTTCTACCCAAACCAGCCACAGGGAGATAGTGCATCTTTTTCATCATGTTAACCACTGTTGGGTTGTCCACTGGCCCGTGCTCTTCTCCTATCATTGACACGTGGAAGCCACTAAATAGCTGATTAGAAATTTCAAGAGCCGACACCCGATTCTCCCTGGCTGCCTTAATAGTTACCACCTCCCATTCATGTGGGAACTTTATCATTTGATGCAGCGTGGATGGTACTCCTCCTAGCCTGTGAAACCAAGGCCTCATGAGCAGGGCTGAGAAATTAGCTGGAATGGGCAGAACCACAAACTCTACTTCTACCTCAATGGGTCCCGTTTTGACCAGGGTCTTGAATGTTCCCGAGGCTTGTCTTCTTGAATTATCATAGGCTGTAATCGTCAAATCTGATTCACTGAGCATATCCTCACTCAATCCAAAAGCCTGAAGAGCTATCAGAGGGCAAACATTGATAGAAGATCCATCATCTACCATAACTCAAGCAGTGTGCTTGCCATTAATTTGTGCTTTGATATACAGGGGTCGGTTATGATCACGGCCTTCGACTGGCAGGTCAGCATCGAAAAAACCAAACTCTCCCCCGATCCTCCTTTAACTAGACCTAAAAGCTCTGATGGGGAAATCGTGGTGGCAACAGTAGACTCAGTCAAGGCCTCTACCACTTTCTGCCTGTGAGAAAGGGACTGTCTTAAGAGATCCTAGATGGATATCTGAGCCGCTGTCTTTTTCAACTGCTTAACAATCTGGTTCTCCTCTGGCTCCTTTTTCGTCGATGGCTGCGCTAGTTCTGGTACCCTTGTAATCTCAGGGACCACTCTCCCACTTCTTGTCACAGCCCCTACCTCTTCTTCATCCTCATCAGATCTCCACAGATCAAAGCTCGTCTCTCCTTCCTCTTCGGCTTCTTCACTGCTCTCACTGCTCGACCAACAATCAATGGTCGCTATAACTGCTCTTCTATCCTCAGAACAAACAACAGCAATACTCTTGCTCCCATATAAGTCCTGCAGTACGTACCACTCTGGCAAGCTGGATCCGATCATAAAAACTGGTGGCGGCACAGCATTGTAACCGGGCTTCTTCTTGGATTCTCTCTTCTCAGGGTCGAAAATCTGCTTGTCATCAATCAGATCTTGAATAGTGTCTCTCAGCACCTTACAATTGTCTGTTAGATGGCCTGTGTGCTGATGAAATGCACAGTATTCATTATCCTTGTGACCTTGCTTCCCTTGTGTTTTAGCTGGCCTAGGAGCTAAAGGTTGCAACTTTCCTTCTTTGATCAACCTTCTTAAAACCCAAGACAGTGGTCTTCCTAAGTTCAAAAACTTCCTTGAGGGCTGGATGTCAGTAGCAGACACCTTAACATATCTTCTGGGGCTGCTAGTGGGACTAGTTGGCCTACTGGCTCCCTGACCGGTGTTAGTCCTTTTTGTAAAACTATCATTGCTAGCTTTCCGGGCAAAGAATTCTCCCTCCGCCTCAATGGCTATGTCTTTTAGAGACTCCCAATCCTTCAGCCCTTTCATCTTCAGACCATCCTTCAAATACGGGCTTGCATTCTTGATAAACATGCGGATCTGGTCTTGGGTGTCTTGCTTTCTTCGCATTTCCATTACCCTGTTCCGCCAGCGGGTGAGATAGTCGTGAAAAGATTCCCCGGCCTTCTGCTGGAGCAATTCAAGGTCCTTAAGAGTCACCTCCATCCTGGTGTTGCAATCATATTGCCTCAAGAACTCCTCCATGAGCAGATCCCAATCTTCCTTAGTTCGACGATTGAGGCTATGATACCAGTCGATGTCGGGGCCAGTCAGACTCAAACAAAAGTACTCCACCTTCTGCCTCTTAGACAAAGTGGTCCCTTTCATGATCAGAGAGAACTGCTTCACATGGCCAGTCGGGTCAGAGGTATCGTCAAATTTTGGCACATCAGGCATCTTAAAATTGTAAGGAATCGGGTCTTCTCCCTCCAACTCTTTGTCCTCCGGGTTCATCCCCCGACCTCTACTCAGCATACAGGCCATGGCTTCAAACCTCTCTTCCATTTTCTTTAGAATGAACTCATCAGTTTGGGGTGCCTTCCCTCTCTCAGATACAATACTCATTTTGTCGTCTTCGTCATCCCTATCATCATCTATCCTCAGCACTAGTCTTCTCCTCTGACCTCCCGAAGCTACCGACCTCAGCTCTACTGGTGGTGGCCGAATAGGCTCTTCTTGTCTCTCAGCTCTTTCCTCTTCTCGCTCATCTTGTCTCATGCGAGGAGGAGGTGGTGGTGGATTCTGCGGAGCATTCTGTTGTGCCAAAGTAGTTAGCATATGCATCATTCTGCCCTCAAACTCTTCAAACTGTCGGCCCACTTCTTCTGCAATCATGGCCCTGGTGGCGTCATTTCCCCTAGGTGAGTTTTCCATCTCAGATACGGTACAGCTGACTTCCGGTAAGATCTCTGGAAGGCCTTCTCTATCTAGCAGTTCAGATGCAGGAACTCGGATCAACCGTCCGGTAGGCACTCTAGTCCACCTAGGCAGATCTATGATGGCTGCAGGGACAAGGCATTAGATGTGATGCGTGGAATGTAGATGCAATTTATGATCGTGATATGCAACACCCACAAAACACAAGCAAGCAGGTAGGTCATTCTGCCCTTATTTCTCCCACACACGTGGTCGCGCGGTCTCTTTCCTAGGCGGGACCCAATGGATGCGCATGGTGCACGGCGAAAAACCAGCAGTATGGCACTCCTATGCTAATGCACAAGCGAATGGATAATGATCATCATGTATTTAGACATTCCAAAAATTTCGATATGGCCCTACCGGGGCATGAAAGCCTTTGGCTAGGTTACCAAGCAAGACATCTGGACTCACCCAATTCATAAGGATCCATACAGCAAGCATGGAATTACGGTTCATATCACCTATGGAAAGTAGCTACGGCCATTACACGAGCTTTAGACAAGGGAGGTGTTACTTTAGGGCTACCCAGGCATAATCCCTGCCGACGGGTCTAGCTCATCATGAGCATAACGACCAATCGGGTCATCATTTGATATACCATTAGGTACGAAGCTTGGCTGGTGATTATCCTTAACACTTCCCCACATTGAGTGAACGTAGGGTTGTGCTTCAGGAATGCACCGAGGCTAAGAAGGGACCAATCTAGCATATTCTAAGGCTCTAATGGGATGTAAATGCAAATTTGAAAGAAAGCGAATTTATGAATTAAACTTTAATCATAAATGTTAAGCGAAGTATTTTCAAATCGAAGTCTCGAACCATAATTCCCCAGTGGAGTCGCCACTGTAACGCGCGCCGGATCCCCATGGCCACCCGCTCTAGGGCGATCGGGGCATTTGTGGGTCCGTTGGCAACTTGCAATGAATTACGAGTGCGTCTATTTTGGGCAACAAGGAGGTTTCATGAAGTCGCCACCCAATAGAACATTGGAAAAGTTTCTCTCGCCTCGGAGAGCCTAAGACTGCTCTTAGTTTCCATTTTGGGCCAACCAAAGGGGTCTTGGAGGGTAAACCTCTCGCCCTAAGGAGCCTAGGATTAACGTCAAAGTCTCATGACGCAAGAGGTGTCTTGGAGGTCATAGTTCCAATGAGTGATCGGATAGACCTCTCGCCTCTTTGAGTCAAAAGACCAGAGTTGGGTTCAGGACTTCTCATCTATTTCTACCTTGATTATTTTATGATTAAATTTTAATTTTCATTAATTCGCTTTCTCTCCACATGATGCAATTGAATCAAAGCACATTTATTCATATTTGTAAAGCGGTAAATGAACGAGTAAATAATGAAAGCGATAAATGACAATAACACAAGGAGCGGAATACAACTCCCTTTTATAAATATGCGATACATACACAAATCGGGGCATTGCTTATTTTGAGGACTTTGGTCCTCGCATGCATCATTATTAAAATGGATATTTCTATTGTGAGGATTTTATTGGATAAAAATAAGACATTGGGTCCTTGATTTTATGAAGAATTTAGTTTATTAAATATAAAACGTTTGGCCGATTTTTACATTAGCGAGAAATACAACAATTTTGTCATATACAGGAGAAAGAACAAATAAATACATGAAATACAAAAGAGAGGGAGATAGGGAACTAAACCAGGCGAACTTTCCATATACAGGAGAACTCTCTCAGGCTCCAGCCAGTCCAAGAAACATAAACATATTCTCACAAAACAAGCCAAAAGGATGTTAAAATACAGAAGAAAAACTATAAATAAACATAAAAATTTGAATGAACAAAAAAGGGGAAAGAAAATGATTTGAAAATGTGGGACAGAACCCACCAACGGGCTATGCTGAATGACCGACGGGCGTCGGTCAAGGTGACCTATACAACCCGTCGCTCACTGGAAGGGAGCCGTCTGTGAGGGTGACCGACGGGCTATGCGTAAAGGTGACCGACAGGCATCGGTCACATCAGATGACCCGTCGGTCACCTCTGTCCTAGAAAAATAGAAGCTTTTCAAAAAGAAAAAATATAAATTTTACATAGATTCAAGAAGAATAGAAACAAGAAATAAATAAAAAAGGACAAAAAGCAATGATAGTATCGAAAATGAAGGTAAAAAAGGGGACAGAAAAGGGTCCAGAATATTTACCCTCAGAACAACCTTCTGGTTGTATTCTTTGTTATTGTCTGGCTTACCGCATGCTCCACAAGAAGGTCCGAACAAAAGATCAAATGTAAAAGATAGGGTGTATCCTGTACAGCTTGACAAAAATTGAGTTCCAAAAACCCGTGAAAAATCAACTAGATCCTCTTTCTTTTGAAGATTTGATTCTTAAATTAGTTAGATTTTTTAGAAATGTGTTTGTTGGAAGAGAGAGAAAACGCGCGTGAATTTTGGCAGAGTTTCCCCTATTTTTGCAAATTTTTCCAACCCGCATTTATGAGAAAATTCAAAGCTTTTATAGGCCAGGGATGACCGACGGGCGTCGGTGGTCCATTGATGGGCGTTGGAAGAATCCTACTGACACAAGGATTCATCTGACGGCCCTGCAACCTGACCGACGGGCCTGCCATTTTGACTGACGGGCGTCGGAAGAATCCTTCTGACACAAGGATTCATCCGACGGTCCTGCCAGTCGACCGACGGGCATTGGAAGAATCCTTCTGACACAAGGATTCATCCGACGGTCCTGCCAGCTGACCGACGGGCCGGCCCCTGACCGACGGGCTGGCCGTCCGTCAAAGAAAACATACTTTTTTGGACTTTAAAAACTCCCCGTTTTCTCCCCTTCTGCCTACGAAAGGCAAAAAGACCCGTTTCTCATGTAGCATGGGACTAAGGCCTCCGAATCCAAACCGTTTGTACAGGCTCGGATGCCGATTTCATCATAGGGTAATCTCTGATCCGGACCGCTCCGGGACACGGTGCTTACAATAATACAATTTAACATGCATGAAAACATGAAAATAATAATGTTGATAACAATAATTAATTATAATAAGAAATAAAACTAATAAAAATAATAATGATGATAATAATAATGATGATAATAATAATGATAATAGTAATAATCACAATAATAATAACAAATAATAATAATGATGATAATATCAAAAAATATGAACAGTCAAATTAAATATGCAAGTAGTGATAATAATAATAATAATAATAATAATAATAATAATAATAATAATAATAATAATAATACTAATAATAATAATAATAATAATAATAATAACAATAATAATAATAATAACAATAATAATAATAATAATAATAATAATAATAATAATAATAATAATAATAATAATAATAATAATAATAATAAAACCAAAGAATATGAACAATCTAATTAAATATGCAAGTAATGATAATGAATAATAATAATAATAATAATAATAATAATAAATAAGAATAATAAATAAAAATAATGATGGTAATAATAATAGTAAATTATAATAACAATAATGATAATAATAATACTAATGATAATAATAATAATACTAATGATAATAATAATATATGAACAATTAAATATAGAAATAAGAATAAAAAATAATAATAAAAGATTAAGAATAAGAAATAATAATAAAAGATTATGAATAAGAAATAATGATATGAACAATTAAATAAAAGATTAAGAAATAAAAAGTAAAATAAATAATAGATCTAAAAGAATTTACATGATAGCTAACTAATTGTAAAAAAAAAATAAATTGAAAATTAAATTAAAAGTAGAGCCAAGAAATATTTACCCTCAAATTTGATTTGATGAATGAAGTTGGATGATAATTCCTTGCTTTGATTTAGGAAAAATAAAATGTAATGAAATTTTATCCCAAGAACAAATAATTGATTTATTTGTCTCAAGGAAAAATTATGAAAAATAAGAAGTAAAGAAAAATTCACAAGAAGAAATAATTGATTTATTTGTCTCAAGAATTAACTTAAAAAATCATATTAGAATACTTGGAGAATTTTTCTTGAAGAAGAAGAAAAAATAAGAAGAAGAAGAAGATGAAGAAGAGAGAAAATAATATTTTTCTTAAGAAAAATCCCCCCAAAATCCTCACTAAAATTCCCTTTTTATAAAAAAACCCAAATAAAATCAGATTTTTATTAAATTGAATTAAATAAATTTAATTGTAATAATCACAAAAAAACTCATGAATTTGAATGGTTTGGAAAATAATAGGTTTTTGCATTAAATTACACAAAAAAAATGAAGAAAAAATCAAATTTTAGGCCAAAAATCGGAAAAACAGCAAAAATGGGCGAAATGGGGCATCAGGGGGCGACCGACGCCCGTCGGCCACGCCCGAGCGAGAGCGCTGTCGCAGCCCGACACTCGCGACCTTTTTTTTTAAAAAATTTTTCCTAAAACACAATAATTTCAAAATATCCCCTTTTTGTCCCAAAATAATTTTTAAAACACTTAAAATATTTTTTTTTAAAATACATTTTTATTTATTTCTAATAAATCAATTTGACAAGGAAATCATCACTTTCAACTTTCATTTTTGCCTATAAATAGGCACACTTAATTTCATCACTGGGTAATCCTTATTTAGGCTGGCTCGGGACCCGGTGTCTACAGTCACTTCTCAAGAGGGGTATTAAACTAGTAGTATATCAAAATTTAATCAATCTCTCCTGCATAGCACTAAAATTTGAGAGAATAAAGTGAAAACTGAACCACACAAAAGGAGAAAAAGAAAGAGTTGATAGCAATATACTGCATATATTTGAACAGGGCAAAACTACAGGAAGTTTCTACAATGACAAATGGATAAAGATATGGAAAATTAAAAGCTTCTTGCTCACAATGAAATATTTCAGGTTATACCAGATCCTCTCAAACATCTTGATTGTTCCCCAGATTATACCATCATAATCAATATGCATTACATGGAACATGCATAATTGACAGAAGTAAAAGAGCAAACCTAGCCACTTCATCGAACCTAACTATTCAACTTACACAAAAGTACATCTACCTTAGAAGACAGGTAGCTCAAATAATGCATGATGCAACTTATCAAATAGTAGTGAGAAGAGGTACCTAGTGTCCAAGGCCATGCCCATGGTCATCATGGCCATCCCAAGAATGCCTCCAAATTAAACACTATATATCAAATTAATACTTTGATAAATAAATAAGAAAACTTACTAACACCATCCAAAATGAGAGACTGAATTTCTTATTCAGAAGCATGCAAAAAGAGAATGAGTACTAAGGAAATTAAGAATGCACAAATCACTAATTAGTATTATAAAAGTTAAATTCAAACCTACACAAAAATCACTGCCAGCAAAGCCAAAATCATAAGAATTTAGATTAGAAATAAGAGTGTAGTTGTGGGAATTATTAAGTATATCATGCAGAATAAGTAGGAATATATATATATATATTTGATAAATTTAACAAATATAGTATTAACAGCAAACTACTGCATTGTATAAACTTAAAAAATCTATGCTGCAATTCAGGTAAATACTTTATGCATGCATCACACTTTTTTCAAAAGTTTCTTAACTAATCCACATTAGGCTCACCTGTCAGCATTGATGAGCATGGTTGTTTAAAATGCCAGAAAATTATGTCACACTTGTCTGCAGAGTCATATGATGTAACTATAAATGGCACCAATCTATAGAGCAATAACAGTGTAGGATATATTCAAGCTAAAAAGATACGCATCACAAATCTACTACTCATTCCAACTAAATTGTTAGTGCTTCTACTTAGTAAAAACATACAATCTCAATTAAAGTCCCAAAACCAGTAAATAAATGCTATATTAAAGACAGAGAGAAGAGACTCACAAAATCAACTCCAATGGTATTTGATATAGCTGTCCACATAAGAATCATCTTGAAAAGTTATGAAATTTACACGCCAGTTACATAAAGATCAAAACTTCAACTCATTTTTCTGACCAAAACTTCTCAATGGTTCTCTCTAAATGACCACCATTATTTACAAGGATATAAACATACAAATTTAACCCAAAAAAGAAATTTTATTTTTTTAACAAGTGGCCTAGAAATGAAAAAAAAAGGATTAAAACAGAGAGAAGCGAATACTCAATTTTTAATAATCTCTCTCACCATTTGAACCAGCGACAACGGGAAGAGCGGCAATGGGTAGCAGCGACGTCCACAGGAGCGGCGACCGCTGAGGGAGGAGAGGAGACAGGCAGCAGAAGCTTGCGTCGAAGAAAGGAACACATCTGGCATGCGCGAAGGAGCCTTCGCAGATCTGGCTCGTGGTGAGAGGGGGCAGAGGAGGCGGTCATATCTGTCGTGCGGTGAGAGGGAAGGGGACGCCGGAGTGGGGACACCGGGGTGCAGGGCGAGCTGCGGCGAAACGGCGATGTCGGAGGGGTGTGGTTGAGCAGATTTTGCTTCTGCATATTTTAATTTTGGTGATAAAGAAATTTGGTGGTTAGGTTTATTTCAATATGTATTCTAATAGAAAATTAGTGACTAAAACGTGTTAGTCGCTAAATAATTAAAAGTAAGATCTATTCCTATAGCGACAACATTATTCAGTCGCTAAATGTTCAATTTACGAGAGAAATCTATATCGCTATTTAGTCATAATTTTATCTGTTAAAATTAGCGACTAAAATTTAGTCGCTAAAATTTAGGGACAAAAATGTATGTCACTAAAAAAGGCGCGACTTTTTCGCGATAAAATTTAGCGACTAATTTTGTTAACAGTCGCTATTTAGTCGGTAAATTGCTTTTCCTATTGGAAAATTATGTTTTCACGACTAAATCTTTTTATGGTCGCAAATTAATCGCAAAATAGCAACTAAATTTTGGTAGTCACTAAATTTAATCGCTAATTGCTAGTTTTTTTTGTAGTGAATAGCGACGAAATTAGAGACGGAAAGATACCTTCTCTATTTCGGCAGTTGCTAATTTTAGAGACCAAAAATTTTTGTCTCTCTTTTTAGAGACGAAAATTTATTTTCTGTCTCTAAAAATAGAGACGAAAATTTACTTTCCATCTCTATTTTTAGAGACAAAAATATAGTTTCCATCTCTAAAATTAGAGATGGACATTTATTTTTCGTCTTTAAAAACAGAGACGAAAAATAAATTTGTCTCTAAAAATAGAGACGAAAATTTATTTTTCGTCTCTATTTTTAAAGGTTTTTTTTAATATATATAATAATAAATAATATTAAAATTATAATTGCCAAAATTACTATAATGAAACGAGTATTAATTAAAAATAAGTAGATTTAATAAAAATGTAATTAATAATGTATTAATATATATATAATTTAGTAACACTACAAATAAATGTACGTAGTAGAACAAATTAAAAACACTAACTAAGCTGAGGGTGAATGTGGATGATCAATGTACATAGTAGAAAAAATTAAAAACACTAACTAAGCTGTGAGGGGTGAATGTGGACGATCAGCTGACGGTGCTTGCGTATCATTAGGTAATCTTCAGGAAATGAAATCCTCTAACCTATTAATACGGCTCATTAATATGTCGACAATGCTATGAAGCTCAATGACCTCATTAGTAGCTGCCGCAAGCCTACTAGCCGTAGCCGTAGAGGATAGGGAGGCATGAGAATAGCAAGTATTCGCATAAGAATCCAAACTGAAAATCCACTGCGGTCCCTACTGTGAAGCCCATTTCCAACCGTTAAAGCTGAAGCAGCTAAATCGGTAGGAAATGATCGTGCACACAAAAAAAAACTTACATATACTGAGTTAAATATGATCATAAAAACTTGCTCAAATAAAATTTCTTCTTACATTTACCCAAGCCATTCCACATGCATCACACATAAACTTATTACATCACACGAGCACACCACTTTACTTATTATCCATCTTACACATACTATGTTATTATCTTTAGACTTACATGCCGAAACATACTTTGTACATCATAGACTTTTCATCATTATTTTATAAAATTAGAACAACATACACATCCCAAAATGATAACCCCAAAAACCTACACAAAGCCTAATGTTGACCTTTGACCTGCGGAGTCGTCCTTCGAGAACCTACTTCCGTACCTGCACGGATTAAAGAAACCCGTGCTAAGCGTTTTACGCTTAGTGGGGAACTCATACATAACAGGCAATATTATACAACAACATTTATGACATACAAAAACATGCCTCATCAACAAATAGGTTAACATGCTAGCATCTCATTTCATCCAATTAATACTGCATCAATTCATAATATTTATCTTTCTAGCATATCATCATTTCTTTAATATATTTATCATGTCAATTGATTATCCATCCAAATAATTTATGCACATAGCTTTATTTTATGTTTATCAGATTATTTTTTTCGCCCTTTTTTTTCTTTTTATTTATTCGATTATTTTGCCTGCAATTCAAAGTTATGGATAACGGGAAATTTTCAAACAGAATATAGGTACCTCAAAGGTACTTCTTATAAACAGAATATAGGTACCTCGAAGGTACTTCTTTCAGATAGAATTTTCATATATCTTGGTACCCCTTGGGCACATTCATCATATAGAACTTTCATACTTATGGGTACCCTTCTTATTCATTCTTTTATAGCTTGGAATCCAGCAAGGATTCAATCAAAATCATATCATCAGAATCAAACTTTCTTTAACTTACTTATGCTGCAGCTCAGAGACCCTCTATAGGCATGCCTACCTATCCAATACTTGACTCGCAGGCTTAAGTTATTTTATTTCTTATTCACATCATGACAAGCTCATACTCATTCATTAATCACCTCAGATATGCATTATCACATTCACCTTACATATATTTTTAACACATAACAAATCACTTCCCTTATATACATTTCATGTTTCTCATGTCCATCTAATCATTATCATCATGCTTGATTCATTACACTTAGAACATTTATAGCTCATATAACATTAGTATGCATAGTTTATCATGCTTAAGATACTCATTTTATAATGATAAACATGTATTGAACAAACTAAGGGAACTCGTGGTGAAGTTCGGGTTCAATTTGGGAAGGAAAACATACATTTTGAGGGCAAAATAAGGTTACACGGCGGTATGGACACTCATACAGCCGTGTGGGACGTGAAAAATGGGTAAAATTGGACAGCATGATTTTACACGGCGGTGAGGAATTCCTTCACAGCCGTGTGGGACGTGAAAAATGGGTAAAACTGGGTAAAATGGTTTTACACGGCGGTGAAAAATTGAGGCAGACTCTAGACTGACTCTATAATTCAACTTGTATTGCATTTTTGACATAGCTAGGGTCATTTCTGGGAAAAACGTTCTTCTTAACATATCTTCCTCTATGTCTTATCTTTCAAATGGGACAAGAATCAGATCATTTGGACATCTATAACGTAATATATTCCCTAAATACTGAATGATGGTCATATGAACCGACAGAATAGGAATACCTACGTTGTGACAATATGTTGGGACACTTAAAGCCAGAATTTGCTCCACACTCCTCTTAGACATTTTTAGATATGGATGTTATGTTTCAAATAAAATTTGAATCAACTCATTTGGAGAATTATAACTCAATATATGGATGAAAATGTCACTAAAGGTCAGGAGAGTCCAACACAGAAACTCAACTCCATTTTATTTTATTTTATACTTCCAACACATTAGTTATAAACCGACACATTTAGCATCATTTTAACAATACATATTCATTCCTTCAATCTATCACACCACACAACCATTTACATAATACACATAATAAATCAAATAATACACACACAAGCAACTAGTTCCCAAACCTCACACTCCTAAGCTCCTAATGGGGCTGTTGTTCACTAGCTTCCCCAACCTTTGCTTTGCCTTTAATCCTCCTCTTTTCTTCAGCTATTAAGCATAAATTTCCAGCATTAATATCCTCATAATAACCTCATAAAAATCATACTAAGAATAGGTAGATGAAACAGAATTTTACATGCATGATTATACCATCATTTTACCTTACAAATCCTTGATCTTTGCTCTTAAATGATATGCATTCAACCCTTCCAACTTACACTCACTCAAGGCAGAGTTTTTGAAGGGAGAAGAGAGCTTAATTTGCTGAAGAACAAGTACAAAAGAATGGCTCTCTAAGACATATGAATTTCAGCTCTTCCTCTCTCTTTCTTTCTCACAAAATAAAGACTAAAGAAGGCTCCAATCTATGTACAAAGATGCAGAAAATGGAAACTCCACTAGCCACTAACTTTACTCTTCCACTAGACACTTAATGCTAATTGATGATGAGTCCACTCTTCATAAATCCACAACAAAACCCACTAAGAAAAGTTGTTCCCCATTAGCTTCCACTACTCTTATTTAACTCCTCAAATGTTCCATCAATTCCCACTAAAAATCTGCTCCCACTTCTCTTATTTAAATTCTCACATGTTCCATCATTTCCCACTAACAAAAATCTGCTCCTTCATATAATTAATTACCCATTATTTTCTACCTTAATCCTTTGTTAATTAACTTAGTTAATCCTCCATTTATTTACCCATGCATAATGTCATTTTACTCACTTACATACTTTATATTTTTGCAATTAAATCCTTCTTTTATTTTCAGATTAATCCACCCCTATAATTAATTATCTAAACACCCTTAAATTCAGAATTTATCTCTTAATAAATATACATACATACTTCATATGACATACCGAAACAACTAGGGTATTTTGCGGCCATTACAACTCTCCCTTCCTTAAAGAATTTCGTCCTCGAAATTCATACCTGAGTCAAACAGATGTGGATGTTGCTCACGCATAGCATCCTCCGGTTCCCAAGTTACTTCTTCCACTCCGTGATGTTGCCAAAGTACTTTCACGAGCGGTATTTGCTTATTCCGAAGCTGTCTTACTTCCCTTGCTAAAATTGTCTTTGGTTTCTCATCATAGGAGAAATCTGGTTGCACTTCTACTTCTTGTAGGGGCAAAACATGAGATTCATCCGATCTATATCTCCTCAGCATAGATACATGGAACACATCGTGTAGTTTACTCAAAGCTGGAGGTAAAGCTAAACGATATGCCACAGCACCTATTCTTTCCAGAACCTCATAAGGTCCAATAAACCTTGGACTCAACTTTCCTTTGTTGCCAAACCTCAATACTTTCCTCCAAGGCGACACCTTCAGGAATACTTTATCGCCCACTTGGAACTCAATGTCTCTTCGCTTCAAATCAGCATAAGACTTTTGCCTATCACTTGCTGCTTTTAACCTTTGCTGAATCATCTTAGCTTTTTCTTCTGTATCTCTTACCAAATCTGGCCCAACAATTCTGTTCTCATTCAACTCTGTCCAACAAACTGGAGTACGACATTTTCTTCCATACAGCACTTCATATGGGGACATGCCAATGCTAGTTTGATAACTATTGTTATAAGCAAACTCCATGAGTGGAAGATACTTATCCCAACTTTTAGAAAAATCCAGAACACATGCCCGCATCAAATCTTCCAAAATTTGGATAATCCTTTCTGACTGCCCATCTGTCTGAGGATGGAAAGCTGTACTAAAATTCAACCTTGTCCCCAAAGCAGCTTGCAAACTCTTCCAAAACTTAGAAGTAAACCGAGGATCTCTATCAGACACAATTGTCAAAGGTACTCCATGAAGACGAACTATCTCTTTAACATACAGATCAGCCAACTTATCAAGAGAATAATCCATCTGAACTGGAATAAAATGTGCTGACTTTGAAAATCTATCCACAATCACCCATACTGCATCTTGCTTTTTCAAAGTCAGAGGCAAACCTGTAACAAAATCCATGGTAACATTTTCCCATTTCCATTGTGGAATAGGAAGTGGATTCAACATCCCTTGAGGCACTTGATGCTCTGCTTTCACTTGCTGACAGATCAAACACTTGGACACATATTCAATTATATCCTTCTTCATGCCTGGCCACCAATACAGTGGTTTCAGATCTTGATACATTTTGTTTCCACCCGGATGCATAGTAAAAACCGTATTATGTGCCTCGTAAAGCAATCTTTTCTTCAATTCCTTATCATTAGCCACGCATATTCTGTTCTTGTACCGCAGTACTCCATTCTTATCCACCATATACTCAGACTTATCATTTTTGCCCACTGACTGCCAAACTTGCTGCAACTTAGGATCATTCTTTTGAGCTGCTAACAAATCATCTATCAATACCGGTCTTGCTTTCAAATGAACAAGCAAAGCTCCATCAGATGTAAATCTCCATCTCACATGCTTCAACTGCATTGCTGAAACTGTCTTCCTGCTTAGTGCATCAGCTACCACATTTGCTTTTCCCGGATGATAATCTACTATGCAATCATAGTCTTTAAACAGCTCTAGCCATCTTCTTTGCCTCAAATTCAACTCCTTCTGAGTGAGCAGATATTTCAGACTTTTATGATCAGTGTAGATTTTACACTTCTCACCATACAGATAATGTCGCCATATTTTTAAAGCAAACACTACTGCAGCTAGCTCTAAATCATGAGTTGGATAATTCTGCTCATGTGGCTTCAGTTGCCTCGATGCATAAGCCACCACCTTCCCATCTTGCATAAGAACACATCCTAACCCAACTCCAGAGGCATCTGTGTATAACACATACTCTTTACCAGACATGGGTTGAGTAAGAACTGGGGCCTCTACTAACATTTTTTTCAACTGATCAAAACTTTGCTGACACTTTTCAGACCATACATACTTCACCCCTTTTCGCAGCAACTTTGTCATTGGTGAAGCTATAACTGAGAATCCTTTCACAAACCTTCTATAATACCCTGCCAAACCTAAGAAACTACGAACTTCAAGCACATTCTTGGGTGGCTTCCAATTCACAATAGCTTCTATCTTAGCGGGGTCTACTTTAATCCCTTCTGAAGATATTACATGACCCAGAAAAGATACCTCTCGTAACCAAAACTCACATTTACTCAACTTGGCATACAACTGATGTTCCCTCAGTGTCTGAAGTACCATCTTTAAATGCTGCTCATGTTCCTTCTCATCTTTGGAATAAACCAAAATATCATCTATGAACACTACCACAAACTGATCAAGATAAGACCTGAATACTCTATTCATCAAATCCATAAATGCAGCAGGCGCATTAGTCAACCCGAATGGCATTACTAAAAATTCGTAATGTCCATACCGAGTTCTAAATGCTGTCTTTGAAATATCCTCCTTCTTTACTTGCAACTGATAATACCCAGAACGCAAATCAATCTTCGAAAACACACCTGCTCCCCTTAACTGATCAAATAAATCCTCAATCCGAGGCAAGGGATACCGATTCTTCACGGTTACCTTATTCAGTTGTCGATAATCAATGCACATTCTCATTGTACCATCCTTCTTCTTAACAAACAAAACCGGTGCTCCCCATGGTGACACACTGGGTCTAATGAAACCCCTATCCAACAACTCCTGCAACTGAACTTTCAGTTCTTTTAACTCTGTTGGAGCCATCCTGTATGGTGCTTTAGATACTGGTGTTGTACCTGGTAATACATCTATTGACAACTCTACTTCTCTTACTGGTGGTACACCACTCAATTCTTCTGGAAACACATCAGGAAACTCACTTACCACTGGTATATCTTGTATCTTTACATGCTCTCTTTTACTATCCAACACCAAAGCAAGATAAGCTTCACATCCCTTCCTTAAAGATCGACTGGCTTGCATTGCAGATATCACATTCACAAGAGGATTAGTACAAACTCCCTTGACTATCACTTTATTCCCTTTATCATCCTTAAGTATCAAAATCTTCCTTTTACACTTCACATCCGCATCATACTTTGTTAGCCAATCCATCCCCAAAATCAAATCAAACTCATCAAAGGGTAATTCAATCAAATCTGCAGGAAACTCATAACCTTGAACTTGTAATGCACAATTCCTATACACCCGATTCACATTTGCACAACCTCCTAAGGGACTTGTTACACAGATATCATATGCTAAACATTCAGCTTTAGGCATGCTTTCACTTATCTTATCAGAACATATGTATGAATGCGTAGATCCAGGATCAATAAGTGCAAACATTTTCATATCATTAAACAGAAAAGTACCTGCTATCACCTCAGGTGCATCTTGCTCCTCACGAGCCTTCAGGG
Organism: Excoecaria cochinchinensis; assembly: GCA_947683425.1. NCBI lineage: Eukaryota > Viridiplantae > Streptophyta > Magnoliopsida > Malpighiales > Euphorbiaceae > Excoecaria > Excoecaria cochinchinensis. The sequence goes on from CANTUQ010000024.1 coordinate 7,180,730, forward strand.
CATAAGCACGAATAGACCCTGCACCAGGCCTATCCACAGCCTCAGAATCAGTTGCCCACCTTGACTGACTTCCTCTGCCACGTCCTCTACCTCTTCCTCTATTAACTGAAGGCATATTTGAACCACCTCTACTTTGCTCCTGTTGATTACTCACCGCTATACGTGGTTGAGGGCAATTGGCAATAAAATGTTCCGTGCTTCCACATCCGAAACAAGCACCTCTAACCTTCCAACACTCACCCCAATGTCTTTTTCTGCAATGAGAACACTCAGGTATTTCACTCCTGCCACTAGCTGTTCCTCGACTCTGATGAGCTACTGAAGGTCTTCCCCATTTCTTTCCTCTTGCTGAAGGACCATATCTAGATTCTTCTGGTGGTGCCATGGTAGAAACCCGTGGCCTTTTTCCCGTACTATAACCTCCTCTGTTTGCACTTCTTTTCTGTCTCCATTCCCTCTGAGCCTCAAAATTCTTTTCAGCTCTCAAGGCTGCCTGAACTATTCTGTAGTAGCTCACATTCTGATCAGTAGTCAAAGAAATCAGCAAAGCCTTTATCTCTTCATTCAGCCCTTCCTCAAATTGTTGACACCTCAAACTTTCAGTCAAAACCTTCTTAGGAGCATATTTACTTAGTCTGCAAAATTCAGCCTCATACTCAGAAACAGTCATAGATCTCTGCTTTAAGCTTAGGAACTTCTTCCAGTTTGCTTCTTGATATGCCTTAGTAAGGAACTTGTTTCTGAATTCACTTTCAAAGAAATCCCAATCCACAGGATTAGGAAGCTCAGGATTCTGTAATACCAGCTTCCACCAGTCATATGCAGCGCCTTGTAGCAAAGACACCACATACTCAAGCCATTGATCTTGAGGACACCGTATCTCCTGAAGAATTCTTTCTTCTTTTTCAATCCAGTATTCAGCTTTTTCAGATTCATCTAACTTTGTCCCAAAGAATTCTTCAGCTCCATGTTTTCTTAAAGATTCTATTGGTAGTCTGGGTGCCATCATTCGCTCCATAAACCTCGCCATATCTTGTGTCATTTTCATCACAGCTTCCATAGGTCCTATTGGAACCTCATTGCCATGTCTGTCTGGCCCAGTTTGTCTAGTGCCCGTCCTTTCAGCTTCTCGAGGGTTGACACTTTCAGCTGTTTCTTCTATCACTTGGCGGTTAAGTTCCATCTTTGAAACTACACAAATTAAATAAGGACTTCCGCATTAGGTCAACATACTATACACATCCTATCTACCCATTATTCCCAGAAAAGACTAAACCTAGTGCTCTGATACCACAACTTGTGAAGCCCATTTCCAACCGTTAAAGCTGAAGCAGCTAAATCGGTAGGAAATGATCGTGCACACAAAAAAAAAACTTACATATACTGAGTTAAATATGATCATAAAAACTTGCTCAAATAAAATTTCTTCTTACATTTACCCAAGCCATTCCACATGCATCACACATAAACTTATTACATCACACGAGCACACCACTTTACTTATTATCCATCTTACACATACTATGTTATTATCTTTAGACTTACATGCCGAAACATACTTTGTACATCATAGACTTTTCATCATTATTTTATAAAATTAGAACAACATACACATCCCAAAATGATAACCCCAAAAACCTACACAAAGCCTAATGTTGACCTTTGACCTGCGGAGTCGTCCTTCGAGAACCTACTTCCGTACCTGCACGGATTAAAGAAACCCGTGCTAAGCGTTTTACGCTTAGTGGGGAACTCATACATAACAGGCAATATTATACAACAACATTTATGACATACAAAAACATGCCTCATCAACAAATAGGTTAACATGCTAGCATCTCATTTCATCCAATTAATACTGCATCAATTCATAATATTTATCTTTCTAGCATATCATCATTTCTTTAATATATTTATCATGTCAATTGATTATCCATCCAAATAATTTATGCACATAGCTTTATTTTATGTTTATCAGATTATTTTTTTCGCCCTTTTTTTTCTTTTTATTTATTCGATTATTTTGCCTGCAATTCAAAGTTATGGATAACGGGAAATTTTCAAACAGAATATAGGTACCTCAAAGGTACTTCTTATAAACAGAATATAGGTACCTCGAAGGTACTTCTTTCAGATAGAATTTTCATATATCTTGGTACCCCTTGGGCACATTCATCATATAGAACTTTCATACTTATGGGTACCCTTCTTATTCATTCTTTTATAGCTTGGAATCCAGCAAGGATTCAATCAAAATCATATCATCAGAATCAAACTTTCTTTAACTTACTTATGCTGCAGCTCAGAGACCCTCTATAGGCATGCCTACCTATCCAATACTTGACTCGCAGGCTTAAGTTATTTTATTTCTTATTCACATCATGACAAGCTCATACTCATTCATTAATCACCTCAGATATGCATTATCACATTCACCTTACATATATTTTTAACACATAACAAATCACTTCCCTTATATAAATTTCATGTTTCTCATGTCCATCTAATCATTATCATCATGCTTGATTCATTACACTTAGAACATTTATAGCTCATATAACATTAGTATGCATAGTTTATCATGCTTAAGATACTCATTTTATAATGATAAACATGTATTGAACAAACTAAGGGAACTCGTGGTGAAGTTCGGGTTCAATTTGGGAAGGAAAACATACATTTTGAGGGCAAAATAAGGTTACACGGCGGTATGGACACTCATACAGCCGTGTGGGACGTGAAAAATGGGTAAAATTGGACAGCATGATTTTACACGGCGGTGAGGAATTCCTTCACAGCCGTGTGGGACGTGAAAAATGGGTAAAACTGGGCAAAATGGTTTTACACGGCGGTGAAAAATTGAGGCAGACTCTAGACTGACTCTATAATTCAACTTGTATTGCATTTTTGACATAGCTAGGGTCATTTCTGGGAAAAACGTTCTTCTTAACATATCTTCCTCTATGTCTTAGCTTTCAAATGGGACAAGAATCAGATCATTTGGACATCTATAACGTAATATATTCCCTAAACACTGAATGATGGTCATATGAACCGACAGAATAGGAATACCTACGTTGTGACAATATGTTGGGAAACTTAAAGCCAGAATTTGCTCCACACTCCTCTTAGACATTTTTAGATATGGATGTTATGTTTCAAATACAATTTGAATCAACTCATTTGGAGAATTATAACTCAATATATGGATGAAAATGTCACTAAAGGTCAGGAGAGTCCAACACAGAAACTCAACTCCATTTTATTTTATTTTATACTTCCAACACATTAGTTATAAACCGACACATTTAGCATCATTTTAACAATACATATTCATTCCTTCAATCTATCACACCACACAACCATTTACATAATACACATAATAAATCAAATAATACACACACAAGCAACTAGTTCCCAAACCTCACACTCCTAAGCTCCTAATGGGGCTGTTGTTCACTAGCTTCCCCAACCTTTGCTTTGCCTTTAATCCTCCTCTTTTCTTCAGCTATTAAGCATAAATTTCCAGCATTAATATCCTCATAATAACCTCATAAAAATCATACTAAGAATAGGTAGATGAAACAGAATTTTACATGCATGATTATACCATCATTTTACCTTACAAATCCTTGATCTTTGCTCTTAAATGATATGCATTCAACCCTTCCAACTTACACTCACTCAAGGCAGAGTTTTTGAAGGGAGAAGAGAGCTTAATTTGCTGAAGAACAAGTACAAAAGAATGGCTCTCTAAGACATATGAATTTCAGCTCTTCCTCTCTCTTTCTTTCTCACAAAATAAAGACTAAAGAAGGCTCCAATCTATGTACAAAGATGCAGAAAATGGAAACTCCACTAGCCACTAACTTTACTCTTCCACTAGACACTTAATGCTAATTGATGATGAGTCCACTCTTCATAAATCCACAACAAAACCCACTAAGAAAAGTTGTTCCCCATTAGCTTCCACTACTCTTATTTAACTCCTCAAATGTTCCATCAATTCCCACTAAAAATCTGCTCCCACTTCTCTTATTTAAATTCTCACATGTTCCATCATTTCCCACTAACAAAAATCTGCTCCTTCATATAATTAATTACCCATTATTTTCTACCTTAATCCTTTGTTAATTAACTTAGTTAATCCTCCATTTATTTACCCATGCATAATGTCATTTTACTCACTTACATACTTTATATTTTTGCAATTAAATCCTTCTTTTATTTTCAGATTAATCCACCCCTATAATTAATTATCTAAACACCCTTAAATTCAGAATTTATCTCTTAACAAATATACATACATACTTCATATGACATACCGAAACAACTAGGGTATTTTGCGGCCATTACACCTACCGCCAGCTGCATTATAAAATACTCGAGCATGGTCCATATTCTCAGGATCTGCTTGCTAACTTTGAAGACTCTCTCGTACCCGCTCCTAGTACTCGCTCCTGTAATCTTCGAATGTTATTTAGTACTAAAATAAAACTAAGAAAATATAAAAAATAATAATAAATTGTAAAATTAACATACATGAACCTGTCTATCTTGGTCGCTGACGAATGTCACACCATTATGATTTCGTGTATGTGTGTGCAAAAATAACTCATGAGGATAAGGTGTCTTGCCCATACTAGATTCATGTAAACACCTTATAGGTTAATAACATTAGGACAAAATTTTACTTAAATTTGTAACAAACCTATTGTATAAAAACCACAAAAGTACTTATATATATTACTATTTTAATGCCAACCAAATACAATTCTAACTACTGACACAATAACACTTGTGTATAGGTTAATAAAATTTCGGCAGATTTTTTCCTAAATTTTTAGCAAACCTCCTGTATAAATTCAACAAAAATAAATATATATTACTATTTTAATTCCAACCAAATACAATTCTAACTGCTAACAGTAATAAAACTTGCATATAGGTTAATAAAATTTCAACAGAATTTTCCCTAAATTTGGAGCAAACATCCTGTTTAAGCATAAAAAATATACATTTATATTTCTATTTCTATTATCCACCATCAAAATCCATTTCAAACTCCTTACACAATATTTTTCCCATCCTCCTTTATTCAATCAAATGTTTGGCCTATTATCAAGAGTTGCATTTATTGCGATAAAATTTTTTTTAATGCACTAATTAGTTGCATTTATTGCAATAAAGAGATGCAATTATAAAGTCAACTATTTGAATACTTACAAGTCGGTCAACATGCTCACGATGGGATAATGTTCCTCCAGTGTGTAAGGAAATACTAACTCCCTTCGGTCCTCCCCTCCTATTAGTAGAATTCTGATAGGCAATAGAAAGGGCCTCGGTTGATGACCAGTACTGCATCTAATTTGCCCAAATGTTTTCATTTATAGACCATGGTCATTCACCTTTGGCGTGCATCTTGTTAAGCATGTCTTTATAATGTACATGGGGCTCATTTCTCCCATACAGCATACACAATGTGATCAACAACAGAATTCCAATAAAAAGCTTTTTGAGGGATTAAAAAGAGAAACAAAAATGGCGGTACCTTACGGGTACAAATCGAATGCATGCCGGTACCTTACGGGTACGAATTGGAAAACAACATCACATTTTCTCTTTTCAAAATATTGTACAAAGGGGATCTTAAACAAGATCCAAACACATTTAAGTTCGCGAGGAACTAAATAGGGACCAGATCAGGGTCTAGAACAGAACAGAGGGCTGCAGCTAAAGGACTCTTTTAGGCATGCATAACTATCCACTAAACTGACTCTCGCAGGTCATGCTTAATACAAATCACATACCAGCATAACACATTGTTTATAAAGGAGAACAATGAACTTAGATATGCATAACACATTGTTTAATCAAACACAACATCCAAAATATTTTGATAAGGCACAAGAAAATACAATTAATCATTAGTAGCTAATTGAAATGACGCTAAATAAGATTAAGACCAATAATAAGTGAAAAAGGAATTAAAAAGACAAAAGTTGAAAACTTCAAAATTTGCAGGGTAGAGACGTTTTACACGGCGGTATGATATACACTTACCGCCGTGTAAGACATCCTACACGGTGGTAAGGTAAAACCATGCCGCTAGGTAACATGCCTAACACAACAGGAAGAATTGTTTTTCATAGCGGTGTGGAGAATCCATACCCCTATGTAAAATGCATAGCCCAGAATTCCTTCAAGGCATACTGACTTTACACGGCGGTATGAAGAGTCCTTACCACTGTGTAAAATCACGGACAAGGAAAACTGAAGGAAAACACACGATTCACTTGGTGGTATGCAATACTGTGATGCCCCAATGCCCCTTGAAAGGACAAGGGAGCGCTACACAACACTAAGCATGCAATTATCTTATCATCTCAGTTGTACCTTTAACATTCACAAACACTTATGATTCATGCATTCCACTACACTATGCTTTTTCACTAGCTCTTCACTATTCACTATTACAAGTTACATGCTTCACTACAATAAGTTACATATAACACTATACATATACAAAAGAATAGCCATTACAAAAATAGAGCTCTACTATACAAAACTTTACAAAACATTACACTAAGAGGACACTTCCTGCTCCTATGGTGGCCTGCAGAACTCCTTCAAACACTCGGCTCCAATCCACAACCTACACGGGAGACAAGCACCCGTGCTAAGCAATAACGCTTAGTGGGGATGTATACACAAGCACTAACACAATAATCACAAAGCACTATGCAATAGAGAGCATGCTTAACACATATGGCATATCGTGTACACTCACTAGATCAATATTACACTAGCATGCCAATATATCGTAGTTCATGTTAATCACAAAATCATACACTGTCTATAACGTACTTTAAATCACTATTCACTTACCATGTTCAATATTCACTTCACTATGTCAATGAAGAACAATAAGTCACTATCAATCATTAACCATATACACTGCTCATTAGTCACTACACTAAGCCAATTGTAGGCTCACTGCACTATCACTAATTCAATAGCATGGCATAAATATCACACTATCATTAAGAACAATAATACCAATACATATATCACTAGTATGCCATTAATGGAACACAATCATATACAATATTATCGTTAATCTCTGATATCATACCATGCTCAATTATCACTACACTACGTCAATAGATGGCTCACTATAAGATCACTAGATCACTGACATGGCATGATATTACACTTATATTAAATACAATATAGTCAATACACTGATCACATAGTCATATTCGATAGTATCTTTAATCATTATCAGCCTGTAAGTTTTAGTAGTGGATACGGGTACACTAATCAATAACAATAGAGACCGAAGTCTCAAACACTATATCACTAGAGACAGAAGTCTCGATCACTATATCACTAGATACCCGTCGGTATCAATCACTAGACACCCATCGGTGCCAATCACTAGCAGCTGCAAATCACTAGCCCTTCATAAGCATGCTTATTTATCCACGACCCGACTACAAGCTTATAGGTTCATTTGTTTATTCACTACACATACATATTCACATCACTATTCATCCACATTTTATAATTATTCGCGTAGCAGAATTCTTTCGTATGACATGGTTCATTTTCATGATAATGCTCATTCTCATGTTAAAATCCAAGCTCATAAGTTATTTATCGCATATGTACTTGTTTCACTTTATGATGCAATCAAGCTTAGTTAGGCTAATCATCCATCTCTAATTCGCATAGTCACATATTTACATACTGATATGTTCATATTTTCATCTTACTTGTATGCTTATAAACCTCATTTAACACTTATGTAATGCTCATACAATAAGGTTCTCAATCATAGATCAAATTGCACAACTTACACATTCATATACAATAGGGTTACATTGCTAAGATAGAGGGGTCACGGTCTCAACCAATCTGGTTGTCACCGTGACATACTGAATTCCCAAAACAGAATATAGTTTGTGATAGGTCACGGTCACAACCACTTTGGTTGCCATCGTGACTTATCACCAACTCACGGGTAGAATGCATTTCTAGGGTAGGTCACGGTCACAACCAATCTGGTTGCCACCGTGACATACTACACTTCAAAACAGAATGCTCATTTTGACACCTCATGGTCACAACCTCTTTGGTTGTCACCGTCACCCATGCCAAATCTCCATTGCACAGCTGTGTTTTACCAAGACACAGCTGTGCTTTTTCTCATATCTAGCATTCTTGCATTCTCATAGCTTGGCAACCCTTCCACTATTTAAGCATACCGTACCTCTTCATTTACATGCCATGATACACAATCAAATCTTGCATACTTCATTCCATATTCACTATTCACTTAGTCACACAAACATTCAAGACACTATAATCACACTAACTAACTAAGCATGCCAATAGATTCCACTAGTCACTATATGCCATTAACACTAATTTCACTTCAATAATCACTTTACACTAGTTCACTATCCAATTTAATAGCAATAGCAATAGCAAAATCAATATCACATATCATTTATAAGAACTTCAAACACACTAACACATCAAAACACAACAAATCCCTAACCTCTTGAAGCACTCCTTCTTACTCTTCTATATCACTTTCTCCTTTCCCTTGGCTGATCTACTTGGCTCTTCAACTCATAACACATATAATACATACAAGTCCATTAGACTATACTCATAATCTTAACAATCAAAACCAGACTTAGAAGAAGATGAAGGAGATACACTACATGTTTACATACCTTTCGAATCACTAATCCTCTTCTAACTCATCTCTACCCAACTCTTAAGACTTCATGATCAAAGAGCAAAATGAAAGAGGAACAAGAAGGAGAGTAAACTTTTTGACAGAGAGAGAGTGGCCGGCTCAAAGTATCAAAATACAGATTCATTCCACTAAACCACCTCATGCTTGCATGCATGAATGAGGTGTCAACCTCTCAATCCCCTCATGCTAGGTGGCTCCCTTAACACAATCCACTTGGACTCCACTAATATACAGCTGATCCCACTAACTTTTGATTAACTTAATTAATCTGCACTTGTTAATTAATCATGCAAAGTGCAATTCAGCCACTACAATACTTTATTTCTTTTCAATTAAGTCCCTCATTTCACTTTTTCAATTAGGTCCAATGCTGTAAACCCTAATTATCATGCACACTATTACACTAATGACACTCAATCCTTTTAGGGTGATTTTCGGGGTGTTACAAATACCATACCGCCGTGTGGATCAACCAAAACCCAAAAAATTTCAAAATTACATCCCAACTCGAAATGAAACTCCACATACCAAGAAATTAAACATCTAACTTACCAAAACCAACTTAAAACTCACCCTTTAAATCTCATAAACCCAAAGAAATCATGCAATAACAAGATTTAGTCATCCCATACCAAAATTCAGCAATTTAAAATTCAAAACATAATCAAATGCACATATAATCCAACATAAATCACAATCTAAGTTCTCAACTCAACATACTCAAAACTCATGACATACAAACCATCATAAACTCAATTAACCATATAATTTTCCAGAAAAATCAAAACAGAACCAAAACATCAAAATGCATATAATTTCCCAAACCTGAAATTCCTTAGCTCCAATCACTTAGCACCACTCCCACTAGCCTTCTCCTTTCCCTTAGGATCACGAGGAGGCTCAACTCATCAAGAACACCCAAGAAAATCACACAAACACAAAACCTAAACTAAAACCCAACCTAAACAAAAACAAGAACCATGGAAGAAGAAGAAGAAGAAGAAGAAACTCACTATACATACTAATCTAAGCTCAAAGGAATGATCAATTTCCACCACCACACTTGAATCTAAGCTAGGGCACCCAAGTGAAGAAAAAAGAGGAAGAAGGAGGGAAGAGAAGGGAGGAAATGGGAAAGAGACAACAATTTGCTGTTCTCATTTCTCTCTCCTTCTCTTTATTACCTCTTTCCAAATTCCTAGCTACATGTCACTCTTTGGTTGGTGGAACTTGACCACTCACACCTAACAAACACATATGCTATTACACACAAGACCAACCCACATAAATCACACACTAAAACCATGTGCACATACACAAACTAACACAACTCAATGCACATACACCCTACTAACATATATGCACCCACACAATATTAAAGCCCACAAAACGTGCATTTTACCCAAAATGCCCTTAACACATGCCAAAACTCTCACACATGCACACATACACATGACAAACATGGCTCAAACTACTAGGGGGAAATTGGGGTGTTACAACTCTCCCCTACTAACAAGAATTTCGTCCTCAAAATTCTCACCTGAACTGAACAAATGCGGATACTGAATCCTCATCGTCGCCTCTGGCTCCCAAGTCGCTTCCTCGACTCAGTGATGTTGCCAAAGAACCTTGACCAGAGGGACTTATTGCTTCTCAACTATCTCACTTCCCGCGTTAAAATAGCCTTCGGCTCTTCATCATAGGAGTAATCTGGCTGAATCCGAACACCTTGAACTGACAACACATGTGACGGATCCGATCTATACCGACGAAGCATTAAAACATGGAAAATATCATGCATCTTAGCCAACTCCATCGGTAAAGCCAACCTACAGGCTACTGGACTAACTCTCTCCAAAATCTCAAAACGCCCAATGAACCAAGGACTAAGTTTACCTTTCTTGCCAAACCGCAATACTTTACTCCAAGGTAAAACCTTAAGGAAAACTTTGTCCCCGACTTCAAACCAAATGTCCTTTCTCTTCAGGTTGGCATAGGATCTCTGCCTATCCTTAGCCACCTTCAGATTTCGCTGCACAACTCTCATCTTCTCTTCGGTATCTCTAATCATCTCTGGCCCAATAAAAGATCGATCAACTCTGTCCAATAAACCTGAGTCCTACACTGTCGACCATACAAAGCCTCAAATGGTGACATCCCAATGCTAGACTGGTAACTGTTGTTGTAGGCAAACTCCACAAGCCGCACATACTGATCCCAACTTCCAGAAAAGTCCAAAGCACAAGCTCGAAGCATATCCTCTAAAATTTGGATAACTCGCTCGGACTAACCATCTGTCGGAGGATGAAATGCTATACTAAAGTTCAAATTGGTACCCAAAGCTCTCTGCAATTCCTTCCAAACCTTAGATGTGAACCTTGGATCCCGATCTGACACTATCGACAAAGGCACACCATGCAGTCAAACCACCTCATCCACATACACACTGGCCAACTTATCCATTGAGTAGTCCACTCTAACCGGTACAAAATGAGCTGACTTTGTAAGCCGATCCACAACAGCCCAAACTGAATCATGCTTGCTCTGAGTCACTGGCAAACCCGACACAAAGTCCATGGTGATATCATCCCATTTCCACTAAGGGACAGATAAAGGAGTGAGCAATCCTGAAGGGACTTGATGTTCAGCCTTTACCTACTGACATGTCAAACACTTCGCTATGAATTCCATAATAGCTCTCTTTATCCTAGACCACCAATAGAACTGCTTCATATCCCGATACAGCTTCTCATTACCAAGATGTATAGTAAAGACAATAGTGTGTGCCTCACTCAAAAGCATCTTCCTTAACTCATCACTCTCGGGCACACACAAACGATCCCTATACGTAAGCACCCCATCAAAAATCGAAAACTCAGATTGCTTACCCTGCTGAACCTCTTGCAAAACCCTCTGCAATCTCACATCATCCTTATGAGCATCCACAATCAACTATCTCAAAGTAGGCTTCACTCTCAATTGGGCCACCAAAGCCCCTTGTGAATCAAATCTCCATCTAAACCGCCTAAAAAACAAAGCTGAAACCGATTTCCAACTCAAAGCATCCGCAACCACACTGGCTTTCCCCGGAAGGTAATCCACAATGCAGTCGTAGTCCTTGAACAACTCTAACCATCGACGCTGTCTCATGTTCAACTCTTTCTGTGTGAGGAGATATTTCAAACTCTTATGATCCATGAAAATCCTACATTTCTCCCCATACAGATTGTGCCGCCAAATCTTCAAAGCAAAGATCACAGCTGCCAATTCCAACTCATGCATCGGACATTTCTTATCATGAGGCTTCAACTAACGAGACGCATAAGCCACTACTTTACCCTCCTGTATCAACACACATTTGAGTCCAATACCCGAAGCATCGCTGTACATTACAAACTCTTTACCCGAGGTGGGTTGAGTCAGTATAGGAGCTTCAACTAACAAACTCTTCAACCTCTCAAAACACAGCTGGCACTTATCCGACCACTCAAATTTGACTCCTTTCCTCAACAATCTGGTAATAGGAGCAGCTATAACTGAAAAACCCTTCACAAACTGACGGTAGTAGCCTGCCAAACCAAGGAAGCTTCTCACTTTCGGAACATTCCTAGGCACTTTCAAATCCACTATCACCTCAATCTTAGCTGGATCCACTTGAATACCCTTAGCCAGCACAATATGACCCAAGAAAGACACTTCTCGAAGCCAAAAGTCACACTTGCTAAGCTTCGCAAACAACTGATGTTCCCTCAGAACTTGCAACACTAACCGAAGATGCTCTTCGTGCTCATTCTCATCCTTCGAGAAAACCAAAATATCATCTATAAACACTACCACAAACCGGTCGAGATATGGCCTAAACACTCGGTTCATCAAATCCATAAAAGCCATAGGTGCATTGGTCAAACCAAACGGCATCACAAGAAACTCATAATGGCCATACCGCGTCCAAAATGCAGTCTTAACCACATCCGTATCCTGAACTCACAACTGATAATAACTCGACCGAAGATCAATCTTGGAGAAGACACCTGAACCTCTAAACTGATCAAACAAATCCTCGATTCTAGGGAAGGGATACTTGTTCTTCGCTATGACTTTGTTAATTTGCCTATAGTCAATACACATCCTCAAAGAGCCATCTTTCTTCTTGACAAACAAAACCGGTGCTCCCCATAGAGATATTCTGGGTCTAATAAATCCCTTATCCAATAACTCTTGTAGCTAAGTCTTAAGTTCCCTAAACTCTACAGGAGCCATCCGATAAGGTGCTTTCGATATGGGTTAAGTACCCAGCAAAATCTCTATGGGCAACTCCACCTCTGTCTCGGGAGGCAATCCAAGCAATTCACTCGAAAACACATCACTAAACTCCCTAATAACTGGGATATCCTCAATCTCAACCTGATCACGCTTAGAGTCTAACACAACTGCTAAGAACGCCTCACATCCCTTCCTCATGAACCTCTTAGCTTGCATAGCATAAATCACATTACTCAAAGAACTCAAACCCAAACCTTTAACCACTACAAAAGTCTGATCTCTATCTCGCAACACAACTACCTTTCTATGACAATCCACTACTGCTCGGTGCTTACTAAGCCAATCCATACCCAAAATTAGGTCAAACTCTCGAAACGGTAACTCAATCAAATCCGCAGAAAACTCAACACCCTGATGCACTCTACTCACATTGACACTATGCCCTAAAGGACTGGTTACACAAACTTCATAACCTAACTGGTCAATATCATGCAACCTATCAAATAATTTACTTGTGCATAAATATGAGTGTGTGGAACCAGGATCAATTAGAGCATATAACTCAGTGTTGAAGAGTAGGAACTTACCAGCAATCACATCCGGGGCATCTTGCTCATCTCGAGCTCTCATGGCATACGCTCTAGCTGGAACTGTCAAGGGATGATCAACAGACTCTGATGGAGCTCCCTCTCTAAACCGACCACCTCGACCTCTACCTCGGCCTCTACCACGACTGGCTTGTGGAGCATTAGAACTAACTCTGCTAGCCTCACACTGATCACCAGAAGCCTCACTTAACCTCAAACAATTAGCTAAGTAGTGATCAGTGCTCCAACATCGGAAACAACCACTAGTGAGCCACCTACACTCACCCCGATGGGGCCTCCTATAGTGAGAACACTCAAGTACAACATCCGTCCTATTACTAGAACCACCTCTGCCTGCACTAGAACCCATGGCAGAACCTTGCCTCCAGCCTCTCGAAGCTGGACCTGAAGAAGACTCGTCATGCGGGTTCCTAGACCTCTTGCCCGAATATGATAATGATGATCCTCCACGAGGGGGATTCCTCCTCTGAGCTCTCTCTCTTAGAACTGACTCTGATCTCTCAGCCAGCACTGCTGTTTGCACTATCTGGTAGTACCCAATACCCAGAGTACTCATCAAAGAAATAATCATTGCTTTGAACGACTCATTCAAACCGGCCTCAAAATGCTGACACCAAAACTCTTCAGTCAGAACACCTTCTGGAGCATACTTAGAAACACGATTGAATTCTTTCTCAAATTCTGATACAGACATAGCCCTCTGCTTCAAACTCAAGAATTGTGCCCACTTAGCATCCTTGTACTCCCTAGTCATATACTTGTTGGTGAACTCCCTCTCGAAGAACTCCCATGTGATCGAGTCAGGCAACTGGGGATGCCTATGAACCAACTTCCACCAATCATAGGCGGATCCCTGAAGCAATGCCACAACACTCTCAACTTGCCTATCTGGAGGACACCTAGTCTCCTCAAACACTCGCTCCACTTTCTCAATCCATTTCTCAGCGAGTTCAAACTCATTCAGACTGGTCCCATAGAAATCCTCTACACCAGCTCTCCTCATACTCTCTGAAGGGGATCTCGGAGCAGTCACCCTATCCATGACTCGAGCCATGTCCTGAGTAACCTTCAACATTGCCTCGAAGGGCATGGTTGCGGCCTCAGGCTGAACCCTAGGTATTTGAGCTGAAACAGACACTAAAGGATTTACAGCTTGGGGATTCACACTTTCAGCGGACCCCTCAAGCGACCCACGAACAGAATCAGAATCAATCTAAAAGAAAGACAAAGACAACCACATTAGCCAACACAGTCCTAAACATAAATTTATACACAATAATCACCCAGAAAATGCCTAAACCGGAGCTCTAATACCAAAAACTATAACAACCCCTTCCCATACGTAAAAGAACCCATCCGCAGGGGAGTGAAAACCCGTATGAGCAGGGGTGTCACCAAACAGAATGGCACAAAACATACATTCACATAATATAAACATACATATAAATAGCGAAAATTAAAACTTAAGATCAAACTGAACATATACTCATAGATCGAATAATAATATTCAATACATAACTGTTCTGAAACCAACATAATTACAACTTTCAAAGATACATAGCGGAATCTTGATAAAAATACTAATTACAAGAGAGATCACTATTACAAAATAATCATGCTACAAAAAGAAACTAAGTCCTATCAACAATCCCACTATGTTGGCTTGACTGGTGGCGACTCTCCCAAAAGCTATACTACTTCTGCACCTGCACGGGTGAAACACCGTGCTAATCGATAACACTTAGTTGGAAAAACAAACAACAATAGTATAGATGGCCATTCACAATGGTCGTCAAGGCAATTCACATACGAAATGGCATACTGAATATCATAAGATATAATCACAATTGAATCACATTCATAACCATTCAAAAGTTCATAATCATAGTCATATGCCAATAGATTCTTACGCTCATAAATAGAGTCATTCAGATTCACAAACTATAATCATAGTCAGAAAAAATCACAACACCTGCTGACTCACAGTGGTGGATAACGAGCAACACATGGCGGTACCTTATAGGTACGAATCAGAAAACACCATCACATTTTATCTTTTCAAAACATTTTACGAAAGGGATCTTAAACAAGATCCAAACACATTTAAGTTCGCGAGGAAATAAACAGGGACCTGATCAGGGTCCAAAACAGAACAGAGGGCTGCAGCTAAAGGACTCTTTTAGGTATGCTTAACTGTCCACTAAACTTACTCTCGCAGGTCATGCTTAATACAAATCACATACCAGCATAACACATTGCTTATAAAGGAGAACAATGAACTTAGATATGCATAACACATTGTTTAATCAAACGCAACATCCAAAATACTTTGATAAGGCACAAGAAAATACAATTAATCATTAGTAGCTAATTGAAATGACACTAAATAAGATTAAAACCAATAACAAATGAAAAAGGAATTAAAAGGACAAAAGTTGAAAACTTTAAAATTTACAGGGCAGAGACGTTTTACACGACGGTATGATATACACTTACCGCCGTGTAAGACATCCTACACGGTGGTAAGGTAAAACCATACAGCCGTGTAACATGCCCAACACAACAGGCAGAATGCTTTTACACGGCGGTGTGGAGAATCCACTTACCGCAGTGTAAAATCACGAACAAGGAAAACTGAAGGAAAACACACGATTCACACGGTGGTATGTAATACCATACCACCATGTGGATCAACCAAAACCCAGAAAATTCCAAGAATTACATCCCAACTCGAAACCAAACTCCATATACCCAGAAATTAAACATTCAACTTACCAAAACCAACTTAAAACTCACCCTTTAAACCTCATAAACCCAAAGAAATCATGCAATAACAAGATTTAGTCATCCCATACCAAAATTCAACAATTTAAAATTCAAAACATAATCAAATGCACATATAATCCAACACAAATCACAATCTAAGTTCTCAACTCAACATACTCAAAACTCATGACATACAAACCATCATAAACTGAATTAACCATACAATTTTCCAGAAAAATCAACAAAGAACCAAAACATCAAAATGCACATAATTTCCCAAACCTGAAATTCCTTAGCTCCAATCACTTAGCACCACTCCCACTAGCCTTCTCCTTTCCCTTGGTATTGCGAGGAGGCTCAACTAATCAAGAACACCCAACAAAATCACACAAACACAAAACCGAAACTAAAACCCAACCTAAACAAAAACAAGAACCATGAAAGAAGAAGATGAAGAAGAAAAAGAAGAAGAAACTCACTGTACATACCAATCTAAGCTCAAGGGAATGATCAATTTCCACCACCACACTTGAATCCAAGCTAGGGCACCCAAGTGAGGAGAAAAGAGGAAGAAGGAGGGAAGAGAAGGGAGAAAATGGGTAAGAGACAGCAATTTGCTGTTCTCATTTCTCTCTCCTTCTCTTTATTACCTCTTTCCAAATTCCTAGCCACATATCACTCTTTGGTTGGTGGAACTTGACCACTCACACCCAACAAACACACATGCTACTACACACAAGACCAACCCACATAAATCACACACTAAAACCATATGCACATGCACACACTAACACAACTCAATGGACATACACCCTACTGACATATATGCACCCACACAATATTAAAGCCCACAAAACATGCATTTTACCCAAAATGCCCTTAACACATGCCAAAACTCTCACACATGCACACATACACATGACAAACATGGCTCAAACTAATAGGGGAAAATCGGGGTGTTACAGAACCTTCTGCTCGTGCTTTATTTTTAACATTTTTTTTGAAATGATATAAATACATACATGGCAATTTTTATTCAAGTTAATAACAAATAACAAATTATAAGTTCATATATATATCAACCATTTGGATTTACCTTTCAAAGGGATACATCCATCATTATTGAATGGGTCCTGCTAATTTGGCCTCTTGCACTAAATGTACTGGTAAATGCTCTATAATGTCAAAGAAGTTGGGAGGAAAAATTCCCTCTAATTTGCAAAGGATTACTGGAATTTCTATTTCCAATTTTTCCATGTCAGCCAACTTTATCTCAGATGAAGTCAAGTTTTTAAAAACTAAACTTAACTCAGTTATAGCTTTCCAAACTTTTTGAGGCACTAATTAACGAAAAGCAACTGGCATCAGCCTTTATATGAATACATGGCAATTATGGCTTTTCATTCTGAACAATTTATGCTTCCTCATGTCAACACACCTTGCTAAGTTTGAAACATATCCATCCAAAAACTTTATACTTCTTGACCATTCACACAAAACTTCCTTTTGTCTTTTGTCCAAAGTATAACAAGCTTTTGGATATTTACCCGTTCGAGAATCTTTGTCTAACTCATTTCTTTTGTAATACAATTTTAAATCAGCATGTGATTTTGCATTATCTTTGGTCCTCCCTTCAATATTCATTATTGTGTTGAAGACATTGTCGAAAATGTTTTTTTTTCTATATGCATCACATCTAAATTATGCCATATCATATTTGATTTCCAATATTGCAAATCCCAGAAGATACTGCATTTTTTCCAACCAAAGTTTTTAGAAATGCTACTATTGACTTCTTCAGCTTCAACTTCTGTTACTTTCAGCAACCCTAATTCATTAATCTCTTGCAAGATTTCTTCACCAGATCTATTAGGTGGAGGAAGGGCGTGGACAACTTTGTTCTTAATGAACCTTTGTTTATTTCATCTAAAAGGGTGATTTGGAGGAAGGAATTTTTTGTGATTACCAAACCACGATGTTTTACACCCATTAGTAAGATAAAAAGCATCCAAATCATTGCCACAATAAGGGCAAGCTAATTTCCCTGCAGTGCTCCAACTTGATAGCATAGCATATGTAGGGAAATCACTAACTATCCACATCAAAGATGTTCTTATCATAAAATTCTGTTTAAGGGAAACATCATATATTAGCACACCGAATTCCCATAGTTGTTACAATTCAGAAATCAATGGTTGTAAGAATACATCAATCTTCTGCTTTGGATTCTTTGGGCCCAGAACAATTGCTATTAAAAACATGTAAGCCTCATTCATACACATCCATGGAGGCAAATTATAAGAAATTATTATGATTGGCCATGGTGAATATTGTTGGCCTGATTGCCCAAAAGGCTGAAAACCATCAATGCTTAAACCCAACCTCACATTTCTACTATCAGCAGCAAAGTCCGGGTGATGTTATTGAAATATTTCCATGCAACTACATTCGATGGATGGTTCATTACTCCATCCACCTGTTCATGTTTATTATGCCATCTCATGTGAGATACAATAACATCAGACGAATACAGCCTTTGAAGTCTTGGAATAATAGGAAAATAATAAATCTGCTTCCTATTAGCATTTATTGGCTTGAACCTCGATTGATTACAAAATTCGCAATCCATTAATTCCACATCAACTCCCCAAAAAATAATACATCCGAGCTGACAATAATCAATTTTTTCTATTGGCAAACCAAGATCCCAAAGCAACTTCTTCATGTCGTAAAAACTGTCAACCATTTTATTATCCGAAGGCAATGATTCATTGTATCAAGCCAGGATTTAATTTAAACTATGATAAAAAATATGACCTCCAGATTTGATGTTCAATATTCGAGCAATAGAGCCTAACTGTGTCATATTATCACAGCCTGGCCATAATTCCTAGTGAGCTGCATTAAGTCAAAATTAATTTTTACGGTTGTGTTGGGTTCTTCTTCGATATTGCCTAAATTGGGCTGAAATGAATTTTCCGCTACATCAAAAACCATTTGGGCATAGAGATTTTCTGTAGCACAAATATTGCTTGTCATAAAATCTTGCCCCCTTGAAATTCAGCTTCAACTACCTCCGGTCCAAATTTTGAACTTCTAGACTTGCTACAAATTATTGGCTCTCCATGCTTTGTCCATTCAAACTAATTGGGCACAAATCCTTTTTTTAGCAAATGGAGATGCATATCCTCCATAGGAAGATAACACATGTGTTTGCACTTTTTGCATGGACATCTAATTTTCGAACCGTCCATCTATGTAGGTTGAGAGCTTGCATACACAATAAAAGATTGAACTCTTTCAGCAAACTCAGGATTAATGTAACCATCAGGCGTTATTCTTCTATACATCCAACTTCTATCTAAATTACTCATTATTGTTAAACTGTTGTGCAAAAATCATAAATATATAGTTAGTACCATCACGTGTCAATTTTCATATTTAACTTCAATTCAATTCTATATTCTATTTCTTCAAATTAATTCATAATTAGTTTTACAACATATACTCAAATTTAATACCCTCTTACAAAATTTTATACATAATAACAATTATAATTCAAAATATATACACATAAAATAAATATAGATAAATATAATATGAAATTAAAACATTAACAATATGCTAGTACATTTAACCAAATTATAATAAAATAAATATACATACAATAAAAAATATAAACACGAATAAATTACCTAAATAAAAAATTAATACACATATATACTTATTATTAACAAAATCAATTTAATATAGAAAAACTGACCTTTGGTGAAGCAACCAGTCGGAAAGGGAGTGTAGTCAGGGGCAGCAGTAGAAACGCAGTCCAAGCCTGACGAAATAGAGGATGCGGACGGTTGCGAGCGAGAACACTCGTGCATGGGAGCTAAACGGCGGTGGAGACCGGTGATGACAGGGTACATGCAATAAGATATATAATATAATTTAAGAAAATTTAAAATTATACTGACATATATATATATATATATCATACACACACATCCCAGAAAATTAACAATAATACAAAATTAAAATAATACTACATATAATAACAAATATACCTCAAATTTAATAATATTTTAACTAGAATAACAATATATACAATACAAAATATATGGACAATATGTTCACAAAACTACTATAACACCCATACTCGGTCCAGTAAGGGCCAGGTACCGAATGTTACCCAACTAGATTTTTATTTGTATCTAAAATTAAATTCATACTTGACGACATCCATTACTTTTGTAAATTAAAATGCTCAAAATTCTGTGAAAAAATGGATAGAGTTTCCCTTATACGGGTCCCTATCCCCCTGTTTAACAATAACAAATTTTACACTTCTATAAAGTATCCCCACATCTCAACACCATAAAAAGCCAATCCAATATCAAATTTTCCCATCCACCTCAAATATTCAAATAAAAGGCCAAATTCACCAACAGTTGTGAATTTATCGTTTTAATTCATACATTGTCGAAAATAAAAATATAACATCCATCTCCATCATCCATGCATATATTTACCATAAATTTCAACATCCAAAATTCATCATTTAAAATAGATTACAATTCAAATTCTAGAATAACTTTCTTCAAGCCATTAACTAGCTCAGATTTAATATTCGAAAGGAAAATGTCAAAATAAATACTAAGTCCAAGTATCTATACAAAATAAATTTTTACTTTAATTTTCCCATTCACGCTATGACACCATATGGCTTTATAGTATCATTACTACACAGTCATTATAGTATCATTACTACACAGTCATGAAATATATATACACAATACAATAAATATTTACACAAACAAATTATCTAATTAAATAAAAAATACAAATATATACGTATTATTAACAAACTAATTTTAATACAGAAAAACTTAGCTCTGGTAAAGCAACCGATAAGAGAGGGAGGTTCGGCTGCGGCAGCGACAGAAATGTAGCTTCTATATGATGGATAAAAGGAGCCGGCACACAGGGGATCTAAATGTGGAACTAATTACGGCGGTGATGGGTACATACAATAACAAATGTAATATAATTTTAATATAAATTTTAAGTATAACAACATATGTAATACACACTTACAAAGAAAATTAAACATAATACAAATTTAAACAACACTACATATAAAACAAATATACCACAAAGTTAATAATATTTTAACTATAATAACAATATATACAATACAAAAAATATACAAAAAAAAAATACATATGCATATATAACACATAATTAAAACAATAATACATATAATTTTAACAAACATGCCATAAAATAAAATAAAAACATTATATCAACATAATAACAATCATAATAGAAGATATATATACCAAAATAATATATGTACACAAATTTAATACCAAAATAAAACATTGACAATATGCCACAATTTCAAAAAAAAAATATAAATATAATAAACATTTTAATACAATATAATATATATACACAAAACACTATATATATACACAAATAACATACCAAATTTATAACAAATACACATACAATATGCAACAAAATTATAAATAATATAAACATAATAACAATTAAAATTCAATATACATACACAAAAAATAATTACATACACAAATAAAATACCACATTCAAACAATATTACACACAATATACCACAAATTTAAAACAATTATAAATAATAAAATAATTATAATACAATATAAATAAAAAAAATAAAAAAACTATACACACAAATATAATGCTAAATTAAAATAATAAAAATATTTAATAATACACAAAATACATAAAAAAAAGAAATACATACCGTGGTTGAAGATTTTGCCGGAAGAGGAGAGGCACCCGCGGTGGGAGGCACTAGAACGGCTGAAGGAGATACTGTGTGGGAGGGAGAAAACACGCAATTGCTCGCGAAAAGGAGGTTCCGGATGGGGGAGGAGGCGTCGGAGCAGAGAGCAACGTCGGCGTTGATTGGCTGCCTCCTGAGAAGTCTTCGGTTGATCGCCCACTGAGAGGTCTTCGGTTGATCGGCTGCCCCCTGAGAGGTCTTCGGTTGCTCGCCCCATGAGAGGTCTTCGGTTGATCGCCCATTGAGAGGTCTTCGACTAGTTGGCTGCCCCCTGAGAGGTCTTTGGATGGTTGGCTGCCCCTGAGAGGTCTTCGGTTCATCATTGTATTGGTATCTGGATTGATGTCGTCACCCGCCTTTCGTCGGTGTCCGCATCAAATCCCCCTCTCTGTAACACTTAGAAGGCTAGATATGCAGGAAAAAAAGTGAGCATGCACGTAAAATGTATGTGTCATGCAACGATACAAGATAAGAATTCATCTAAGTAGACTTGGGGGTGAAAGGTGGTTTGGTTGCAATTGCCAGCAGGATTAGTGCCATTTAATTGCCTTCGAATTTTATGCCTTTAGGGATTATGAGGTTCTCATCTGAAACTTGTAGTCATTCTTTTAAGGTAGTGCGTCCCTTGTGGATTTTCACATTATCTTTTCTTAGCGGGAAATGCGTTCTTTCCGGATTTTCACATAACCCTGTGCCTTATTTTTTGCTTGGATTGGACCCAACCCAATCCAACGGCTTTTATTCATTTCATTTTTTTGTAGGACAGATTGCCTGCTTCCAAGTTTTCACCCTGCCCCTTAGCCCAACTTTTGCTTAGAGCGCCTATTACGGTTTTCATCTCTAATGGCCCTTTTTTTTTAGAGAGGCTGAAGTTGTTGCGAAAGATCTTTTAGGTATGATCGGCATGCACTTACGTCTCAAATCATGATCGTATAAGCTTGATTCCTATCACAAAGGTGCTGTAGAATTGGCCTCACAGTTAATAGTAGGATGAGTTGACTGAAGTGCTCGAGTGGACAGAGCACCGGAGGGTAGATAGTACCAATGCACTGATTCTATGCCGGAACTAGACAACTTTGAGTATTCAAGATGTACTGCTCTGGTCATATTAATATGTCATTGTATAAATGTATATATTTCAGCTTGATTTCATAACACATGATCACTATTTGGCATTAACTCGAAAAACATGAGACCTCATCTAATCTCGGAATAGATCCCGAAAGTATCAAACTCCTGTTATCAATCAGCCCTCTCGGGTTTTCATGATTGAATATTTTCTCTCCTTTTTATTATTATTATTATTATTATTATTATTATTATTATTATTATTTTTATTTTTTATTATTATTATTTTTTTAGCCTTTGCCATGAACCCTCCTTCAGTTCGTCGGTGTTGATTAAATTTGCTTTCATCTTCGTTAGCCGGGGAGGCTGCTCCTTCTAGCGGTGTTCCTTTTTTGGCGTCAAAGTCCTTTCCTTGGCCCTTGTGCAAACTGGTTGTGATCATGAGTTCCTTATTTGGGGCTTGAATGTGAAATCTCACACTTTGCTTGGTGGTGCAATTTTTGAAGTGGTTTTTAATAGTTGACATTGGCTGAGATTGGGTTACAAGTTAGGCTTTAGTGGTTGAAATTGGGTTACAGGTTAGGCTCAGATGGTTTAGGGCAAAATTGTGGTAATTTTTTTTTTTGCTTTTGCTTTTTCTTTTTCTTTTTCTTTTTTTTTTTGCTTTTTTTTTTTTTGCTTCTTTTTTTTTTGTTTTTTTTTCTTTTTTTTTGTAGGTTATAAAGGTAATGAGTTGTCCTTCTAAATTTTGCTATAAGGGTCCCGGATGGTTAAAGGTCAATCTTGATTGAATTTTGTAGTGAATTTCTCAAATGGTTGGGGGAAAGGGATCATAAGGCTTGGTTCTAATGAGTTAAATATTCCTTGTGAAGGTCCTGTGTTTTATTCATCTAACTTCTGATGTAGCACTCGGAGTTTAATTTTATTCAGTAGCATTATATGCATCCTAGATGTAGAGGATGCAAAGGAATGGCTTTCAAAATTCTATTTGTCGTCATGTTGGCATGTGCAAGCAGCGTTATCTCAATAATGTCCTTGTTAATTTGCAGCATATCATACCTGGCCCAGGCAAAGGCTCCTTTTTTTCCTCTTTTTTTTTTATATTATCTCTCAGAATTTTCCTGTCTTTAGGAGTTATATCAGATGCTATCAAGATTTTGTTTGGATTCCCCAAAGTTTCGAGATTAACTGGAGTTATATAAATTGGGTTAATGTCAAAAATGAATGAATGCATCGTGATCATAGAAATGAAATTATTTGAAATACCACACCAATAAGCAAAATTGTTCATCATATTAAAATAACCAAACTGTCATAAGGAGTTCTTGAAATAAAAAGAAATACAGCATCTAAAAACATAGTCTTCTTCTCCACTCTCCTCACGAGTGACAGCGACGTACTCATCTTCCCAGAACCAATCAAACACCTGGT
Source organism: Excoecaria cochinchinensis (assembly GCA_947683425.1). Lineage (NCBI taxonomy): Eukaryota > Viridiplantae > Streptophyta > Magnoliopsida > Malpighiales > Euphorbiaceae > Excoecaria > Excoecaria cochinchinensis. The sequence continues at coordinate 7,205,460 of CANTUQ010000024.1, forward strand.
GGGGGAACTGCATTATAGCTTGCCTTCTTCTTCTTCTCTCTCTTCTCAGGGTAGTTGATCTCTTTAGAGTTAATGAGATCCTAGAGCTTGCCCCTTAAAATTTGATAATGATCTGTTAGATGCCCAGTGTGTTGATGGTAGGCACAGTATTGATCACTTTTATGCCCCCAGTTGTCCCTAACTCAAGGCCGGCCTGGGCGGCAATGGTTGCAGCTTGCCCTCCTTCATTAGTCTCTCCAAAACCTAGGATAGAGGCCATCCCAAATTAGAAAAGAACCGCTAGCCTTGTCCCACTCCGGTGGTTAAAACCTCAACTGTCTTACCATTTCTACCATTACTGCTTCCAGCTCCACTCGATCTGTACCCTGATTGGTTCCCAAAGCTCCTCCCAGCATAGTTATTTTGGCTTGCTTTTTTAGTAGGTAAGCCGCCTCAGCCTCTACAGTAGTGTCTTTGAGCGACTCCCAATCTCTGAGCCCTTTAAAGTTGAGCAAGTCCCTTAAGTAAGGGCAGGAGTTCCTGATGAATAGCCCGATCTGATCAGCAGTGTCAGTTTTTTGCTTCATCTCTATGACCTTGTTTCTCCACCTAGTGAGGTTTTCATGGAATGACTCATCACTCTTTTACTATAGAAGCTCAAGGTCCTTCAGGGTGACCTCCATTCTAGTGCTGCAGTCGTACTGCTTCATGAATTCATCAGTCAAAAGGGCCCAGTCCTCCTTGGATCTCCTATCCAGCCCATGATACCAGTCTACTACCGGACCCACTAGACTGAGGCAGAAATATTCCACCTTTTACTTCTTGGTCAGCCTTGTTCCCTTCATCACTAGGGTGTACTGCTTAATGTGCGCAGATGGGTCTGAAGCACCATCGAACTTTGGTAGCTCAGGCACCTTAAACCTTAGGGGTAATAGCTCTTCATCCCTTAGATCTCTATCCTCTGGGTTGATTCCCTTACCAGCTGATAATAGGTGAGTGATCGCCTCAATTTGCTACCTCACTCCTCTTATGGCCTCATCTACTACCCTGGGTGCTCTACACTTAGCAGCTTGATGGGCTGCTGTAAGCACCGTGTCCCGGAGCGGTCCGGATCAGAGGTTACCCAATGATGAAATCAGTGTCCAAGCCTGTATGGTAGGTTGGATTTAGAGGTTTTAGCCCCGCGTTCCATGAGAAGTGAGTTTTTTTTATCACTCCTGGGTCGAAGGAGAGGAAAACAGAGGTTTTTTCGAGTCAAAGGGCTTTTTGTCCTCCACAGACGGCCAGCCCGTCTGTAGAGCCGGCCCGTTGCTCCGAGTGACCGACGGCTCTGGGTATTTTCCGACGCCCGTCGAAAAATCACCGCCCCTGTCAGATTGCCGCCTGGTTTCCCGGAGCACGCAACCCTTCCGACGCCCGTCGGTGGATGTGGCAGGGCCGTCGGACTAATCCTTGTGTCAGAAGGATTCTTCCGACGCCCGCCTCTATACACCGACACCCGTCGATCGTGTCTGGCTATAAAAGCTCCGAATTTTCATTTGAAAAGGGTTGGAAAAATTTTCAAAAGGGGAAACTCTGCCCAATTTCGAGGGCATTTTCTCTCTCTTCCAACAAAACACATTTACAAAAGAAATCTATTTAATCAAGGATCAAATCAATCAAAAGGAACTAAAACTAATTAGTTTTCCTTTAGATCTTGACTCCAAAATCGATCTTTTGAAGGGTTAAAGAAGAAATAGTTCATTTTCTTTCTTCAATCCTTCATCTTTTGCTTCTCTGGGAACGAACGGAGCTCTAACCAACACAAAAATCTTACCCAAAGCGACTATCTGAGGGTAAATATTCCGGATTCTTTCTCCATTTTATCTTTATATATATTTCTCATTTTGTGAAATTTTTGAATATCTGTCATTATTTTCTTTTATCTTGACTCTCTTATCTTCTTTTGGGATAAAACTTTTTTTGACTTTGAAAAGGTTTCTCTCTCTTTCTCTCCATTCTATTTTTTCGGAGACAGAGGTGACCGACGGGTCATCTTTATCACCGACGCCCGTCGGTCACTCACCTACAGACACCCCTCCTTGAGTGACAAGCGGGCATATCGGATACCCGAACCGACGCCCGTCGGTCAAACAAGGAAGGTCGTCGGTGGGTTCTGTCTCCATCTTTTTAAATCATTTTTCATCTTTATCCAGTCTCTTTGATTTCTTATATGTTAATGTTATATATATTAACATCTCTTAACTTTCTGTGAGTGTACATCGGTCCTCCTGGATTATCTCGAGCTTGAGCGGCTATCTATCATGCTTGGAGGATCTTGTCCGGTTTATTTTCCTAATCCTCTTGTTTCATTTCTTTTATTGATTATCTTATGTATATAGATGTACTCCTTGCATATCCCGTTGATGTATTAAAAATGATTCAATGGTTTTATATTTAATAAAATGAGGTTTTTATGAAACTCAAGGATCCAATGTCCTATTTTTTATCCAATAAAATCATCATAAACAAAAATCTCCAATTTTAATAATGATGCATGCGAGGACCAAAGTCCTCAAAATAAGCAATGCCCCGATTTATGAATGATCTGCACATTTACGAAAGGGAGTTGTATTCCGCTCCTTGTATTATTGTAATCTACCGCTTTCATTATCTATTTGATCATTTATCGCTTTCAAGATGTGAATAAATGCGCCTTTTAATCAAACTTCATGGTGTGGAGAGAGAGCGCATTAATGATATTAAAATTTGATCATAAAATAATTGAGGTAGAAATAGATGAGAAATCCCGGACCCAGCTCTGGTCTTTGGGCTCAAGAGGTTAGAGGTCATCCTTCAAGATACTTCTTGAGTCACGAGGCATTAGCGCTAATCCTAGGCTTCTTAGGGTGAGAAGTTCACCTTCCATGATCCCTCTGGCTGGTCCAAAATGGATACCAAGCGCAGTCTTAGGCTCTCTGAGGCGAGAGAAACTTTCCCAATGTTCTATTGGGTGGCGACTCCATGAAACCTCCGTGTTGCTCAACATAGACGCACTTGCGATTTATCGCGAGATGCCAACGGACCCGCAAATGCCCCGATCGCCCACGTGCGGGCGGTCCGAAAGGGCGGCACTCGGGATCCGGCGCGCGTCATAGTGGCGACTCCGCTGGGGACGTTTATGGTTCGAGATTTCAATTCGAAAATACCTCTTTTAACATTTATGATTAAAATTTAATTCATAAATTTGCTTTCTCTCAAATTTGCATTCGCATATCATTAGAGCCTTAGAATACGCTAGTTTGGTCCCTCTTCTAGCCCCGGTGCGTTCCTGAAGCACCTCCTCATTTTCACTCAATTTGGGGAAGTGTTAAGGATAATCACCAGCCCAAGCCACGTACCTCAAATGGTATATCAAAATGGTGACCCGATCGGTCGCTACGCTCGTGATGAGCTAGACCCGTCGGCAGGGATCATGCTTGGGTAGCCTCAAAGAAACATCTCCCTTGTCCAAAGCTCATGTAATGGCTGTAGTTACTTTCCCTAGGTGATATGAACCTTAATTTCGAGCTTGCTGTATGAATCCTCATGTATTGGGTGAGTCCCAATGTCTCGCTTGGTAACCTAGCCAAAGGCTATCATGCCTCGGTAGGGCCATGTCGAAATTTATGGAACGTCCAAATACGTGATGATCATTATCCATCCGCTTGTACATTAGCATAGGAGTGTTATGCTGCCGGTTTTCCGCCGCGCACCATACGCGTCCATCGGGTCCCTCGTTGACCCTTGGGCTAATCCCACCTAGGAAAGAGACTGCACGACCACGTGTGTGGGAGAAATAAGGGTGGAAGGACCAACTTGCTTGCTTGTGCTCTGTAAGTGTTGCATATCACGATCATGCATTATACCTACATTTCATGCATCATTCTAACTTTGGTCCCTGCAGCCATCATAGATCTGCCCAGGTGGACTAGATCACCAACCGGGCGACTGATCCGAGTTCTTACTCCTGAGCTATCAGATAGAGAGGGCCTACCGGAGATCTTATCAGAAATCAGTGGTACAGTATCTCAGATGGCAAACTCGCCTAGGGGGGAAGATGCCACCAGGGCCATGATTGCGGAAGAAGTGGGCCGCCGTTTTGAGGAATTCGAGGGCAGGATGATGAATATGTTGACCGCCTTGGCACAGCAGAATGCTCCGCAGAATCCTCCTCCTCCTCCAATGAGACAGAATGAGCCTGAAGAAGAAAGGGTTGAAAGGCGAGAGGAGCCCGTTAGGCCGCTGCCGGTAGAGTTAAGATCAGTGGCTTCAGGAGAGTTGAGAAGAAGGCCAGTGTTTAGAATTGATGACGATAGAGATGTTGAGGATGATAGGTTGAGCTTGGCATCTGAGAAGGGGAAGGCACCTCAAGCTGATGACTTTATTCTAAAGAAGATGGAAGAGAGGTTTGAGGCTATGGCTCGTATGATAGGCAGAGCTCATGGGATGAATCCGGAGGATAGGGAGCTGGACGGAGAAGACCCGATCCCTTATAACTTCAAAATGACGGATGTGCCGAAGTTTGATGGTACTTCTGACCCCACCGCACATGTGAAGCAATATTCTCTGGTCATGAAGGGGACCACATTGTCCAAGAAGCAGAAAGTGGAATACTTTTGTCTGAGTCTGACCTCTCATGCCATAGACTGGTATCATGGCCTTGACCGCCGCACTAAAGAAGATTGGGATCTGCTCACTGAGGAGTTTCTGAAGCAGTATGACTGTAATACCAGAATGGAGGTGACTCTGAAAGACCTTGAGCTACTTCAGCAGAAAATCGGGGAGTCTTTCCATGATTATCTTACCCGATGGCGGAACCGAGTAATGGAGATGCGCCGAAAGCCTGACACCCAGGATCATATTCGTCTATTCATTAAGAACGCGAGCCCGTACTTGAAGGAGGGATTGAGGATGAAGGGGTTGAAGGACTGGGAGTCTCTCAAAGATATAGCCATCGAAGCAGAGGGAGAGTTCTTAACCCGGAAAGCTAACAATGACAATTTTGCCAAAAGGGCTAACCCCGGTCAAGGAACCAGCAGGCCGGCGGGTCCCAGTAACAGCACTAGAAGAATGGGTGAAGTGTCTGCTACTGAGGTAACCACCCAGAGGAAGTTTTCGAACCTGGGAAGATCATTATCTTGGGTCCTGAGGAGGTTGATGAAGGAGGGAAAATTGCGCCCTCTGACTCCTAGGCCAGCTTTGACACAAGGGAAACCAGGACATAAGGATAACGAATTCTGTGCATTCCACCAGCACTCAGGCCATATCACTGATAAATGCAAGGCGCTCCGGCACTCTATCCAAGACTTGATTGATAGCAAGCAGATCTCTGACCCTGAGAAGAGAGAAACTGAGAAGAAGCCCGGTTACAATGCCGTACCGCCACCCGTGTTTATGATCCAATCCAGCCTGCCAGAGTGGTACGTGCTACAAGATCTGTTTGGGAGTGAGAAGTCCGCTGCTGGTAATTCCGAGGATAGGAAGGAGAAAACAGTTGTGGTGACCCTTGATTGCTGGTCTAGCAGTGAAAGCGGTGGAGAAGCCGAGGATGAAGAAGGGTTGAACCTTGATTTGTGGGGCTCCGATGGAGACGAGGGGGAGGTAACCGCTGTCACGAGAAGTGGAAGGGTGATCCCCGAGATTACAAAGCTACCTGAGCCGGTACAGCCATCAGCAGAGAAAGAGCCAGAGGAGGGGCAGATTGTTAGGCAATTGAAGAAGACCGCGGCTCAGATATCCATTTGGGATCTGTTGAGGCAATCCCCCTCTCATAGGCAGAAGGTAGTAGAGGCTTTGGTTGAGGCCACGGTCGCCACCACTATTTCCCCGTCAGAGCTTTTGGGTTTAATTAAGGGAGGATCCGAGGAGAGATTGGTCTTTTTCGACGCCGACCTACCTGTTGAAGGACGCAACCACAACCGACCCTTGTACATTAAAGCACAGATTAACAGTAAGCACACTGCTTGCGTTATGGTGGACGACGGGTCTTCTATCAATGTGTGCCCTTTGATAGCTTTGCAAGCTTTTGGTTTAAGCGAGGATATGCTCAGCGGATCAGATCTGACTATCACAGCTTACGATAACTCGAGTAGGCAAGCTTCGGGAACCTTCAAGACTGTGGTCAAGACAGGACCTATCGAAGTGGAGGTTGAATTTGTAGTTCTGCCCATCCCTGCTAACTTCTCGGCTTTGCTTGGGAGACCCTGGTTTTATAAATTAGGAGGAGTGCCATCCACGCTGCATCAGATGATAAAGTTCTCACACGAAGGGGAGGTGGTGACTATCAAAGCGGCCAGGGAAAACCAGGTCTCAACGCTGGAAATTGCCAATCAGCCATTCAGCGGCTTTCACGTGTCTATGATAAGGGAAAAGCGCGGATCAGTGGATAGCCCAGCTGTGGTTAATATGATGAAGAAGATGCACTATCTTCTCGGGGCTGGATTGGGTAAAAACTCCCAAGGGTTGCAGACTGCGATCACCACTCGAGGGCAGAAGAGCCGGAAAGGCCTGGGGTATAGAGGTGGCTTCGGCAAGAAGAGGGTGACAGACAAGATCCCCCACATTTCAGAGAGCTTTGTGCCAGCATCCTCAGTTTGTGCGTATACTGGTGAAGATGAGCCACAATGGGTAGATGGGAGGATTGTCCCTGGCTTTGAGATCTTTAATGATGTGTATGACTGGCACGTCGGGTTCGTCAAGACTGCTGACGAATTTTGGGATGAGGAAGTCATGACTCAGGGTATCACTTGGGACAAGTGCGAGCTTGAGGAGGTCGTTACTAAGAAGATGGTAACTGCCAGGCTAAAAGGGAAGGAGAAGATAGCAGAGTTAGGGCTGGAAGTTGAAGACTTGAGGATTTCCCCTGACGCGCCTGAGGGGCCTCTGCTAAATCAGAAAGTTAGTGAGCAAGCTGCAACGGTATCAACCTCGGGAGTGGCGGAAGAAGACTCTAGCCTAGATTGTCTTTTTATTCCAGAACTCTTTTATGATGTAAATGATAACTATAATATTATTAATAAGATAAACAATTTCACTTATTTGTGCGATGTTTCTAATGATTTCAACATGCATGAACATGATCATATTCCATCAATTTTTGACATTGACTCCACTGGCACAACGCCTTTTAATCTTGGAACCTCAGAAAATCCGAGAGAAATTCTAATAGCATCAAACATAACTCCTGAGGAGAGAAAAAATTTTGAGAGAATAATAAGAAAACATGAAAAAGTCTTTGCCTGGACCTACGAGGACATGCCGGGGATTGACCGAGACGTGGCGGAGCATGCCATCCCAACTTACCCAGATTGCAAGCCTGTGAAGCAGAAGTTGAGAAGGCTAAGACCAAAATGGGCTGACAAGGTTAAGGAAGAAATTCGATAGCAGATTGAAGCTAAGTTCCTTGTGGAAGTCCAGTATCCTACATGGCTGGCAAATGTGGTTCCTGTGGCAAAGAAGAACGGAAAGGTCAGGGTGTGTGTGGATTATCGAGATCTTAACAAAGCCTGCCCTAAAGATGATTTTCCACTACCCCATATTGATGTATTGATAGACAGTGCCACCAAGTGCGCGATATACAGCTTTGGGGACGGCTATGTGGGCTACAACCAGATCTTGAACAAGATAGCTGACCGGGTTAAAACTGCTTTTATCACAGAGTGGGGCACCTATGCCTATCGGGTCATGCCTTTCGGCCTGAAGAATGCAGGGGCCACATACCAGAGGATGGCAACCAAGATCTTAAGTGACCTGATTCATAAAGAAGTGGAGGTGTATCTCGATGACATGATGGTCAAATCAGCCACCCGAGAGGGACACTTTGAAGCTCTAGAGAAGTTCTTCACCCGGATCGATAAGTATAATCTGCGACTTAACCCCAAGAAGTGCATTTTCGGAGTGACTTTAGGAAAGCTGTTAGGACATGTCGTCAGCCAAAGGGGGATAGAAATCGACCCAGACAAGGTGAAAGCTATCAGAGAGATGCCTGTGCCACAAAAAGAGAAGGATGTAAGGAGTTTCCTGGGCAAGCTGCAGTATGTTAGCCGATTTATTGCCAAGCTCACTTCGATATGCGAACCTGTTTTCAAGCTACTTAGAAAGAATCAGCCCGTAGTCTGGAACGAGGACTGTCAAAGAGCCTTTGATAATATCAGGGAATATCTGTTAAATCCGCTAGTGCTAAGGCCTCCGCAACCTGTCAAACCGCTTATTTTGTACCTGGCAGTAGAAGACAGTTCAGTGGGTGCCATGATGGCTCAAGAGGATGAATTTGGGGTGGAGTTTGCGATTTACTACCTTAGTAAGAAGTTCTTGCCTTATGAAATAAAATATGCTGAAGTAGAGAAGATCTGCCTTGCAGTGATTTGGGCATCAAAGAAGCTGAGACATTACTTCCACTCATACAAAATTCAGGCAGTAGCCAAGCAAAATCCAATAAGATACTTGCAGGAGGCACCGTCTTTGCTTGGAAAGATGGGGAGGTGGCTGCTCTTGCTACAAGAGTTCGATGTGCAATACATCACCCGTAAGACTATTAAGGGGCGAGCTGTAGCCGAATTTCTTGCTGAACATCCTATCCAAGGGGACACCCCCGAATTTACCTTTCCTGACGAGAGCATAGGCACGATTTCTGTTCAAGGGTGGCAGTTGCACTTTGACGGGGCAGTGAATAATAGGGGAGCCGGAGTCGGAATCATCTTGACAACCCCAGATAATGAAAAACTTCCCCTTGCTAAGAAGCTGAGATACAAAGCAACCAACAATGAAGCTGAATACGAAGCATGCACCTTCGGGTTGGAAGCTCTAGCTGTGTTGGGGGCAAGGAACGTAGAGGTATTTGGTGACTCGTCCTTGGTAATAAACCAGATTCGAGGAGAGTGGGCTGTTAAAGAAGAACGACTGGTCCCCTATGTTCAATATCTGAAAGGGATGTGTGGGCAGTTTGAGACTTGCACTTTCCACTTTGTGCCCAGAGATGAGAACCGTCTGGCTGATGCGTTGGCAACCTTAGTGTCAATGTGGGATAACCCTGAAGGAGTGGCCATGAAACCGGTGCTAATTTCGAGCTCTGATAAGCCTAGTTTTGAAACCGAGCCAGTAATGGAGATAGAGGCATCAGATGGGAAGCCATGGTACTTTGATATCATGAATTACTTGGAAAACGAGAAATTTCCAGAAGAAGCCACTGAAAAAGACCAGAGGATGATACGTAAGTTATCTACTCAGTTCATATCCTTAGAAGGGGTGTTGTACAAAAGACGGTCAGATGGGATCCAGCTCAGGTGCTTGAATGAAAGAGAAGCGCGCAAGATAATGGAAGAAACCCATGCAGGGGTCTGTGGGGCCCACATGAATGGTTTGACCTTGGCCAAGAAGATCATGAGACAAGGCTTTTATTGGCTTACGATAGACACTGATTGCTCGAAGTATGTCAAACAATGTCAGTTGTGCCAACAGTACGCAGATCTGAGACACCTGCCGGTATTAGAACTACATAACCTGACATCACCTTGGCCGTTTGCTGCTTGGGGGATAGATATCATTGGAGAGATTTGCCCTACAGCGTCCAATGGGCACAAATATATCATAGTCGCGATCGACTATTTCACCAAATGGGTCGAGGCGGAGTCCTTCAAGAAAATTGACGCAAGGGACATGGCCAAGTTTATAGAGAGGAATTTGATCTGCAGATATGGCCTCCCTCATCACATAGTGTCTGATAATGGGGTGCAATTCATGGGAGAAACCAAAAAACTTCTCGAGAGATACGGTGTTGAGCATCATAAATCCTCTCCCTACCGACCGCAAGCGAATGGAGCAGTAGAAGCTGCCAATAAGAATGTGAAGAAGATCTTGTCCAAGATGGTCCAAACCTACAAGGACTGGGCTGAGAAGTTACCCTTTGCTCTGTGGGGATACCGGACAACGGTAAGATCATCTACAGGCGCTACACCGTTTTCCCTAGTATACGAAACAGAAGCAGTATTGCCAGTAGAGATAGAACTTAAATCACTAAGGGTGGTCATGGAGGCCCAAATCCCGGAAGCCGAATGGGCGCAGCAGAGGTTGCAGCACTTGAACTTACTGGATGAGAGTAGGTTGAAAGCTTATTATCATAATCAGATATACCAGAAGAGATTAGCGAGAACTTTCGGAAAGAAAGTGAGGAAGCACCCGCTGAAAGAAGGGGACTTGGTGTTCAAACAGATGAGGCCAGGGATACCGGACATCAGGGGGAAATTCAGACCTACCTGGGAAGGGCCGTATATCCTTAAGAAGCTGCTGTCCAAAGGGGCTGCAATCTTGTCAGATAGTGACGGGAACGAATTCAAAGAGCCGATCAATGTCGACAGACTCAAAAGGTTCCATGGCTAAAGACCAAAATAAAAAGAAGAGAATAAAATGCCCCGCAAGTCGAAAACGAAAAAAGGCGGCTATGCTAAAATTGGGCGCCTCGACAGGGTGAAAACCGAAAAAAGGCATCCTGTGCAAAAATTAGAGGCATGAGAGAAAATGTCCGATCGTGAAAACCCGAGAGGGCCGATTGGTAACAGGAGTTGGTGCTGTTAAAATTTGGTTTCATGTATTGACAGTGCGTAAGCAGCTGAGTAAATGCCAAAACTTATCATGTATGCTGAAATTATATGGAAATATACACAAAACTCGTGAAAAAGGATGAATATTATTCTTTTTACTTTCGTCATTTTCTAGTTCTGCATTAAAAAGAAATGTAGCACCAAAAGAAATACACATATAGGCTAGGCTAAGTCCTGCTGCTGCTCTCGCCGATCAGATGCTTGAGCCCTCGGGTCCTGTTATCAGAGGCTGGACTAAGGATCCACTTCTTGTACCCGTTAGTCGAAGATGCAGAATGGTTGCCAAACCTCGGGATGACGGTCTTCACGGGTAATCTACCCCACAGCTCATGATACCGGGAGGCAAATGCGGCCGAGAGATCTCCTCCTCGGAAGGACAGGGGAACCCTCACTATATCCTGGGTCATCCCAAGCTGTCGTGTACACCGGGAGGTGATGCAGAAGGTGGCCTGACGGAGGCCGCAGAGGGGAACGCAACCCGATGGCCCATCAGTGACCGCATGAGACAGCGGGAGCCAGGCGTATATAAAACTGATATCGTCATCTGACAGCTCGCCAAATCTGGTAATGCCTTCACCAGCAGTGACACACCCATGCAATCGTCGATGAGGCAAGAAGTGGCTCGGCGAGTACTGGGGGGTAACGCGAGGGGGTGGTTCAGACAGCATCTTCAATTTTTCCTGTAGCCAGATCTGAAAAAAAAAAAAAAAAAGAAGCCGCTGGGGTAAGTAGGGTTTACTTCAGGCAAAAATAAGGCACAGGGTTGTGTGAAAATCCGAAAGGACACACCTCCCGCTAAGAAAAGCTAGTGTGAAAATCCATAAGGGACGCACTACCTTTAAAATAATGACGTACCTGGAGTAATAAGGGGCTGCCGGCAAAGGTTGTAGTGGACCCAGAGCTCACAGTGTCCAAACCCAGGATAGTTTCAGCCAGGACAACTGGAAGGGGTGACAGTCCCAGATGAAAGTCGCTCAAGACTCCGAACAGACGAGAGTCACCTGTCAAACCTCTCGGAGCAACGGTAAGGAAGTTCACCATGCAGAATAAGAATGTGATGCTTACCCGATAAGTGGGGATATCAGTGAACCGATCCAGAGCCTCGATCAGTGGCCCCAAAGAAAAGGAAGAGCTCAGAGGAATCAGCCGGTTGGCCTCCGAAGAGGATATGCCCAGAGCCAGAGCTACGTCCCGGGTCTTGAGTAGGCCATAGCGGGGGACGCAAGGCAGAGCGCTAGGAGGGAACCGAGCTCCCAGAATGGAAGCTAACTCTTCAGGCAAAGGGCACAGTTCCTGATAGGTGAATTGGAAAACGTGGAACCGGGCGTTCCAGAAGTGGGTCGCTGCCAGGAGAAGATTCTGGTCGATTTTCACCCGGCACAGATATTTCAGCCCAGACAAAGAGGAAAGGGCGCCTTCTCCCCAAGTGTGTTTGTCATCTAAAATACGGTGCATCCTTTGGGCAAGAGGAGAGGACATTTTGAGAAAAATGAAGGACTCAAGATGTGGGAAAATGAAGAGACAAAAATTTTGCAAGATTTTATAGGCAAGCGTCACCGACGGCTTGCCCGTCTCTCCACAGGGACGGCCTAACCGCCTTTACACAGGGACGGCCTGCCCGCCTCCCCACAGAGACGGCCTGACCGTCGGTATAGATCCACCTGGCAGATGCATATGTCAGCATTGCATTCATCACACACATTAACTCGCATTTATTGCATGACAGACGGCCAGCCCGTCGGTCGCTTGTACAGACGCCCTGCCCGTCGGTCAAGAATTTCTATATAAGGGCGAGTGACAGACGGTTTTAACGTTGCTGTCCCTTTCTTCTTCCTCTCTCAAACGGTTTCTTAGCGTTTTTTAGCGGTTTTTAAAGCTTTTCTCCTTATTTTTTTTGCGATTTCTTCATATTTTCGCATTTTCTACCCACCGGGCACTTTGATATTCATATTTTCTCCAGTTTCTACACTTCCCGCGACTACAAGTAAGTAAATAACTACTTTTTTTTCTTTTTTTTTTTAACTTTATTCGATTTATCTCTTCATCTCTTTTCCTTTTAACTTTAGGATGCCTTAGATGCCTTAGGAATTTAGGGAGAATGCTGCCCATTTTTCTGTAATTATTATTTTTGTAATTAAATCCGAACTTTTTGCATGATCACATAGAAGTAGAATTTTTCCATGATCTCGGTGCTTTAGAATTGCATCCTTTTAGCGCACCATTCTGTGCATGTTTTGCTTTTGCAACCTGAGGCCATTATTTTGTATTGTTGGGGGCACACTCTTGCCGGGGTGCGTCCCATCTATATGTGTACACTATTGTTGAGGCCTGAGGCCTATGTTTTTATCCTTTTGTGCAGGAGGTTGGGCATATCCCTGCCGGGATGCTGCCCAAATTTTTATTATTTATTCTAGAATTGAATATTTTTCATGTATAATGCATGCCTTGGGACCTAGAAGGCCCTTTTCCTTTACTCGTTTCAAATTATTTGTATGCTAATTGCATATTGTTTTTGCCTTGATACGTGCAAAGCACGTGGGCAACCTTTGCCTTTTAAATTTATTATCTTTCTTTCTATCTTATTTTTGGGTCGACGTTGCCCCGGTGAGGCCTAAATCGGCCTTCACCTTGAAAATAGATTTAAGAATATTTGTTTTACGATTTCCGATATTTAACCTATTCCTTTTGCAGGATGCCTCCTAGACGTAGAGCGCCACAGGCCCAGCCCGAGCTTGTAGCTCCAGATTGGATGGATGATGAGTCTGCTCAGAGGTACAGAGCGTTGGCTCAGGTAGAGTTTTGGGCCAACCGTTTTGTATCTCGCCCATTTTTAGAGGCCCTTGGGTTGGCCCCAGAGTTTGATCTACTTGCCGAGGGTGCTGGTTGGATGGAGTTTCTTGAGCCCGCCTTCCAGACTTTTCCAGAGGCCACCCGCCAGGTCCTGGCTACTCTCCGCTACACTGGCTTTCAGAGTGCAGATACTGACCCAGGGGTGATTCAGTTTTGGTTCGACGGCGACCATTTTAGCATCACTAGGCAGAGGTTTGCTCAGTCCATGGGGCTCCCTAGAGAGGAGGGGGTCGAGATCCCGCGGCGAGCGGTGAGACGCGCCCATTGGGCGGCCATTGCCATACCAGGAATGCTGTACGATCACGATACAGCGAAGAGCACCGTACTGGTGTCTCAGGCACTCCGGTATTTGCACAGAGTGCTTTCCAGCTCGTACCTCGGTCGAGCTGGTAATCCAGGGTCGCTTAACGCGGCCGAGATCTGGAGCCTCTGGGCTATGGTGGCAGGCCAGCGTCTCAACATTAGCCACGAGATCTTGGCCAACCTGACCAGAGTCAGCAAAGGGATGACGCCGGTGGTGATGGTAGGAGGAGTCATCACCCGTTTGCTTTTGAGATTGGGGGTCAACCCCGAGAGATTGAGAGGACCCTTGCCGGAGGGGATCCATGTAGACGCCGCAGCGGCAGTTCAGATGGGGATGATCTCCCCGATTTCTGGCCAGGCAGAGGCCTACAGGGTGTTGACTATCCATGAGACCCGGCAGATGTTCAACCTTCCACCCTTGGGGGCAGATCCTGATCACCCAGAGCACCAGGAGGAGCAGCCTCCGTAGCCAGAGCCCCAGCCAGAGCCTCAGCCACAGCCCCAGCCTTAGCCGGAGCCTCAGCCTCCTCAGCCTCCTCAGCCGCAGACGATGCCTCCGCCACAGCAGCAGGAGCCACCTAGGACCCCCTCGGACTTTGACTTTGAGATCACGATGGACGACCTCTTTGCTGCTTCACCGGCATCCAGAGCGCCGACTCCAGTCCGATCACCGAGTGCCAGGGTACAGAGGTCTATCCATGGGCCCTCCGAGAGATACCATCCATACTCCCGAGGCGATCCAGGGGCATCCACCTCCTCGGCACCACCACCAGAGCCAGCACCGCAGCAGCCTGTGCAGCCTGACTTCTCTCAGCTCCTCACCTCCATGTTTACAGCTTTGGAGCGGCGGCAGGATGAGAGAGACAGGGCTATCCATGAGAGGTTGGATCGCCAGCAGGCAGCCATTCAGGAGCAGTCCCAGTCAGTGGAGCGTTTGGCTCGGGAGCAGGCCGGCACATCGAGCACACGACTCGAGAGCAGACTCGGGCCATGGATGCCTTTAGGGATGAGCAGACCCGGGTCCTGGAGGCTTTCAGAGGAGAGCAGATGAGGCTGATTGAGCAGATTGCTCAGGGTCAGAGGGAGTTGAGGCAGTAGCTCGCTCATGATTTGAGGACGTCACAGGACCAGGCGTCTCAGAGGGTCGATATGACCCTACAGATGATTGATGAGTCACTTGGCTCTCTGAGATCCCGCGTCCAGGCGATGGAGGGGATTCTCCCCCCTCTTTCTCAGAACATGAGGGAGTTTAGGGAGCAGACGGAGCAGAGCCTGGAGCAGAGGAGAAAGGCCGCCAGCCAGCAGACCATTCAGTTGAGCCAAGCCTTCAAGAAGTTGGGAGAGAAGGTTTCTGAGACCTTAGGGTTTATGAGCACCTGCACCCAGCCCTTCTTGGACGGTTATGCTCAGATCCGGTTCAGGCAGGCCCATGATCATGAGGCAGGACCCTCCATAGCTCCGCCACCGCCTCCAGCCCGTCCACCTCCGCCAGGGACCGTGCATATATCGGACGACGAGGATCCAGATGAGCCCTCAGACTACACACCCCTCTGATCTTCAGGGAGTTATTTTTGTATCTTTTGTACATTTATATTTTGTATATGCACTGTACAAAAATGACATTTCTAGTGGAAAACTTTTGCTTCCTTATTGCATGATCATTCGATTAATTGTTTAATCACATCACAGAAAGTGTATGTTCTCATATCTACTTACATGTCGATAAAAATGACAATATAAAAAATACAAAACAAAACAAACAACAAAAATGATAATCGATAACAGCTCAATAAGAAAAAATGAATAAAAGGTGAAACATGGCATAGCAAATAAAGCAAAATCATGCCATCAATAGACAGGATAAAAGATGACCACTCAAGCATGAGCTAACGGAATTTTTCATCGCACAGGTATAGAGAAATACCGATCTGAACACAGACATCGATTAAAAAGATCCCTTTTGGGACAAGGAACCCGGCGGGGTCTTCTCATCTCACATCTCACCGATCGAAGCTGTGGTCAAACAGTGCCGCACTTCACCAGATCGAGATTGTAGCCAAAGCATGCTCCATCTCACAGATCGAAGCTGCAGTTGAAGAAATACTGCCCTTCACAGATCGAAGCTGCAGTTGAAGAAACACTGCCCTTCACAGATCGAAGCTGCAGTTGAAGAAACACTGCCCTTCACCAGATCGAAGCTGCAGTTGAAGAAACACTGCCCTTCACCAGATCGAAGCTACAGTTGAAGAAACACTGCCCTTCGCCAGATCGAGATTGTAGCCAAAGCATGCTGCGTCTCACGAATCGAAGCCGTGGTCAAAGCATACCGCACTTCACCAGACCGAGATTGTAGCCAAAGCGTGCTGCATCTCACAGATCTAAGTCGTGGTCAGAGCGTACCGCACTTCAGACCGGGACTGTAGCCAAAGCCTGCTGCATCTCACCAGATCGAGGTCGTGGCCAAAGCCTGCTGCACCTCACCAAAGATCGAGGAGAGTATTTTCGCATCGCCGAGCGGACCGAGTGTTAGGATGTGGTTTTATAGTATTTTTATAGTTTGTTTAGGTTGTTTGTGTTTAAGTTTAATGTTATTTTGTTAATTTAATGTAGGTTTTTCTGATGTTTTTACATTTATTATGAATGGTTATATTCATGTGTTAATTATATGTTTTTGTGTTAGATTTGGGTGATTTGGACAAGTTTTCACGTTGAAATTGCTTGAGGGACAGCAGCTGACCAAAGCTGGAACCAAAGCTGGAACCAAAGTTGTCCAGCTTTGGTCAAGAGCAAAAGGAACAAAGGAAGAAATAAACAATGGGACAGAATCCTACCAAAGCTAGGACCAAAGTTGAGACCAAAGCAAGGTTCAGCTTTGGTCAAGAGGAAATCATGAGAAAGCTTACCAACGTGAGGGACAGAAGCCTACCAAAGAAGGGACCAAAGAAGGAACCAAAGCAAGCAGTAGCTTTGGTAGTGAGAAATTAACTGACAAAAGCTGAGACCAAAGCAAGACCCAGCTTTGGTCGCAGCTTTGGTCAGTTATCTGAAAGAGTTTTTAATTCTTTAATTTGATAGATCTTTAATTCAAGTGGGACTCTTTAAAAAGGACTATAAGGGGAACGACTGAGCATTGAAAAGAGGAGAACTTAACCTAATTTTAGAGGGGAAAACGCAAGAAAGAAACATAAGAAACGGGACAGTTGACGTTTGCAGCAACAGAGAAATTGGGAAAGAGAATCGCTGGTGGCCAACCTGGACTCTGTTTTTCCTCTTCTCTTGTTCTGAAATTGCTGGTGGCCAGTCCTTTGCTCTCCATCGTGTTCTTCTTCTTCTTTTCTCTTTATTTTATTTTGTTTTATTTTTCCTTGGATATTATGATGAACTTGATGGATTTTAGTTTTGATTTGAGATTTAACTTTATTATTATGAACTAATTCCATAGTTAGGGCTATGGTGGATCTTAATTTGGAGATTATGTAAATTATTTTGGATTTTATGCATATGAATGATTTTCTTATTTGAGATTATGTTTTTATTGTCATTAATGCTTGTTGGAATTGATCAATTCAACATGAACTTAATCAATTAATTTACTTGACCAATTGGATTTATTGATGGATCAAATGAAACATAACTTGGATTGAAAATATGCATGATCAAACTTTATTTTGTCCTTGTGGTTTTTGATTTTTGTCAAGATTTTTCCATTGAACTTAATGCTTTCTAATTTTAGTTCTTTTACTTGATCAATTGGAAGAATTAAATTGAGATTAGGATCTAAATACCATGATCATTGGATTTTGATTAATTTAGGGAGAAATCACCATCTCATATGAAATATCATTCTTTTGCATAATAATCTGGAAAATTACATAGTTGACAAGTTAAGTGAAACCCAAGTCCTAACATTCATCATATTTATTAATTCTTTTCTTAAAATTATTGTTAGATTATTTAGTCATTTGTTAGCATAGTTTAATTTAGTATCATCTTCAAATATTGTCTGTCTAAATAACATAAGTATTTGAGAATTCTAGTAATTGTTAGGTTGTTCCCTGAGGACGATATCTGGACTCACTTCCTTTACTACTTGCACCGACAGAGTACACTTGCTCTTAGATTTAGTTTATTTTGCGCGTGTCAAGTTTTTGGCGCCGTTGCCGGGGAATAATATTTTTGGCAATATTAGAATTAAGAATTCTAGTTACTTTAGACTTTTTCATTCTGTTATTAATATTTTTTATCGTATTTTTTTTATTTATTTTATTTTATTTTATTATTTGAATTGAGTTTGTTTTTGTATGATCACTAGGACTAAGCATTCTGATTCTTTACTTTTTGATCCTGAAATTGAAAATACTACTCGCAGGACAAAGAAGAAAACTAAAGAGATTAAAGACACTGCTGCTATAGAAGCTTGGGCAACTGATTCAACTTCAGCAACCATATATTCTGAAGAAGAACAGCCTACCTTAGAGATTAAAGAGATGGCAAATCCACAGGATGATCCAACAAAGCCTGTAATTGACTACACTACTCCTTCTTTGAGCGGCGCTGACTCATGTATTGTACGCCCACCTGTGGCAGCAAATAATTTTGAGATCAGACATGGAATGATTCAGCTCATTCAATCTGGAGTTCAGTTTGGTGGTCTAGCAAGTGAGGATCCCAACAGACACATAGCCAAGTTTTTAGCATTATGCGACACTTTCAAGTATAATGGTATATCTGATGATGCTATTAGACTGAGGCTATTTCCCTTTTCATTGCGAGACAAGGCAGCTGATTGGTTAGATTCTTTAGAACCTGGATCCATTACCACCTGGGAAACATTAGCAAAGAAGTTTCTCAGTAAATTCTTTCCCCCATCCAAGACCGCTAAGTTAAGGAATGAGATATCTTCATTTTTACAATCTGAGATGGAAAGCTTTGGAGAAGCTTGGGATAGATTTACTGAATTGGTCCGAAAATGTCCACATCATGGTTTTGGTAAATGGGCTCTAGTTGAAACTTTTTATAATGGTTTAAATGAAACTAATCAATCGCTTGTTAATGCAGCTGCAGGAGGGACTCTATTGAAGAAACCATCAGCTGAAGCATATGAAATCTTGGATGAAATGGCTATGAGCAGCAATTGCAAATGGCAGAAAAAAGGCAACGCAAATCAGCAGGGCTGTATGCAGTTGAAGACAATGTTGCTCTTGCTGCACAAGTAGAGAATTTATCAAAGAAATTTGATAGTTTTATGAATTACACCAGATCAGCATCATGTGGATCTTGTGGAGGAAACCATCCTACTCATGAATGTCCGGTAATTAATTCATTTACACTTGATGAATCTGCTAATTTTGTTGGTAATTTGAACAGGGCTCAAGGAAACCCATACTCAAACACATACAATCCTGGTTGGCGAAATCATCCCAACTTCTCTTGGAGCAACCAGCAGAACATGCAAAGAATAGAGCCCCCTTCAGTTCAAATACCCAATACCAGTAACAATGCAACAATACCCCCAGGATTTCAGCCCCAAGGGGAGAGGAAACCGAATATGGAGGAGTTGTTAACTAAGTTCATCTCTACCACAGAAACAAGATTGAATATGCAGGAGACAAGAGCTCAGAATCAAGAAGCTGCTATTAAAGGGTTGGAAACACAAATTAACAGATTGGCTAATATCTTGATTGAGAGAGCACAAGGAGCATTGCCTAGTCAGCCTGAAGCTAATCCAAAAGAACAACTGCATGCTATCACATTGCGAAGTGGAAAGGAGCTAATTGACCCAATTCTTAAGAGCAGACAAGTTGCACCACCTAATGAAGAAAATGAGAAAGAAGAGAGGACAACACCAAGACTTTTTGCTGATCCTAATGTACAACCAGCACAACCTATCATTCCATTCCCTCAAAGGTTAAAACAAAAACATTTGGAAAAGCAATTCTCAAAGTTTTTAGATGTCTTCAAGAAGTTGCACATCAATATACCATTTGCAGAAGCACTACAGCAGATGCCAACATATGCAAAATTCTTGAAAGAAATACTTTCTAACAAGAGAAAACTTGAATATCTTGGGATTGTCCGCCTCACTGAAGAATGCTCTGCTATCTTGCAAAGGAAATTGCCACCTAAGATGAAAGATCCAGGGAGTTTTACTATTCCTTGTACTATTGGTAATTTTGATTTTGATAGAGCTTTATGTGATTTGGGTGCAAGTATTAATCTTATGCCTTTATCTATTTTCAGGAAATTAGGATTGGGAGAGCCTAAACCCACTAATGTGATACTCCAATTGGCTGATAGATCCATTAAGCATCCACGTGGGATAGTGGAAGATGTTTTGGTCAAAGTTAACAAATATATTTTTCCTGCAGATTTTGTTGTACTCGATATGGAAGAGGACATCCAAATGCCAATTCTTTTAGGAAGACCCTTTTTGGCAACAGGGCGTTCTATAATTGATGTTGCAGAAGGAAAATTAACTCTCAGGCTTCAAGATGAAGAAATTTCTTTTAATGTTTTCGATGCCCTTAAAAATCCTTCTGAATTTGATTCTTGTCATTTTATTGAAAGTAAAGATATCACTGATTTGTTGGTTGAAGAGAGTTTTGATGATATACAGGTTTCAAATTATTGTGATCAAGATTTGGAAGTAGATGAGGCAGCTGGTGAAACGTGCTCTTGGATAAGAAGTCAGCCTTTCGAAGAATTAGGGCGACCATTGGAACCCACACCGAAGTCATCCATGGAAGAAGCCCCGGATTTCGATTTGAAACCTCTACCTTCTCATCTTAAATATATTTTTCTTGAACCTCCTTCTAAGTTGCCAGTAATAATTTCTTCAATCTTGACAGGTGATGAAGAAGATAAACTTCTAAAGATATTGAGGAAGCACAAACAAGCAATTGGCTGGACAATAGCTGACTTGAAAGGGCTTAGCCCAACCATCTGCACTCACAAAATTTTCATGGAGGAAACATTCAAACCCGTGGTACAGCCCCAGAGACGCCTCAATCCCAGCATGAAAGAGGTAGTAAAAAAGGAGGTACTCAAGCTTCTCGATGCAGGTATTATATATCCTATCTCCGATAGTACTTGGGTAAGCCCTGTGCAAGTAGTTCCCAAAAAAGGGGGAACCACTGTTATGCAAAATGAGAAAAATGAATTGATACCTGTTAGGAAGGTCACTGGATGGCGAATGTGCATTGATTATAGGAGATTAAATGATGCCACTAGAAAAGATCACTTTCCCTTACCTTTTATTGACCAGATGTTAGAACGGCTAGCTGGACATGCATATTATTGTTGTTTAGATGGGTACTGTGGATATATGCAAATTCCTGTAGCTCTTGAGGATCAAGAAAAAACCACTTTTACATGCCCCTATGGGACATTTGCATATAGATGCATGCCATTTGGCCTCTGTAATGCACCTGCTACTTTTCAACGTTGTATGACTGCTATATTTTCTGACATGTTAGAAGATTGCATTGAAATTTTTATGGATGATTTTTCAGTATTTGGGTCTTCTTTTGATACATGTTTGAAAAATTTAGAAAAAGTTCTTTGTAGGTGCAAGGATACTAACCTAGTTTTAAATTGGGAAAAGTGTCAATTTATGGTCAATGAATGCATAGTTCTCGGTCATAAAGTGTCTGAAAAAGGGATTGAGGTGGATCCAGCTAAGGTGGAGGTGATTGAGAAACTGCCTCCACCAAATTCTGTCAAAGCCATAAGAAGTTTTTTAGGACATGCTGGATTCTATAGGAGGTTTATAAAAGATTTCTCAAAGATAGCTAAGCCACTTACGGATTTGTTGATGAAGGATGCAGATTTTAATTTTTCTGATGCATGTGAAAAAGCTTTTAATTTGTTAAAGGAAAGATTAATTAATGCTCCTATTATTGTTGCTCCTGACTGGACTTTACCTTTTGTGTTAATGTGCGATGCAAGTGATACAGCTGTAGGGGCAGTCCTTGGACAAAAGAAGGAAAAGAATTTTAAGACTATTTACTACGCTAGCAGAACTCTAAATGACGCACAAAAGAACTATACCACAACCGCAAAAGAGTTGCTAGCAGTAGTTTTTGCTTTTGATAAGTTTCGCTCTTATCTGATCTTGTCCAAAGTTATTGTTTACACTGACCATTCTGCTCTCAGGTATTTGTTTGCCAAACAGGATGCCAAACCGAGGCTGATCAGGTGGGTGCTCCTTTTGCAAGAATTTGACCTTGAGATACATGATAAGAAGGGTTCTGAAAATTTGATTGCGGATCATTTATCACGATTGGAGCTCGGATCGCAAGTTAAGGTTGTGGAAGGGGTGATAAGAGAAACTTTTCCTGATGAGCAGTTATTCACGGTTTCTGAATTTCCATGGTATGCAGATTATGTGAACTACTTGGCAGGTAATATCTTACCATTTGATTTATCATATCAGCAAAGGAAGAAATTCCTTTCTGATGTTAAATATTACTTATGGGAAGATCCTTATCTGTTTAAAATATGTGCTGATAGAATTATTAGGAGATGCATACCACATTTAGAAATTCATGCCATTTTAGAACATTGTCATTCTAAGGAAGTAGGTGGGCATTTTGGCCCCAATCGAACTGCCGCTAAGGTTTTACAGTCGGGTTTTTATTGGCCTACAATTTTTAAAGATGCAGTCCAATTTGTTAAGTCCTGTGACCAATGCCAACGGAGTGGTAATATCTCCCGAAGGCATGATATGCCCTTAAGTAATATACTCGTTTGTGAAATCTTTGATGTTTGGGGTATAGACTTTATGGGACCTTTCCCTAAATCTTTTGGAAATCAATTTATTCTAGTTGCAGTGGATTACGTGTCAAAAAGGGTGGAGGCAGTAGCACTGCCCACTAATGATGCTCGGGTAGTAGTGAAATTCCTTAAAAAGAACATATTCACTAGATTTGGTACACCTAGAGCCATTATTAGTGATGGTGGAACACATTTCTGTAATAAACAATTTGACACACTGCTTTCTAAGTATGGTGTAACTCATAAAGTTTCCACCCCTTACCATCCCTAAACTAGTGGACAAGTTGAAATTTCCAATAGAGAATTAAAGGGAATCTTAGAAAAGACTGTAAGTGCATCAAGGAAAGATTGGTCATTAAAATTAGATGATGCCTTATGGGCATATAGAACAGCCTTTAAAACCCCAATTGGTATGTCCCCCTATCGATTATTATTTGGGAAAGCTTGTCATTTACCTGTCGAATTAGAACATAGAGCATATTGGGCCTTGAAATTTCTTAACTTTAATATGCAAGATGCAGGTGAATAAAGGCTGTTACAGCTGAACGAGATGGATGAATTCCGTCTTGAAGCATATGAGAATGCAAAGTTGTACAAGGAGAGGACAAAACTTTTGCATGATAGGCGTATTTTATCTCGTGAGTTTCAGGTTGGTGATAGAGTTTTAATTTATAACTCACGTCTAAAACTTTTTCCAGGTAAATTACGGTCTAGATGGTATGGTCCGTTTGAGGTGGTTGCAGTGCTTCCGTTTGGTACAATTGAAGTTCAAAAAGAAAATGGTGACACGTTCAAGGTCAATGGACAGAGAGCAAAACGATATGAGGGTGGCAATTATGATGATCACTTGACCACACTCCAATTTCAAGAATCAAATTGAACATACTCACAATGTCTAGCTAATGACTTAAAATTTAGCGCTTTCGGGAGGAAACCTGATCAATTTATTTTATTTCTTTTATTTTATTTTTTTTTAGCTCACATTTTTTTTCATAAATGTCTAGGTGTTTGATTTTTTTTATAGTAAATTAAAAAAAAATCAGCATTAAAAGTAGGATTTTTTTTTAATATTTTGTTTCTTTTTGCTATAAAAAAAAATTCCAGCTTTTGAAAAAATTAGTCACATTGTATTTCACGGGTAAAACCCATGAAATACACTGTGAGTAAATTAACAGGACAAAGAAAAAAAAAATGAACTCAACTTACTCTTTCTTTGCTAATCAGTTTGGGAGCTCTGTTATTTTGACTTGGCATTGAGAAAAAGGGGCCCGGCAACACTTCTAATTCCACTAATTCTTTGCTCTTTGTTTTGTTATTTCCCATTTGAAAATATTTCACTTTTCGTGCTCTGTTTTCTTTGTTTACAGTTCTTATATTAACTTTATTTTCTTCTCATAGCAATTTCTTTTTCATTTCTTCTTAATCAACAGTGAATCTAAATGTCATCAACCTCATTCAAGTAAGATCTCTCCTTATCTCCATTAATTTCTTTTCTATGTTATCTTCTTCACTGTGGTCAATTTTTTTTTATTTTCTTCTTTGTTCCTCAAATTACGTGTGATTGATTTAGTAATTCTTCATTCTTTTTCTTTTTGATTCTCAACTGTTGTGCTGTTTTGCTGTTGTTCAGATTTGGTGTTTGGGGTTAATTCCACTTTGCTCACACTATCTCACACACACCTTGCCCTTCACGTGTTTGATAAAATGCCTAAATCAAGCAATAGACCAAAACGAAAAACCTCTGTTTCTTCCACCTCTTTTGATCCCTTAAGATTTTCCTCACAAGATAATGCGGATTGGTTTCATGCTCACAAGAATTCTAAGCTTATAGTGGAGAAAACTATCCAACCCGATATTGATAACCAATTCAAATTAAGAGATGGATTTAAGGTATTAGGGTGGGAGAGGATTCTAGATTTTCGTGGTGCTTACTATCCTAGGCTTGTTAAAGAATTTTATGCTAATTTTGAAAAGAAAATTGAGTATCAGAGTCAAGTCAAAACTTATGTTAAAGGTAAGTTGATTGAGTTTGATGCTGGGCTCTTGGCTGAAATTCTTAATTTAACAGACCATGGGCGTATCTATGAAACTCAAGGTGAGCAAATTCTATCTGACCCAAATTTTAATTTGCGTGAAGCTAGACAATTGCTTGGTTTGCATTATATAGTGAGTCGGAATTCATCTAATTTCAAAAATCTTTTACCTGTTCGTGGGATTGACATTAGATATAGGTTGTTAATTTATCTACTTAGCTCTAATGTCTTTCCTAGGGCAATTGCTAGTGATGCTCGAGTTCATGATATTTATTTTGTATACAAAATGGTTGTTGGTTTGGGATCTTTGGGAACTATTAGGTTGTCTCGTATTATTTTAAATTCCATGTGGGAAGTTGTGCGCACCCGCCGGTCGACTAAAAACTTTTGCTTTCCGGTGCTACTAACCCATATATTTTGCTACTTTGGAGTTGATTTACAGGGAGAAGATGTGGCTTCTACCACCTCTTCTGATATATTGGATGATTTCTCGATGACGCGGATGGGATATGCACAAATTAACGGGGTTTGGTGTCCTTCACCTAGGACATCACGCCCTCCAGCCGATGAGACTCATCCCCAAACCGCTGTTTCAGAGGATAGTGCACCCTTACCTGCCCCTGCAAGTTCCCTCCCTAGCACATCGCAACCTATCTTAGAGAAAATTTTGGCCAACCAGCAACTCCTTTTAGCATCACAGCATCGGGTGGAGGAGACCTTAGAGGAGCAGCGCCGCACCTTGAACAACCAGCAAGTACAAATTGAGCAGATATGGGACTATCTCCGTGATGGAAATTTCCCATGACGAGCCATGTCACTCCTTTACCTTCGCACAATTCAGGGCAGTTTCCTTTTTCTTTCTCTTTTATTGTTTTTATTTTGTTCATTAGGGACACTGAACAAGTTAAGTGTGGGGGGGAAAACTATTTTTTAGTATGTTTTTAATGTTTTGTCACTCCTCTCAATTGTGTTTTTGTTAATCTTGTGAGCAAATTTAACTGAAAATTTTCTTGGCTATTTCAAGTATAAAGTTCCATGTTAAATTATATTAATCATAGCCTAAAATTTATAGGAGTCTCTGATGATTTTTGTTAAATTTTTCATCCTCAATTCTAGTGTTATTCCTTCTTACTATTATGTGTAATCTTTTGAACATTTGATTTAGGAATTCCTTTATTTTTAAGAAAATTTTTGCTGGTTTAGAGACTTTATCAAAAGTTGACTTTGCACTAAAATTATAATGGGGATTTAGTTTCATTCAAACCTATGGCTAATATGTTAATTTTGTGATACCCCTTTGAGATCATCAATTACTGGGGAAATACTTTTTATGTACTCCTTTGAGATTGCTGGTTACTGGGGAAATACATTTCTTTCTGTACCTCTTTGAGACCAGCAGTTACCGGAGAAATACATACAAGTACCCCTTTGAGATTGAATGGTTACTGGGGAAATATCTGATATATTTAATTTTATTTCACTCAAGTTGTTTATCAAAAGTTCAAATATTTAAAAATGAAAAAAAAAAGTGAGCGAAAGATGTAAAAAATTGAATGATGAGCATTCCTTGTTTAATTTGAGTAAGGAGTTAATCTTTAATATTAGTTCTTTAACTAGCATTATTTTCTTTAAATTCTGGATGTTTGTAAATTTTTGTTCAATTGATTACATGATTAAATTAGTAAGAATTGATAATACTAGTGAGGTTTGCATCCTAGTGTTAAAATATGGAGACTCTTATTTATTTTGGTTATGATTTTTGTGAGTTAGATGGTTTATTATATTATGATTTGGTTGAGAAATTTTCGTTCTTTTTGCTTGAGGACAAGCAAAATCTCAAGTGTGGGGGAGTTGTTAGGATGTGGTTTTATAGTATTTTTATAGTTTGTTTAGGTTGTTTGTGTTTAAGTTTAATGTTATTTTGTTAATTTAATGTAGGTTTTTCTGATATTTTTACATTTATTATGAATGGTTATATTCATGTGTTAATTATATGTTTTTGTGTTAGATTTGGGTGATTTGGACAAGTTTTCACTTTGAAATTGCTTGAGGGACAGCAGCTGACCAAAGCTGGAACCAAAGTTGTCCAGCTTTGGTCAAGAGCAAAAGGAACAAAGGAAGAAATAAACAATGGGACAGAATCCTACCAAAGCTAGGACCAAAGTTGAGACCAAAGCAAGGTTCAGCTTTGGTCAAGAGGAAATCATGAGAAAGCTTACCAACGAGAGGGACAGAAGCCTACCAAAGAAGGGACCAAAGAAGGAACCAAAGCAAGCAGCAGCTTTGGTAGTGAGAAATTAACTGACAAAAGCTGAGACCAAAGCAAGACCCAGCTTTGGTCGCAGCTTTGGTCAGTTATCTGAAAGAGTTTTTAATTCTTTAATTTGATAGATCTTTAATTCAAGTGGGACTCTTTAAAAAGGACTATAAGGGGAACGACTGAGCATTGAAAAGAGGAGAACTTAACCTAATTTTAGAGGGGAAAACGCAAGAAAGAAACATAAGAAACGGGACAGTTGACGTTTGCAGCAACAGAGAAATTGGGAAAGAGAATCGCTGGTGGCCAACCTGGACTCTGTTTTTCCTCTTCTCTTGTTCTGAAATTGCTGGTGGCCAGTCCTTTGCTCTCCATCGTGTTCTTCTTCTTCTTTTCTCTTTATTTTATTTTGTTTTATTTTTCCTTGGATATTATGATGAACTTGATGGATTTTAGTTTTGATTTGAGATTTAACTTTATTATTATGAACTAATTCCATAGTTAGGGCTATGGTGGATCTTAATTTGGAGATTATGTAAATTATTTTGGATTTTATGCATATGAATGATTTTCTTATTTGAGATTATGTTTTTATTGTCATTAATGCTTGTTGGAATTGATCAATTCAACATGAACTTAATCAATTAATTTACTTGACCAATTGGATTTATTGATGGATCAAATGAAACATAACTTGGATTGAAAATATGCATGATCAAACTTATTTTTGTCCTTGTGGTTTTTGATTTTTGTCAAGATTTTTCCATTGAACTTAATGCTTTCTAATTTTAGTTCTTTTACTTGATCAATTGGAAGAATTAAATTGAGATTAGGATCTAAATACCATGATCATTGGATTTTGATTAATTTAGGGAGAAATCACCATCTCATATGAAATATCATTCTTTTTCATAATAATCTGGAAAATTACATAGTTGACAAGTTAAGTGAAACCCAAGTCCTAACATTCATCATATTTATTAATTCTTTTATTAAAATTATTGTTAGATTATTTAGTCATTTGTTAGCATAGTTTAATTTAGTATCATCTTCAAATATTGTCTGTCTAAATAACATAAGTATTTGAGAATTCTAGTAATTGTTAGGTTGTTCCCTGAGGACGATATCTGGACTCACTTCCTTTACTACTTGCACCAACAAAGTACACTTGCTCTTAGATTTAGTTTATTTTGCGCGTGTCACCGAGACAAAGTCCACCCGGCGGAAGGCACGGAGGGTGAAAAGCCGTCGCAGGTACGCTTCCTTTCTGACCTTTCTCTGAGTTTTGGCTTATCTAGGCGCTTGTGCGCTAGTTTCCCCAAAACTGGGGGCAACTGTAAGCACCGTGTCCCGGAGCGGTCCGGATCAGAGGTTACCCTATGATGAAATCAGTGTCCAAGCCTGTATGGTAGGTTGGATTTAGAGGTTTTAGCCCCGCGTTCCATGAGAAGTGAGTTTTTTTTTATCACTCCTGGGCCGAAGGAGAGGAAAACAGAGGTTTTTTCGAGTCAAAGGGCTTTTTGTCCTCCACAGACGGCCAGCCTGTCTGTAGAGCCGGCCCGTCGCTCCGAGTCACCGACGGCTCTAGGTATTTTTCGACGCCCGTCGGAAAATCACCGCCCCTGTCATATTGCCGCCTGGTTTCCCGGAGCACGCAACCCCTCCGACGCCCGTCGGCGGATGTGGCAGGGCCGTCGGACTAATCCTTGTGCCAGAAGGATTCTTCCGACGCCCGCCTCTATACACCGACGCCCGTCGGTCGTGTCTGGCTATAAAAGCTCCGGATTTTCATTTGAAAAGGGTTGGAAAAATTTTCAAAAGGGGAAACTCTGCCCAATTTCAAGGGCATTTTCTCTCTCTTCTAACAAAACACATTTACAAAAGAAATCTATTTAATCAAGGATCAATTCAATCAAAAGGAACTAAAACTAATTAGTTTTCCTTTAGATCTTGACTCCAAAATCGATCTTTTGAAGGGTTAAAGAAGAAATAGTTCATTTTCTTTCTTCAATCCTTCATCTTTTGCTTCTCTGGGAACGAACGGAGCTCTAACCAACACAAAAATCTTACCCCAAAGCGACTATCTGAGGGTAAATATTCCGGATTCTTTCTCCATTTTATCTTTATATATATTTCTCATTTTGTGAAATTTTTGAATATCTGTCATTATTTTCTTTTATCTTGACTCTCTTATCTTCTTTTGGGATAAAACTTTTTTTTACTTTGAAAAGGTTTCTCTCTCTTTCTCTCCATTCTGTTTTTTTCGGAGACAGAGGTGACCGATGGGTCATCTTTATCACCAACGCCCGTCGGTCACTCACCTACAGACGCCCCTCCTTGAGTGACAAGCGGGCATATCGGATACCCGAACCGACGCCCGTCGGTCAAACAAGGAAGGCCGTCGGTGGGTTCTGTCTCCATCTTTTTAAATCATTTTTCATCTTTATCCAGTCTCTTTGATTTCTTATATGTTAATGTTATATATATTAACATCTCTTAACTTTCTGTGAGTGTACATCGGTCCTCCTGGATTATCTCGAGCTTGAGCGGCTATCTATCATGCTTGGAGGATCTTGTCCGGTTTATTTTCCTAATCCTCTTGTTTCATTTCTTTTAATGATTATCTTATGTATATGGATGTACTCCTTTCATATCCCATTGATGTATAAAAATGATTCAATGGTTTTATATTTAATAAAATGAGGTTTTTATGAAACTCAAGGATCCAATGTCCTATTTTTTATCCAATAAAATCATCATAAACAAAAATCTCCAATTTTAATAATGATGCATGCGAGGACCAAAGTCCTCAAAATAAGCAATGCCCCGATTTATGAATGATCTGCACATTTACGAAAGGGAGTTGTATTCCGCTCCTTGTATTATTGTAATCTACCGCTTTCATTATCTATTTGATCATTTATCGCTTTCAAGATGTGAATAAATGCGCCTTTTAATCAAACTGCATAGTGTGGAGAGAGAGCGAATTAATGATATTAAAATTTGATCATAAAATAATTGAGGTAGAAATAGATGAGAAATCCCGGACCCAGCTCTGTTCTTTGGGCTCAAGAGGTTAGAGGTCATCCTTCAAGATACTTCTTGAGTCACGAGGCTTTAGCGCTAATCCTAGGCTCCTTAGGGTGAGAAGTTCACCTTCCATGATCCCTCTGGCTGGTCCAAAATGGATACCAAGCGCAGTCTTAGGCTCTCCGAGGCGAGAGAAACTTTCCCAATGTTCTATTGGGTGGCGACTCCATGAAACCTCCGTGTTGCTCAACATAGACGCACTTGCGATTTATCGCGAGATGCCAACGGACCCGCAAATGCCCCGATCGCCCACGTGCGGGCGGTCCGAAAGGGCGGCGCTCGGGATCCGGCGCGCGTCACAGCTGCTATCTCCTCAACCTCCTCTTCCATCATGAAATCCTCATCAGGGTTTGGGACCCTTGCCCTTCTTGGCTCAACGGACACAACAGCAGCTTTAGGCTCTTTGATTGGTTGGTGAGCAGCATTACCTATAATGGGGGCCTCTTTACCCACAAGCAGCTCAACTTGCCCCCGAGGAGGGATTACTGGTGGTTGTTGAGTGACAGGTGCTTGTGCAGCGGGAGGAGTAGTGATCCTTTCGGCCATTGTGCCCATCATTTCTAACATCCTCCACTCAAAATCCTCTAATCTTCTAGCAAGGTCTTGAGTGGTTAGAGCTCCGATCTCTTTTGCCATCAAAGATGATTCACTAGTTGTTGAGAGTGACTCATAATCCCAAACAGGCACTAATTCTAGCAATCTAAAGGGCGAGTCTGTCCTCACTAGTCGATCGCCAGAAGCTCTAGTCCACTTAGATGAGTCTATGGTTGCTTAAAGATCCAGATTGTTAGAATGATGCATAGATGACATGTATAATGCATGATCGTGAGTTGTGCAGCATTTCGCAACCACATACGAGCAAGTAGATCCTTCCAACCTTTTAACTCCCGCACACGAGGTCAAATAGTCTCTTCCTAGGTGGGCTTAGTCCATGTATCAGCAGGGTACCCTATGAATGCGCATAGTGCACGGTGAAAAATCGGCAGCATAACACTCTTAATTTAAAGCACATACGTATGGGTTTTGGCCATTACATATTCGGACACTTCAATTAAATTAAGGTGAACCTATCGGGGCATGAAAGCCTTTGATAAAAGACCACTTAATTTGCTTGATTTTGTTTAATACGCAACGGCCCACATCACAAGCATCAAATTAAGGAGCATGTCACTTAATGGAAGTTTCTATTTGTCATTACATGACCTTTGGTCAAGGTGATGATACTTTAGGTCTACCAAAGCATGGTCCCTGTCAATGGGTATAGCTCATCGCAAGCATAACGACCGATCGGGTCTCCATTCGATATACCAAAAGTACTAGGCTTGGGTTGGTGATTATCCTTAACACTTCCCTAAAATGAGTGAACGTAGGGTAGTATTTCGGGAATCCACCGAGGTAAGATAGGGGACCAACTAACATAGTTCTAAGGCCCTAATGTATGCAATGCAAATTTCAAAAAGAGATAGAATTTTAAGTTTTAAAAACTCAATTATACATCTTAACCAAAACACTTTCAGAGCAAAGTCACGAAACGTCCCCAGTGGAGTCGGCACTATGACGTGCGTCGAACTTAGCAAAGGACCTCAAAATGAGATCCGCTTTTAGGGCTCGAGGCATTAGTTTGCGTATTTTTAATTTTGGGTACCGTAAGACATTTTGGATGCCTCCTTCCTAATAGAACATTAGAAAGGATCATCTAGGCTCATGACGCCTTTAGGCACCTTTGAGGTATTTTGGAGTCGCCACCCAATTTACAAGAAATTGGGAAAGGTCTCTAACCTCTATTGGTCTAAACCAGAGATTGTTGTTCGGGACTTCACTCTTATTTATGTTTTGGTTAATTATAAATGAGTTTTTAACTTCCAAAAATTCTATCTCTTATCTCACACGATCAATGCATTTAATTAAAGTGCACCACAATCATTCAAAATGAATAAAGGAAAGCAGTAAATAAAATGATAAAGAAAAGCAATAAACAGGTCAAGTACACAATTACAAGGGAAATTGGGGCAAAATACAACCCCTAATGAAAGAAGACTAAAAATGTAAATTGGGACGGAATACAATCCCAAATGAAAACCAAGTAATATTGCCCCAAAATTAATTACAAGGGCCCAAAATGCATGAACATAAATTTAAGCAAACATACAAAATCAAATATAAAAAAACACATACATAAATCGGGTCATTCGTTTGGTTTAGGAACATTGGTTCCTTCATGCTCATTTGAAAAGGGATCGAAGAGTTGTTCGATTGTTGGTTTGAAAAATCGGGATGAGTGATCCCATTTTTAAGGAAATTCAACTCTTCATTTTATCGTGACGTTTTACATTTCTTGGTTAAAATGAGGGACATTGGTCCCAATTTTGTTAATAAAAATTCCGATTTAATTATAAAATATTTTTGTGATTTTTTACCGCACATGTGCATGAGATGAAAACTATTTTTTACAAACAAACACAGCACAAAAGGTAGGGTAGGAAAGATCTCACCCAAACGACGTGATCTCCTACGCATAGTGACCCCTCCGTGTGGTCACGAGAACGCTCACATAAAGAAATTCACATTTAAATCCCTCAAACAAAAAATAACATTAAAAGATATTAGTAATAATTCTAAAAATTAATCAAATAAAGACAAAATAAATATAGGACATGTTAATATAATATACAAATGATTTACATGCAAAGTAAATAAAAAGGAGTCATGCAAAAAACTTAATAATAATAACAAAAAATGTAAAAGGAATAACAATGACAATAATAAAGGTAACAAAATAATAACAACGGTGGCCTAATATCAAAGATAATAATAATAAGTAATGATAGTATGAAATAAACATAAAATGATAGCACTAATAATAATGATACCACAAAATGATAATAATGATAATGGAATAATAATAATAATAATAATAATAATAATAATAATAATAATAATAATAATAATAATAATAATAATAATGAAGTAACCATGAGAATAATAATAATAATAATAATAATAATAATAATAACAATGAAGTAACCATAATAATAATAATAATAATAATAATAATAATAATAAAGTAACCATGATAATAATGATAATAATAACAGTAATATGAATGAAAATAATAGGGATGACAATATTAACAGCAAATGGCAAAACAAAATTTAATAATATGTCCACAATGAAAATTACATTAAAGACGCTGGAAATAAATAATGGACATGGTGATAGTAACATGAAAATAATAATATTAACAACAATAAATGATATACAAAAATAAATGAGAACGGGTCCAAAAATATTTACCCCTAAATTTTATAGATCAGAAAATAGGATGTCTTGATCCGTTCTCCTTCTCGGTTTTTGAGGTGATAAACACCCAAAATAACTTAACAAAATATAAATTTTTGAGCAAATAAAAGAAAACTCACGAAAATAATTTTGGCGAGGATGATTGAGCAAAGGAAATTAATTTTCCTTGCTCAAAATCAATCCAAGAATTAATTGTATTCCTTTTAAAAAAAGAAGAAGGAAAAAAACTCAATCTTGAAATCTTAATATTTTTTGCTTTGAAAAAACTCTCGGCTGCTCTTTGTTCTTAAGAGGAAACTCTTGTTCTTTTTTCTTTGAAAAGTGTAGCTCCTCTCAAAATGAAGATCAAGTTTTCATTTTGTTTCCCTGAATTGTCCCAAAATGGGAAGAGACAAAATGTTCTTTCATTTTTTGTTAACCAAAAATTGCACAAAAACGTGAAACAAACAGACAAAACGAACTGAAAATTGACCAGAAATTGCAGTTCAAAATGACCGCGTAGGGGAGAGAAGGGGCAAGAATGCCCATAGGTGGAGCAACGTGACACAAGCCCCTATGGGCACATGTCGCGCGCTCGAGCAGGCGTGTGTCGCCCTAGGCGATGTGCCCCCCCCCCCCCCCCCCCCCCCCGCGGGCGAGCGTCGGCCCTGGCAACATGCGCCATTGCGGGCGCACGCCATTCCCGCACAGGCACGGCCTGCACGCGTGGGACCTAACCCGCACGGTCGACACGCATGTAAAATTAAGAGTAAAATGTAAATTTTTGAATCAAAATTTTTAGAGGAACAAAGGAGATTTTGGACAAGGAAAACATTATTTTTGAGACCTCTACTTGTGGCAAGTATCATTTTCATCATCGGATAATCCTGATCTTGGACCTCCTCGGGACCCAATGTCTACACTAATGCCTTTTTTTTCATTCGAAATTTTTAAAAAGTTATTTTGCGACAAAAATTAGAGAGGCTAAAATCTATCGCTAATAATTTTTTAATATCTGATGACCAGTTTTTGGGTTAATTAGCGACGGAATTTTTTGCCTCTATTTTTAGTGACCATTTTATGTTTTGGTCGCAAAATTCCTTGCGATGGTTGAATTTACGACGGTTAATCATTTTGTCACTAAAAGTAATTAGTGACGGAATTTTCTCGATTAGTGATGGATATTGTCGTCACTAATTCCATGTTTTCTTATAGTGGAAGAATAGTGTATGAAATACTACAAAAATCTAAAATAATAAAAATACTATTTGTAATCCTGCTAATAAATTTGTGATATTCATTTGTTTATGAATATTTTCGGAGCTATATGAGTATGTTTTCTATAACTAATGTAAATAATAATCTGACAACTATAATTGCAAAAATGTGAAATTTTTACTATGGAAGCATATTATGTATGTCATATAAATATGGCTATAATGATGTTATTAATGAGTTCACTTCATGATATGTAAAGTATGTAGTATGTGGGTATTATTTATTTTAATTATGTGTGTGTTTTGGATAAATATATTTGATGGTTCACCATTAAGTTTAATGCTTAGAGTGTAGATTTTGTTTCTGCGCGCATAGGTTCACAGATTTTTGGACAAAATTGGAATAATGTATATGTTGAGAAATGAAGTTGGATGCATAAGTTTAGGATAGTCGCTTTTGATTTATCTGGAGGGTTTGAAACCATATAACGAGTGTACTTGTCACATCCCAAAATAGCCCTGGTCGGAATGTGTATGCTAAGTCGGGAATGCAAGGGTATTTCAGTAATTTGTGCATGAGAAATTTGGATAATAAGGATTTAATGGCAAATAATTAATTAAGTATGTTAAGAAGAGAAATGTTAGAGTGCGCATGTGGTATACGGTTATAGGGTGTTTTGGTTGTGGCATTTATCTGGTGAAGTGTGAGTTTGGTACCTTGGCATGAGATATTTATTCAAGAAAGGATTGGGTGCATGTGAGAGTACGGTGCTTTGGGTTGGAAAAGTCTAAGTGGGTTTTGTGGTCCAATTGGGAGCTGCCATATGGCTTGTTAGGTGGGCATTGAATGAAGAAAAAGAAGAAGTAAGAGGAAGAGAGAGAGGGAACACAGATTTTTGGCTTTTCCGTCCCCTCCTCTCACGCCTCCTTTCTTCTTCTCTTCTCCTTTCTCTGCTTTTCCTTTCTTTCTCTTTTGGCTTGGAGTTGTGTTTGGCTTGGAGTGTGTTTTGCTTGAAGAGGTAAGTTGGAGTTTAAGGTTTTCTACGTGCTGTTCTTCTTCTTCTTCTTCTACTGGTTTAACTTCAGTTAGGGTTTGGACTAAGGATTTTGTGGGTTTCTTGTGTGTGCAAGCTTTGGATTGTAAGAAGAAACTTAAGGACAAGTAGAGGATTGAGGATTGAAGCTTAAAGTGAGATTTTTGGATCTTCAATTCAAGGTTTGGGAGCTCTGTGTTCTCCAATTTCAGTTTGTGAATTAATTGAATGTCTCTGCCCTAATTCTCACTTAGGTTGTAAATGTGTTTGCATTGTTTAATTTCTGGAATTTGGTGTGTTTTGGCATGTGTATATGCATGATTTATGTGAGTAGATGTGTTAGTAATGCATGATAAGGATTGAATTGAAGTTACTGAGTTTGGGTTTTGAACTTAGCGTAACTTTTAGGGTTCATGTTCTTGAGGGAATTGAATGTGTTTATGCATGATTTTGATTGTTTTGATTGTTGAATTAAGTTGGTTTTATGTTATTTTTGATGTATGGAAGATCGATTGGAAGGTAAGATGAGATTGGTAGTGTTTTGAATCAAATTGAAATGGTTTTTGTCGAGTTCTTTGAATTCTAGGCTTGCTGGGAACGGAAAATCGCGATTCTGGTAGAATTTCCGTTTCCAGTATGTGTGTGTCGTGACTGCCCTGAGAGGCAAGTCACGAGTCGTGACTCCCAGTCACGACACGTGACTCTGTCTCCCAATCACGACGCGTGACTTTTCGGCGGGCTGAAAGCAGTCGCGGGGCGTGACTGCTCTGTGAGAGGCAAGTCACGAGACGTGACTTAGAGTCACGACTCGTGACTCCCTGGTGAGGCATGTCACGAGGCGTGACATAGAGTCACGACTCATGACCCTCCTTTGAGGCCAGTCACGAGTCGTGACATGACTCGTGACTGACCCCCTTCAGCCCCATTCTTCCGAATTAGCCCAGTTCAACCAAAATGAATTTCCTATTTCTTCTGTATGGACTTGTATGGACTTATACTGCTGTATGATTCATGTCATACTTTTATATGCTCTTGTATAGCCTTTTCTGTTTTGCCTTGTTCCCCAAGTGACTAGTTTTCTTATAAAACGACTTTCAAATGCTTTTATGTCTTTTTCCCCTACTGTGTGCTATATTACCTTGTTTATATGAATGGTTTATTTGTGATTAGCAATATGTTATGCATATCCTTGATCAGATCCTCCTCTAAGAGTAATCCTGTCATGCTTAAGAGTTTATTGTATCATTCCATGATTAAGATTATGCGTTGATAATCATTGGCATAATATGATTCCACATGTGTTCCTGACATGCTTTAGTATATTGAGTAGTGCTAAAATGTGATTGAGTGAATTATTGCATGCTTCAGAATATGAATTGTATGAGGTATGATTGATATTATGCTATGCCAAATTTATTTGAATAATATGGTTGATGTCTGAATGCATTTTTATGCTTTAGCTTTTGAACTCAATGTGTTATGCTTAAATGTAAT
The DNA here is from genome assembly GCA_947683425.1 of Excoecaria cochinchinensis. NCBI lineage: Eukaryota > Viridiplantae > Streptophyta > Magnoliopsida > Malpighiales > Euphorbiaceae > Excoecaria > Excoecaria cochinchinensis. The sequence goes on from CANTUQ010000024.1 coordinate 7,242,387, forward strand.
TTTGGATTATGCATGATTTATACTTAGTTATCCTCACCTACCGCATGATTAGGATTTTGTATTGATAATCATTGGCATGGTAGTGCTTCTATACCTGATTTTTGACATGCTTTAGAACATTGTTTAATGTTAAAGTGTGTTGACTGTATTATGTTTTGCAATAGGAATTGTATGATATATGACCAACCTTATGAGCATATTTATATGTCTATCGTACTCTAGTTTATGCATGATGTATATATATTTATGTGTTGTACGATTCGAAGCGTGAATTGTTTTATGCATGACCTGCGAGAGTCAGTCTAGTGGATAGTTAGGCATGCCTAATAGAGTCCCGTTAGCTGCAGCCCTTTGGACGTTTGTGTAATACCCCAAAACCACCCCAGTAGTTTGAGCCTGTCCTTGTCTGTATGTGTGTATTTGTATGTGTTAAATTGGATTATTTATTTATTTTATGTGTATTAGTTTGAGAAGAGGAATTAGGCTAGTGTATAGGTGGGTGTATAAAAGTAAGGTATGAGCAAGAGATAGTTTAGTGTGCATAGTAATGTATGGGAGTAGGATGTATTATGGGACATTTGTCTTATGGAGAGAGTGACATGTGGCATAGTGGATGGGTTAGCATTTAATGGGTTTGGTGGGAGAAGAGAGAGAGAAGGCAGCTCTTCCCTTTGATTCCCGTTCTTCTTCTCCTTTCCTCACGCCACACTCTCTTCTTTTCTTTTTCTTCTTCTTTGTTCTTCCTTTTCTTTGCACAATCTTGCTCCCTCTTCTTTATTTGAGTAATTAGAGTTGATTGGCTTGTGATTTTAAAGCTCAAAGGTGAATTAGGAGTTATTGATGTTTTAGATTATACTTCTTCCTCTTCTCTAGGTTAAAGTATTTATATATGTTTATGTAGGTTATTATAGAATTTAATCTTGGTTGGTATGGGTTTGTGGTTCAGAGGAGGCTCCTAGACCGGATAAAGGGAAAGAAATCGCTAGCGGGAGCGGAGCTCGCGAATAGGAGCTAAGGAAAGAAGGTTTGGGAACGTTTATCTTTTTATGTATATTTGTGGTTTGAGTTTGATAATTGTGGTTTTGCTTTGATTGGGGTTATGAGTTGTGTTATTATAGCTTAAATTAAATTAAGCATGATATTTGAAGCTAGAGGATGTGTATTGTTGAAAAATTTGCAAGAAATCACATGGATAGTAGCAGTTGTTGTTAAAATTGCTGTTTTGGGATTTCTTGGAATTGAGCATGTGTTTGACTCGATTTAATTGAAATAAATGGTGATAAAGTTGGGTTTTTAATTATATTATGAGTTGTTGATGCTTGTGTTGCTTAATTTTGAGGTTTAGAATCAATTTTGGAAGTTTGGATGTGAATTGTATGAAAATTCTGCAGATTTTGGGCGTAAGAGCTGGAAAACCCGTGTCTGTCGCGAGCGCGACAGAGTGCGGAGGCTTTAGCCCTCGCGCCGAGGAACTCGATGGAGCTCTCTGTCGCGAACGCGACAACTTTCGCGAGCGCGATAGAGTGCTCGAGCTCCGAACATGTGCAAGGCTCTCTTCTGTCGCGAGCGCAACAACCCTCGCGAGCGCGACAGAGAGTAGCACCTGCGTCCTCTCGCGACCATGAGGTCACTCGCGATCGCGAGATGAGGCGGGGAAGTGTATTTTGGCTTCTGTCACGAGCGCGACAGACGTGACTTCCAAATTTGATTTCTTCTCCTTTTTGCTTAATGACTTGATTTCTTTTGCATGCGTTCTATTATTAAAGCCTTAAATTCCTATTTAAATGAATAGCATGTATGTTAATTTGACAAGATTTCGTATAACCTGCTAATGTCGGAAAGTGGATAGTTAGGCATGCCTAATAGAGTTATGTGTTGCTGCAGCTATGTGTACGATTTTGGACCCTAATCAGGTCCCCCGATTGGATCCTCGCGATCCTTCTGTTTGAATCTTTCTTAAGATTCTATGTGAAAACAATTTGGAAACAAAATAAAAAGAATGATTCGATACCTTCGGGTATCTATGTGTCCATAATATGATATTGATACTCTCAAGTATCTATGTGTACTCGTTATCCACTCTTTATGATTAAGCAGGTATTAGTGTGTCTTTGTACAAGAACATTGGATGAGAATATAAATATTTGAATTAATTGTGTATGATTTTATGTCTATAATTGTATCATTATCATGTGCCTTCTGTTGTCGTCACTGTGAGTGGCGGTTATGCATTTGTGTTTTCCCCACTAAGCGATTTCGCTTAGCATGGGTGTTTATCCGTGCAGGTGTGGAAGGTTTTGGTACGCATGGTTTGGGCGTGTCGCATCGGGAGGGCCAACGCAACTAGAGATCAGGTGTTTTGGTAGTATAGGCTTTCCTTTCTTTTGTAATAGATATTATGTTTTGTTAACCCTTCGGAACAGTGTATCTTGGGCTTTTATGTATTTGGTTCTTTATGTAATCTGATGTAAGATGTAAAGACCTCTTTTCGTATATTAATAAAAGTATTCATTTTGCTCTGTATCGCTCTTCTTTCTTTTAAAGTTTTACTTTAACTCTGATATGTTACTTTGTATGTGATGTTGGCTTGTTTGTACTAGTGGGATGTGTCACACCCCATTTGCCCCCTAGTAGAATGAGCCTGTCTGTCTGTTCGTCTGTTTGTCTATATGTGTAAGCATTCGCATGTGTACAGTATTTCATAAGGGTATTTCAGTAAAATGTATGATTTTGGGGCTTATTTTTATGTGGGTGCATACATGGCATTAGTGTGTTTAATTAAATGAGATATACTTGTGTGCATGTGTTCATACCATGGTAGGGTATGCATAAGTGAAGAGGGTTTTAGGTGTGTGTAGTGTAGGTTATTTTAGTGTGAGTGATTAGTGTCACCAGTAGGAGTCTGATACATATTTAGAATAAAGAAAAGAAAAAGAAAAGGGAATGAGGGAAAAAGGAACCTAAACTTACAGATTTACGTTCTTTCTCACTCACTCTCTTCTTCCTCACTTTCTTTATTCCCAAGTACTGTGTATTTTGATTCAAGGTTCTATTGGTGAAATTAATCCTCCCCTTGCATTCCTTAGCTTGGTAAGTGCAAGATCTAGTCTTTGTTTTACTGTATTTTTGCATCTTCTTCTTCCTTGAGCTAGGTTTAACTTAGGGTTTACTTTGTGAATGTTTTTGCTGTGTTGGTGTTCTAGCTGAGGCTCCACGTGATCCAAAGGGCAAAGAAGTTGCTGGTCCTAGTGGAGCTAAGTGATAGAGGCTTAGAATCCAGGTTTGGGATTAATTGCTTGTAATCTGCATAATTTGAGTTTACTGGTATTTTTAGGGTTTATATGTTCTTGAACAATTTGAATGTAAATACCTTGAATTGGGTTGATTGAATTCTGTTTTGAGTTGTTTATATGATGTTTGAATTGTTTGGAATCTGCCTTGAAAGGTAAGAACAGGTTTGTATGGGCTTAAATCAAATTGGGATTGAAATCTGGAAATTCTGGAAATTCTGGGAAAAATCGAATTACTGTAGAAACTCTCTCTGTCGCGTGACTCGCTACGCAGGAAGGCAAGTCACGTCGCGTGACCCTCGGTCACGGCGTGACCTGCCTGCTGAGAAGCCAGTCGCGTGACCAGCTGAAGAGGAAGCAAGTCACGCGACGTGATCTTCGGTCACGTCGTGCGACCTGCGAGGAAGAGGCAGATCACGCAACGTGATCTGCGAGGGAGAAGCAGCGTCACGTCGCGTGACCCTCGGTCACGCCGTGACCTGCATGAGCATTGCGTGACCCGCGAGGATCACGCAATGCGGTTGGCGAGGAACAAGCAGGTCACGAGACGTGACCCTAGGTCACGCCGTGACCTGCCTGTTGAGAAGGCCAGTCACGCCAGTGACCAGCCATTCTCGCCCGATTCTCCGTTCAGCTTGTTTTTCCGAAATTTCCTGGTTTTTAACTCAGAACTGAATTTGGTATTTCTTCTGTATGGACTTTAATATTGTATGATGCATGTCTTATTGTTTAATGCTTCAATATGCGTGATGCCATGATTTTCTGATGAATTATATTCTGTATCCTGGAATGTGATCTGTTTGACGCATAACCTGCTAGAGTCAAGTAAGTGGATAGTTAGGCATGCCTAATAGAGTCTGTTGCTGCAGCCCATAGTTCTGTTTGGACCCCGATCAGGTCCCCGTTTGGTTCCTCGCGAACCCTTTTCTGTATTGGATCTTGTTTAAGGTCCCTTTTGAAAATATCTGCGAAAGTAAAAGTAAAATGGATGAATCGGTTCGTACCCGTAATGTACTGTCTGTAATCGGCTCGTACCCGGAAAGTACTGTCTGTACACTCGTTATCCACTGTCTAGAGTCAGCAGGTATTCTTTAAATGTTAATGAAATTGTTCTGATCTGATCTGTCTTTGAATGGAATATCTGAATGAATTTAATGATGAAATACATGCTGGTTTATGTTGTAATGCATATGATTATGGGATATTGAATGTATGGCTTTTAAATATGAGCATGTTTATATGAATTATGTTATAACCAGCATTCTGCCATTGTGAATGTGTTATGCCTTGACGACCACTGTGAGTGGCCGTCCATGATTTATGTGTGTTTCCCCACTAAGCGTTTTATCGCTTAGCAAGGTGTTTTTACCCGTGCAGGTGTGGAAGGCGTTTTGCTTTGAGAGAGTCGCCGTCATCAAGCCAACACAGAAGGGATTAGTGTAGGGCTCAGTTTTGTATCAGTTATTGATTCTTTTTGTATAGAACTCTCTGTATCAGCTTCCGCTTTTGTATCTATATTCTGTATATGTAATAGTATTTTGTTCAGCTAGTTGATCAGATCATTATTGTAATAGTTTAATTATAGTAATGCATGATCAGCTTTTGCTTTCTGCATGTAAAGTTTTTAATTATTCTGTATTTCTGAATGTATGTTATGAATGGATGTATATTTTGCTTTGCTTTTGTTTGGTGACACCTTGTCTCATACGGCATCTCACTCCTTATCGGATGGGATCGCCTACGTATGGGAAGGGGGTGTTACAGGATGTGACACTCCTATCTATCTGGATCCTTCTCCCTCTAATCCTAGGAGAAGTCTCCATGGTATAGGTTGGGGTGTGACATTAGGTGGTATCAGAGCTCTTGGGTTAGATGTTATTGGGTTTCAGTGTGTTAGTTAGTTTGTGGGAGTTGTGTTGGCCTGATGCGCACTGCGTTTATGTTTTGTAGTTATGGAGTCCGCTCGTGGATCGCTTGAGGGGTCAGCGGAAAGTGCTAATCCCCAAGAGCAAGATCCCTCAGTTTCTGGTCCGGCTCAACCTCCTAGGGGACGACCTGAGGTGCCTATTGGACCGTTGGAGGCAATGCTTTAGAGTATGACGAGGGTACTTGAAAGAGTAACAGCACCAAGTGCCCCTATCGAGAAGTTAAGAAAGCATGGTGCAGAGGATTTCTTTGGTACTGGCATAGATGAATCTGATAAGGCAGAGATGTGGATAGAGAAGACATCCAGAGTACTTAGGGAGATAAGATGTCCACCAGAGCAAGAAGTGGAGTGTGCATTGTCCTTGTTGCAAGGTTCTGCTTATGATTGGTGGAGGTTAGTGGTTAGTCAACCGCAGGTTCCTGAACCGATTACTTGGGAATTTTTCGAGAGTGAGTTCCAGAACCGGTATGTAACTAAAGCATATAAGGATGCCAAGTGGGCGCAGTTTCTAACTCTCAAGCAAAGAACAATGTCTGTAGCCGAGTATGAAAATGAGTTTAACAAGCTTAGTAAGTATGCACCATCGAGGGTTCTCACAGATGAGTTCAGATGTCAGCATTTTGAAGCAGGCTTGAATGAGTCCTTGAAGGTGATGTTAATCTCTTTAATGTCGGCCCCGAATGTGAAGTATTATCAATTGGTTCAAGCAGCCTTGAGGGCGGAGCGTTCTGAAAATATTTTGAGAGAGAAAGCTCAAAGAAGGAAGTCTGCAAGAGGTGGCTCTTCTTCAGGCAAGAGACCAAGGGAATTGCAAGGAAACTTTGCTGATAAGTCTGTAGCTAGTCCGGCCCCTAGAGGGAGAAGACAGGGTTCTTCCAGGGGAGCGGGCACAGGTAGAGGAGATAGCACTCCCCGATGTACTCATTGTAACAAACAACATTGGGGTGAGTGTCGATGGTTAACAGGAGGGTGTTTCAGATGTGGTTCTACGGACCATCTTCTTGCGAATTGTCCAAGTCGGTATGGAGACCCTTCGGGGCAGCTGGAAGCTAGTCGAGCTGGGTCCAATACACCCCAAGGAAGCCGTAATCGGGGTAGAGGAAGGGGTCGTGGTGGATGGTCCCGAGAGAGAGAACCCTCAGAATCAGTAGATCGCCCTGTGCCAACAGCTGGCAGGGCCTATGCTATGAAGGCCCGAGAGGAACAGAATGCTCCCGAAGTAATTGCCGGTAAGTTCTCTCTGTTTGATTCTGAAGTTTATGCTTTGATTGACCTAGGCTCTACTCATTCGTATGTGTGTTCTGATAAGTTATGGGATAAATTGGGAAGTGAGGAGAAGTTGGAATATGAGATTTGTGTATCTAGTCCGTTGGGTCAGAGTGTTTTGGTTGATCAGGTGTGTCGGAAGTGTCCCTTAAAGATTCAAGGTACAGAATTTGTGGTGGATTTGATCTGCTTGCCGTTCCATGAGTTTGATATTATTTTGGGAATGGATTGGTTAGATAAACACCGCGCAGTAGTGGACTATCATAGGAAGGTAATGGTTTTGAAGGATAAAGATCAAGTACCTATTATTGTGAAGGGAATTGGGAACAGTTCTCTGCATAACGTGGTATCAGCTATGAAAGCCAGAAGATTTATTAGGAAGGGTTGTAAGGTGTTTCTGGCTGTGGTTTTGGATTCTCGGAGAGGTTAAGTTAAGATTCAAGACATTCCTATTGTAAGAGATTTTGTAGATGTCTTTCCGGAAGAACTACCGGGATTACCTCCCGAGAGAGAGGTTGAATTGTTAGTAGAGATTGTTCCAGGTACAGCTCCGATTTCTAAGGCTCCTTACCGAATGGCCCCAGTGGAATTGAAGGAATTGAAAAGTCAGTTACAGGAGTTGTTAGACAAAGGATTCATTCGGCCCAGTGTATCACCGTGGGGTGCTCTAGTGCTGTTTGTTAAGAAGAAGGATGGAACCCTACGGATGTGCATTGATTATAGACAGCTTAACTAAGTGACTATAAAGAATAAGTATCCGTTGCCGAGGATTGAAGACCTTTTTGATCAGTTGAGAGGAGTTGGGGTATTCTCTAAGATAGACTTGAGATCAGGCTATTACCAGTTGGGGGTTAAAGAAGCAGATGTGGCTAAGACGGCTTTTCGGACGCGTTATGGTCATTACGAATTTTTAGTGATGCCTTTTGGTTTGACCAACGCGCCTGCAGCCTTTATGGATCTGATGAACCGAGTTTTCCGACCGTATCTGGACAAGTTTGTTGTGGTATTTATTGATGACATTTTGGTATACTCCAGAGACCGAAAGGAACATAAGGAACATCTTAGGTTGGTGTTGCAAATGTTAAGAGATCATCAACTGTATGCGAAACTCAGTAAGTGTGAGTTTTGGTTGAATGAAGTAGCTTTCCTTGGACATGTGGTGTCAGTAGAGGGTGTACGTGTTGATCCAAGTAAAATTGAAGCGATTGTTAATTGGATACCTCCGAAGAGTGTACCTGAAGTGAGAAGTTTTATGGGTTTAGCAGGGTATTATCGAAGGTTTGTTCAGGGGTTTTCAGTGTTAGCCTCTCCTTTAACTAAGCTACTTCGGAAGGATGTTAAGTTTGTATGGACTGAGAAGTGTCAAGCCAGTTTTGATCGTTTAAAAGAGTTATTGGTTAAAGCTCCTGTGCTCACACAGCCGGCTTCGGGTAAAGAGTACACTATGTACAGTGATGCTTCGGGAATTGGCTTAGGGTGTGTTCTGATGCAAGGGGACAAGGTTATAGCATATGCATCAAGACAGTTGAAGCCTCATGAGCGGAACTACCCGACCCATGATTTGGAGTTAGCAGCGGTAGTGTTTGCGCTTAAAGTATGGCGGCACTACTTATATGGGGAGACGTGCAGAATTTTTACTGATCACAAGAGTCTCAAGTATTTGTTAACTCAGAAGGAGTTGAATCTGAGACAACGGAGATGGTTAGAGCTCTTCAAGGATTATGATTGTATTATTGACTATCATCCGGGTAAGGCTAATGTAGTGGCAGATGCTCTCAGTAGGAAGTCTATGTCTGCGTTGCTAGCTAGCCGAGGCAGTTGGAGATTTGATTCTGAAGGTGCTTTGATTGCTCAACTTAAAGTTAAGCCGAGTTTGAAATCAGAGATTGCAAGGGCACAGTTAAATGATCATGTGCTACAGTGTGTTTGTCAAGCAGTGAAAGAGGGCAAGCGGACTGAATATTTGATAGACGGAGAAGGAGTGCTTAGGCACGGTAATCGGTTATGTGTACCTAATGTGGGTGAGTTAATGAAGAAGCTGTTACAAGAGGCTCACTCATCAGTCTTTACTATGCATCCTGGTGGGGACAAGATGTATCAAGATCTGAAGCAATTTTATTGGTGGCCAGGAATGAAAAGAGATATAACAGAATTTGTTTCTAGGTGTCTCACCTGTCAACAAGTGAAAACCGAGCATCAAGTGCCATCGGGATTGCTTCATCCCTTACCCATTCCTCAATGGAAGTGGGATGACATCACGATGGATTTTGTATCTGGCCTGCCTACGACTCAGCGTAAGCATGATTCAGTGTGGGTTATAGTAGATCGATTGTCGAAATCCGCACATTTTCTGCCAGTACGATTGGATTATTCTATGGACAAGTTGGCGGAACTTTATGTGGATGAGATAGTCCGATTGCATGGGATTCCGTTATCCATTGTATCAGACCGAGATCCGCGTTTTACATCCAAGTTTTGGAAAGAACTTCAGGTGGCTTTGGGAACTCGGTTAAATTTCAGTACTGCTTTCCATCCGCAGACCGATGGTCAATCAGAGAGGGTTATTCAGGTTTTGGAAGATATGCTCCAGGGTTGTGCTTTGGAGTTCTCAGGAAGCTGGGATCGGTACGTGTCTTTGATGGAATTCGCGTATAATAACAGTTATCAGGTGAGCATTGGTATGGCTCCTTACGAAGCACTGTATGGACGGAAATGTAGAACTCCAGTATGTTGGACTGAATTATCAGAAAAGGCTATGATAGGTCCAAATATAGTGCGGGATACCGAAGAGAAAGTGAGGGTTGTGCAACATAACTTGAAAGCAGCTAAGGACCGACAACGTTCTTACACTAATCTGAAGCGCAGAGATATACAGTATGAAGTAGGTGATAAAGTTTTCTTGAAAGTGTCACCGTGGCGAAAGGTTCTCCGTTTTGGAAAGAAAGGCAAATTAAGTCCACGTTTTATTGGGCCATATGAGATCCTAAGAAAAGTAGGTCCAGTAGCGTATCAGTTGGCTTTGCCTATGGAATTAGCTAGATTACATGATGTTTTTCATGTATCTATGCTTCGGAGATACCGATCAGACCCTTCGCATGTGTTACCAGTGCAAGATATTCGGATTCAGTCAGACTTTTCTTATGATGAAGAACCGAAAAGGATTTTGGATAAGGAAATCAGACAGCTCCGGAATAAACAGATACCGTTGGTCAAGGTCTTATGGCAACATCATGGTATTGAAGAAGCTACTTGGGAACCAGAGAAAGCTATGAGATTGCAATACCCTCAGTTGTTTGAAACAGGTAAGAATTTCGAGGACGAAATTCTGTTAAGTGTGGGAGTATTGTAACACCCCAAAACCACCCCAGTAGTTTGAGCCTGTCCGTGTCTGTATGTGTGTATTTGTATGTGTTGCATGTATGTGTTAAATTGGATTATTTATTTATTTTATGTGTATTAGTTTGAGAAGAGGAATTAGGCTAGTGTATAGGTGGGTGTATAGAAGTAAGGTATGAGCAAGAGATAGTTTAGTGTGCATAGTAATGTATGGGAGTAGGATGTATTATGGGACATTTGTCTTATGGAGAGAGTGACATGTGGCATAGTGGATGGGTTAGCATTTAATGGGTTTGGTGGGAGGAGAGAGAGAGAAGGCAGCTCTTCCCTTTGATTCCCGTTCTTCTTCTCCTTTCCTCACGCCACACTCTCTTCTTTTCTTTTTCTTCTTCTTTGTTCTTCCTTTTCTTTGCACAATCTTGCTCCCTCTTCTTTATTTGAGTAATTAGAGTTGATTGGCTTGTGATTTTAAAGCTCAAAGGTGAATTAGGAGTTATTGATGTTTTAGATTATACTTCTTCCTCTTCTCTAGGTTAAAGTATTTATATATGTTTATGTAGGTTATTATAGAATTTAATCTTGGTTGGTATGGGTTTGTGGTTCAGAGGAGGCTCCTAGACCGGATAAAGGGAAAGAAATCGCTAGCGGGAGCGGAGCTCGCGAATAGGAGCTAAGGAAAGAAGGTTTGGGAACGTTTATCTTTTTATGTATATTTGTGGTTTGAGTTTGATAATTGTGGTTTTGCTTTGATTGGGGTTATGAGTTGTGTTATTATAGCTTAAATTAAATTAAGCATGATATTTGAAGCTAGAGGATGTGTATTGTTGAAAAATTTGCAAGAAATCACATGGATAGTAGCAGTTGTTGTTAAAATTGCTGTTTTGGGATTTCTTGGAATTGAGCATGTGTTTGACTCGATTTAATTGAAATAAATGGTGATAAAGTTGGGTTTTTAATTATATTATGAGTTGTTGATGCTTGTGTTGCTTAATTTTGAGGTTTAGAATCAATTTTGGAAGTTTGGATGTGAATTGTATGAAAATTCTGCAGATTTTGGGCGTTAGAGCTGGAAAACCCGTGTCTGTCGCGAGCGCGACAGAGTGCGGAGGTTTTAGCCCTCACGCCGGCGTGAGAGGTGTCGCGCCGAGGAACTCGAAGGAGCTCTCTGTCGCGAACGCGACAACTTTCGCGAGCGCGACAGAGTGCTCGAGCTCCGAACATGTGCAAGGCTCTCTTCTATCGCGAGCGCGACAACCCTCGCGAGCGCGACAGAGAGTAGCACCTGCGTCCTCTCGCGACCATGAGGTCACTCGCGATCGCGAGATGAGGCGGGGAAGTGTATTTTGGCTTTTGTCGCGAGCGCGACAATCGTCGCGAGCGCGACAGACGTGACTTCCAAATTTGATTTTTTCTCCTTTTTGCTTAATGACTTGATTTCTTTTGCATGCGTTCTATTATTAAAGCCTTAAATTCCTATTTAAATGAATAGCATGTATGTTAATTTGACAAGATTTTGTATAACCTGCTAATGTCGGAAAGTGGATAGTTAGGCATGCCTAATAGAGTTATGTGTTGCTGCAGCTATGTGTACGATTTTGGACCCTGATCAGGTCCCCCAATCGGATCCTCGCGATCCTTCTGTTTGAATCTTTCTTAAGATTCTATGTGAAAACAATTTGGAAACAAAATAAAAAGAATGATTCGATACCTTCGGGTATCTATGTGTCCATAATATGATATTGATACTCTCAAGTATCTATATGTACTCGTTATCCACTCTTTATGATTAAGCAGGTATTAGTGTGTCTTTCTACAAGAACATTGGATGAGAATATAAATATTTGAATTAATTGTGTATGATTTTATGTCTATAATTGTATCATTATCATGTGCCTTCTGTTGTCATCACTGTGAGTGGCGGTTATGCATTTGTGTTTACCCCACTAAGCAATTTCGCTTAGCACGGGTGTTTATCCGTGTAGGTGTGGAAGGTTTTGGTATGCATGGTTTGGGCGTGTCGCATCGGGAGGGCCAACGCAACTAGAGATCAGGTGTTTTGGTAGTATAGGCTTTCCTTTCTTTTGTAATAGATATTATGTTTTGTTAACCCTTCGGAACAGTGTATCTTGGGCTTTTATGTAATTTGTTCTTTTTGTAATCTGATGTAAGATGTAAAGACCTCTTTTCGTATATTAATAAAAGTATTCATTTTGCTCTGTATCGCTCTTCTTTCTTTTAAAGTTTTACTTTAACTCTGATATGTTACTTTGTATGTGATGTTGGCTTGTTTGTACTAGTGGGATGTGACACTCCTATCTATCTGGATCCTTCTCCCTCTAATCCGAGGAGAAGTCTCCATGGTATAGGTTGGGGTGTGACAGTTTGGACCCTGATCAGGTCCCCCGTTTGGTTCCTCGCGAACCCTTTATGTGTGCGGATCTTCGTGATCCTTTTTAATGTGTTTGGATCTTGTTTAAGATCCCCCTCAGTAAAATGTTTCAATTGTGACAAATAAAATGGTTTTTGATTCGTACCCGTAAGGTACCCTTTAGCCGATTTGTACCCGTAAGGTACTATCAGTACACTCGTTATCCACTATTGTGAGTCAGCAGGTGCTTTGTTGGGTTGTTTTACTTTGGAATAACCGTAAGAATGTGATATCCGAATGAGCACGATAATGATTTGGGAAATCAGTTTATATGTATATGAAAGTAGATTTGAGCTTCGGAATGTATGTCTTTATATGGTAAGCATGATTGGATATCTAACACCATTATCCGCACTTGTCATGTGTTGTGTTATAAGTTTCAGAATGCTTTAAATGTGATTCGACTAATGTATTTATGTATGTGACTCAAGCATGGTTTTGTTATACATAAGCATGTGAACCGAAGCAGTTGTGGCTGTAAGTATGTAAGACTTAACTATACTTTCTGCTTGGTGATGATATGAATGTGATGTTATGTGATTATGTCTTTGGTCTCCGCTATTAGAGTGTTTTCGGCATGATATTTTATATATATCAGAGTTGCACAGCGGTAATGTGGTGCTTTGGATGTCGTCCCTTGGATTTTGGCTAGTGTGTGTATGGCATGTCAAAGTATGTTAGACAGTTAGTATTTTTAACATGATAGTTGGGTGCATTATCATATGGTAATTGTGTCGCATTGGATTGGGTTGTCAGTTCATGCATGGGTACTTGGTTATGATAATTGCATGTGTAAATCTCATGTGACTTCGCATGGTAAGGTACTGATATTTGATACCATTGTAGGTTTATGCATGTGATATAGTATGTAGTTCTGCATGATGATACTTGTATCGTGTATTGTATTATGTCTATTTTGGCCTATTCTTGACATAAGTTTATGGTTATGGTTGTGAGTTTTCGAATTAATGCCTTTACTATGCAAGTCTGATTATATATGTATTTTGAATGTTGCATTTGCCATTGTGAATGTGTTATGCCTTGGCGACCATTGTGAATGGCCGTCCATATTCTTGTGTGTTCTCCCCACTAAGCGTTTATCGCTTAGCACGGATTTCCTTTCCGTGCAGGTGGCAGGTTTTGGTTCGGTTCAAGTCGGGCATCTGCAAGGTCGGCCACGTAGGAGTTTGAAGCTTTATATTTTGTTCTGCTTCTATATTTTGGCTCTTGTATTTCTATAACCTTTTGTATATGTAATTATATGTAAGAAGCTTGAGATTACTTTTGGGAAATGTAAACGTTAGTATGTTTTTATGTTAAGTCAAGTTTTTATTTAACCCGTATTTTTGTATGTATGTTATGTATGAATGTATGCTTCCGCATCGTGCATGTGCATATATGTGTGAGTGACCGTCGGGTAGCGCACCCGTCGGCGTCCTTCCAACCGGGGCGGCGATGGGGGTGTTACAGTACTAATAGAAGTAAAGATTATTTTGTATTTAAATATATATATCCAAGTGGTCAATTCAATAATGTAATTAATTTTGGACAATGGTTACCTTATGATACTAAAATATGTGTATATATTTATATTTAAATTAGTAGATGATTAAATTGAATGATGAGATTATTGATATCCAATTTGCCATTAAGGATGCTAGGAAATTATTGTATTAGAGTTTGTGAGGAGATGTAAAATGGGCTTGAGATGAAGTTTTAGTAGTGTAATTTTTTCTTTTTTTTTCTCCACAAGGGGTATAGTGACCGGTATAGGGTAAAATTTGTCAAATTTTCTAATAAATATTAATTACAGATTATTATTAAAATTCAGCTAGTGGCTTATTTTTCAAATGTTGAATATTGGGTATATTATTAAGAGGTTTGTGACATTCCATTACCGGGTCATATTTTAGACTTGGTAAAGGTGTCGCATTTAACTGAATCAAAGTAGATGTTTAAACGTTTTTAGACATATAATGATATGATGTGATTAAGAAGGAAGAAGGTTGTGGCACTTTATTTACCTATTTGTCATCCTTGATAATGGGGCAATCACTTGAACATTTTATGCATGGGGTGGGGCAATATGCATTGCCATTACATGAGATATGCATTTGCATAATTCTGCATATGTGGAACATTTTACATTTATAGCATTAGCATTATTCAACCTTTTATGATAAACATCAGATTTTGTGCATATGCCCCAATTAAAAGGGAACTAATAGGATATATATTGAGTGTATTGAAGTAAGAAAAATGTGTCTTTTATGGAAAGATGGTAGTAGATTGGAGGTAATAAGGTGTTAAGTAAGGATTAAAGAAATTAAGTGATAGGATGATGTACATGCTAATAATTATTGAGGTAAGTATGCATACCAAAATGAATATTGAGGAAGTTATATGACTCCAATGTAGATTTGTTATTAGTTAAGTGTATTACAAGGTTGGGACCTGACTCATAAGTAGAGTTAAGAAGAAAAGAATTGTTTGGTTTTAGCACTTTGCTTAATCTTATAATTAGAATCTCTTTGATTTGAATTTTTTAAACATATTCACTCTTATACATGTGCATGTTGAGATATGCCTTGAAATCTATGTATGCCCTTATTGAGTTAATTATTTTGCAAAAGAAGTACATACCTGATACTTGAAACACTATTTAAATGTTTGACAAGATCACGTGCTAGTTCTTTTGGCTCCAAGTTAATTAATCATTTTGTTGGAATGTGGTTTAATAAGGAAATAGTGTCGAAAGTAATTTAGGAAAATAGAGAGAGAAATAGAGTTTCAATTTTGGAGACTCTCCTCGCACACTAGGTGATTGAAAAATCACATAAAGAGGAGTTGCATGATAATTTTGAGTACAAGCCTCCAAATATAATATGAGCTTTTTGAATGATTTTTCTGATATATAGAATTTGAAAATAAAGAACTGTTAAATCTGAGCCTAAGGATACAGGGAGCATTTTGTTATTTCTAGTGAAGATGGGTTGCTTTAAGGACGAGGGATCAATAGTTCTAGGAAGATGTGGATCACATGTCACAATTGTAGAGCTTACAGATTTCATAAGTGCTATTCAAATGGCAAAGGCAGCTGATGCTCCCTTTTAGAAGAGAATTCAAGGATCAAGCAGTTTGATGATGACTGCCCTAAATACAAAAAGAGGAAATAAATACAAGATTGTTTTCCAGTTCGTTATATTAATCATAACAATAAGAATGATGGCAAATAAAGATGTGTGAAGTATATGGTGTAAGTGGCTAATGTTAAAAAGATTAAACCTAAATGCTAAAGTGTACCTATTAAAGGTTCCAATCGAAAGTATTCATTGAAGATTTATTGGCGGGTTGTTATGAAGGCAATTAGAACTATAAATAATATTATGATTTGGCTTAGATCAGTACATGTAATTTGTCATAAAATTTTATCCACAAGAGCTATGCAATAAGAGCATATAGTCATAAGGCATAATTAGGTTGGTTATAGAAGCGTTGAACGAGTTTCTTAGACTTTATATGAATAATAAATAGTGAGTGAGTAAACTATTTCAAACTAAGTTGAGTAAAGTGGAAATGTTTAATAAGACTTAAAGCACATTACTTGAGCCAAAGGAAGCTTGAAGCGATTTTAGACAAGCAAAAGATATAGATGATCATAGAGAGGGAGAATAATTATCTAAAAGGTCAAAAGCGAGAAACTGATCAGGGTTTTATCAAAATAAGGTATGGCTTGAAATCCTCATGTAATTTGTCATAATCCAAGACAATTGATATCGAATCAAACTCGACATATAGTGAGGAACAAGTTAGTAATTTTATAAGACACCAACCACTCCGAGAAAAAAAAAAGAGTTTCATTCGGAAAAAGGCTTAAAACTGACCCCAAGACTGGGAAAGTCACCAAGAATGTAAGAAGAAGAATTGTGTTTTATTGCTCAAGTTCAGATGAATTTCAAGGATGAAATTTCATAAGAGGGGAAGGAATGTAATGCCCCAATTTTTGAGTCTGTTAATAATAATTTATAACTTATGAATAGTACTTTTTGGTATAGATTTCAAGGATAAAAAATTCAACAGAAATAAATAATACTGATAAAGAAATTTATTTTAGAAGACATGAGTTGGTATTGTTTTCAGGTTTTTGAATTAATATTTCTAACTAAATGAATAATTTACACAAATAAGTAATTAAAATAAATAAATAAATATGTGTAAATAATAAGAAAAGTTAATAAAATAAAAAAGAAGAAATTGAATTGGGGAGGAAATAAAGAAACCGAACACAGATATGGGTAGGAGGAGGAGGAAATGGAGAAACATGAGGAAAAAGAGATGAAGAGATCAGTGACAATCCCTTAGCATCGGCAACACCCCGACGACGAACCTCCACCACGGCCGTTTCCACCCATTGTAGCCAACATCATTTTCTGGTTTGAAATATCTCTTTCTCTTTCTTCAAAACTAAAGACTTTTCTTCATATTTCGGCCACCTTTGGCATCGGGTGGCGACATGAATGGCACCGAATGACAACTAAAGGTGAGATGAATCATTTGATGTCCCATGATCCTCCTCACTCACCGGTAATATGTATCTCAGAATGGGTGAACTTATAACACCCTTTACCCGTACGTAGTAAATCGTATCGTAATATCGTCGGTTCACCACATTGAGTGAAGGATACTATAGACATCGAGTCCCGAGGCACTCCAAGATCAGGATTACCCAATGATGAGACTAAGTGCCTGTTCATAGGCAAAATGAAGGTTGGAGGTGATAGTTTCCTTATCAACATTGTTTTTTAGAAAATAAATAAAAAATATATATTTTGAAAATTAAAAATAAAAAAGGAAGGTTGGAAGTGATAGTCTTTTGTCAAAAAAGGTTTTGATTTTAAAAACAATTCGGTGGATTATGGCCGTCGACACGTGAGGGCAGGCGCCCCTCGTGCGCAGGTAGGCTAGGTGCATGCCAGGCCGCCCTGGCCACCCGCCAGCTCCCCTTTTGCCCCTTTTTCCGCCGAAAATTAGCTTTTTGCATTCTATTGGTTTTTTTAACCCATTTTTTAAGTGTTTTTGATTTTTAAACTATTTTCCTAATTGAATTAGGGTTTTTCTTAGAGAATGGGTATAAATAGAACATTTTGGAGAGAGAAAGGGGGGATTTTTGGATTGGCGAAAAAGGGGAGTTTTCCTTGAGAGAAAAACCCATTTTTGAGAGTAAAAAAATTTCTTTCTTTCATCTTCTTTGATTTTCTTAGATCTAGTGATAGCTGCTTAGTTGATCTATTATTTAGTGCCTGTTTTCTGTAAGATTAGGAAGTTAAGTATGTAAATATATTTATCTTTCATGTGTTTTTGTCTAGTTTATGTGTTTATATGTTTTGTAGGTGATTTGGGTGAAAACAAGGAAGAAGAGATGCCAGACTCGTGCAAAGGAGCACGAATCATGAAGGAATCAAACAAAGGAGCACGAGTCGTGAAGATATGCACGACTCGTGAAGATGTGAAGACTAAAATACAGACTCATAAAGAAGAGAAGAAGAGCAGGAGTCATAAATCAAAGCACGACTCGGTTTCCCGAGCACGACTCGGACAACCTAGCACGACTCAGTCATAAGAAGAAAAGCAAAGGAGAAGAGGAGAGGGGAAGCCGCATTCTGTCACGAGCATGACAGAAAGAGCCGTTGGACAGTTACTTTCAAAAAGTCATTTGAAAGGGCATACTTTTCTACTAACCTTTGTAATCTTTTGAAGAAAGCGACACAACCTTTAGAGTATTATAAATATGTAATTCAACTGTAACTTTGGAGGATGATTAATATAGGATGAATTTTTCTTTAACTACTTTATTTTCTGTAAGTTTGAATAACAGTTTTTAGATAGTTAAAGTTCTAAATTAGATTTTATGTTTTGAAGAAGAAGACCAAGGAGGAGAAAATTTATTACAAGGGTTTTAGAAAAGGGTTAAGAGATTTCTTTCTACTTACTCTTATCTTTTTGTAAGCACCGTGTCCTGAGGCAGTCCAGATCAGAGATTACCCGATGAAGAAATCAATGCCTGGTTCCGAATAGATGGATGAAATTCGGAGAAGTCGGTCCTTTGAGTTCACGAGAATTAAAGGTTTTTATTTGCGGTAGAAAGAAGCGAAAAATCGGGAGGGATTTTGGCTTAAATTTTGAGTTTTCTTCCATGGACGGTCAGACTGTCGGTCGCGGGACATCCGTAGGTCATAGCGGCAGCCCGTCTCACTCGCCACGAGGGACGGGCCGTCTGTGAGTTTACCGACGGACACGTGTCTGAACCAATGAACACGTGTCCGTTGGCATGTGCCCGTCGGTAGGTCAGCCGCCTGTCGTTTGAATCCTATTTCCTAGTGGAAATGGGATTTAACCGACGCCCGTCGGTCATGTTTTTCTATAAAAGGGAAATTTCACACTATTTTGAGGTTGGAAAAATTCTCATTTTACCCTTATATAGGAAAATCCAATTTACACTCCAAAAAATTCAATAAATCTCTTTGGTTTTATTTTCTTCTCGTGAAGCGCGTGTGACCAAATCCAACCAAATTTTCATCCAAAAGGTAAAATCCGAGGGTAAATATTCTGGACATGCGTTTCGCTTAATTTACTTTAGTAATTTTTTTCTGTTTTCTTTAGATTTACTTATATCATTATCTTATTAGTCTTATAACTTTATTTTGATTTTTGGTTAATTTTGGATTTTTTGATACTAACATGTTTCATTATTTTTGTGAAATGCCATTTTCTTATTTTTTTGGCGAATTAAACGTGAGACAACGGTCGCCGTTCACACCCAGGAGAACTCCTTTTGGTTTAATTCTGTAACTTTATTCTTTCATTTATTTATTTATTTTTAGTCCTTATTTCATTGTAAACCATTTTGTCTCGCGCAAAATAAAAATAAACAAACGTTTTATAGTAATTAATTGGGATTTTTAACAAAGTCAAAGGCCAATGTCCTATTTTTCTTATCCAATGAATTTATCACCAAAAATTGTTTATATAATAATCAAAGTCAAGGACCAATGTCCTCATAATTTGTAACAACCCAAAAAGGGCCTAGTCGGAATTTAAATGCTAAGTCGAAAAATTAAGGGCATTTTGGTAATTAGTGTATGCGAAATTGGATTTATTAAGGACTTAAGTGAAGAAATTAAATTATTAAGATGTTAAGTGAGGAATTATCTAGTGGAACATGTGTATTGTACCAAGGATTATATGTTTATTTTTGAAGCTATCTAGTGTGTGTGAGGTATATAGTGCTTAGGAAGTGAAGGGTCAAGATTATGACACTTGGGTTTGTAGGATGGTGACAAGTGGCATGGTTGGTGTGAGCATTTAATGAGAAAGAAGAAAGGGAAAGGGGAGAAGTTCACGTTTTTGCCCTCCTCTCCTTCCTGTACTCTCTTTTCTTTCCTCCTTTCCCATTTCTTGCGTTTCCTCTCTTGATTGTGTGTGAATTAGAGCTGGTTTGGGAGTGTTTGGGAGCAAGATTGAAGAGGTAAGTGGTTAGGTTTTGGTTATTTATGCCTTGATCTTCTTCTTCTTCTAGTTTGCTTTTGATTTGGGTAAGTTAGGGTTTTGGTTTAGTGATTCTTTGGTTTATTTGTGCGAGATTTGGATGATTTGAAGATGAGCTAAGGCTAGATAGAGTGGGTTCTTGAAGATTGAGGTTCTGAATCGGAAATCTAGATTTGGGAGTTGATTTGGTCACTCTGTTAATTTGATGATTTTGCTCTGGTTCTCTTGGGATTGTGTGTTTGTTGTGTCTGTTAATTCTAAGATATTTGAGTGATTTGCTTGGGTAAATGCATGTGTTGTATGAGTAAGGAATATTGGTTCAAATGCTAGTGCTAGATGTATGTTATATGTGTTATTGGAAGTTATGTATGTGACATGTGAATAAATTATGGATTTGTTAGTATTTTGATTTCACCAGTTTAAAGTGTTTGATCAGTGTGTTAATTGTGTGTGGAGCATGTTCTGGAAGCTTGGGAGGTAAGAATTTGCATGTGCTTGCATGAAAAATGATTTTGGGACAAATGAATTCTGTTTTGGTTTGCTGTGAACTACTTGTTTTGGCCATGGAAGTGGAAAACACGATGCTGTTGTGAGCGCGACGCTTATCACGATTGCGACAGAATCGCGTTGTCCACTCCGAGCTCCGAGTCATGATGATGGCCATTTCTGTGAGTGGGAAGTCACGAGTCGTGATCAAGAATCACGACTCGTGACCTCTCTCTCTCTCGTGAGGGAGTCCCGTCACGAGTCGGGAGGCGAGATCACAACTCGTGACTTTTGCTGAGCCTCGTCACGAGTCGTGGTGAGGGATCACGACTCGTGACCCTTTTCTCTGGTGGGCATGGAGCGGCTTCGTCACGAGTCGTCACTGCATGTGCGACTCACGACTGGGCTTTTCTGCCCTCGGCTACTGTCGCGAGCGCGACACAAGTCGCTATTGCGACAGTGAGCCCTTTTTCCTGCCGTTTTACCCTGTTTTGCCTATATGTCTTCTTCTTTCTGTTTTGCATGGCTTTTCACACTGTGTGAGTTATATTTTGTATTTTTGTACTAATGTAGTGATGTTTTTGACTCGTGTTAATAATTAATGGTATTGTCCAGTGTGAAATGTTTAGAATAAGTGTTCTGAGCCTGAAGTGTCAAGGTAGGGGTTAATTAAGCATGCTTAAGAAGGGTTAGTGAGTGCAGCTGCCTACGTTCGCCCCATTTGGGCGAAGCGGTCGACCTCTGAGATGGTCATCTTCCGTGTGGTGATAAAATGTTTTGAGACTCCGGTGTATCGCGCTACCTTCGGGTATTAAAACTGTTTTTTGAGGCTTCGGTCTCCCGCACCGTGTTCCCGTATCCTCCACCATTTGAATTCAGGCTATTGTTTCAAGTGTTTGGTATTGGTTTCGTGAAGCGTTTTGTATATTGCGTGACTTTTGTTATGGTAATTGCTTAGTGTTTTCTATTATCAATTCCAATTTTATATAGTAATTCTTGACTCATATCTCTGTCCTTTGATATTGAGGGAATTCTGTATAGTGATGCATGTTGCATTTATATACTAATGCAAGACATTATTGTATAGTGTTCTGTATAGTGTCATAATTGTTCAGTGCAGTGTTCTAAGCAATGAGTGACTTGATAGTGATTATATTCTGATATGATTTTTAGTATATCGTGCATGTGATATCTCGCGTGTTGCCTTGGTAAGTAATTCGGTATGTGTACGTATTTGTTTATGCATGACTTATTGTATTCCTGTTTAGTGTACTAGTTTCTGTCTACTTTGTTCCTCCCCACTAAGCGTTATCGCTTAGCACGGGCTATTTTTCCGTGTAGGTGGCAGGTTGTTCGGTTCGCGTCGCGCATCTGCAGGGTCGGCCACTAGGAGTTGGAGATTTATTTTTTTCAGTTCCTGTAGTTTGTGGTTTATGGTTGTTTATCGTTCTGTATTTTGTATAAGTATTAAGTAAATGTAATCAAGGATCGGTATGTAGTTTTATAAGTGATATGTATATTATTATTATTATTTTATTATTTTTATTGCTGCTTCCGCTGATATGTGTGAGTGTTTCTGAGTGAGCATTGGGTAGCGCTCCGGTATCCTTCCAACGGGGGTATCGGGGTGTTACATAATTAATTCCCCGGTTTTATGTATGGTTTGCACTTCTAAAATGGGAGTTATATTCCGCTCCTAGTGTTATTGTATTTCATTTTAAATGTTTTTCTTTATTTTATTTATTTATCGCTTTTAACATGGATAACTGTGCCTTAATTAAATTGCATTGTGTGGAGAGAAAGCGAATTAATAAGCTCAAGAATTAATTGTAAAATTAATCAAGCTAGAAATAGATGAGAAGTCTCGAACCCATCTCTGGTCTTTGGGCTCAACGAGGCGAGAGACCCATTTCAATGGGATCTCCAAGACACCTCTTGTGTCCCGCCAAAAAGACCTAATTAAAAATCCTAGGCTCCTAAGGGTTAGAGGGTCACTCCCAATGTTCTATTGGGGTGAATGCCTCCAAGACCCCTTGGTTCGCCCAAAATGGATATATGCGCTGTCTTAGGCTCTCCGAGATGAGAGGAACTTTCCCAATGTTTTATTGGGTGGCGATTCCATGAAACCTCTTTGTTGCCCAAAATAAATGCACCTGCAATTCGTCGCAAGTTGTCAACGAACCTCACTTGCCCGATCGCCCTCAAGCGGGCCGTCAAGGGGCGCCCATGGGGTTTGGCATACGCCACACTGGCGACTTCGGGAGAGATGATTCGAGACTTTGATTTGAAAATACCTTGATTAAATTTTATAATTAAGTTTTAGTTTATAAATTCACTTTCTTTCAAAAGTGCATTGCATCGCATTAGACCCTTAGATTATGTTAGTTTGGTCCCTCTATCAGCACCGGTGCATTCCCGAAGCACGACCCTATGTTCACTCAATGTAGGGAAGTGTTAAGGATAACCACCAGCCCAAGCCTCGTACCATATGGTATATCAAATGGAGACCTAATCGATCGTTATGCTCGTGAAAAGCTAGACCCGTTGGCAGGGACCATACTTGGGTAGCCCAAAAGTAACACCACCCTTGACTAAAGCTCATGTAATGGCCATAGATACTTCCGTTCGGTGATATGAGCCGTAATACCGTTCCTGCTGTATGGATCCTTATGTATTAGAAGAGTCCAAATATCTTGTTGGGTTACCTAGCCAAAGGCTTTCATGCCCCGGTAGGGCCATGTCAATGTATTTGGATTACCTAAATATGTAAAGATCATTTTCCATGCGCTTGTGCATTAGTATAGGAGTGTTATGCTGCCGGTTTTTTCGCCGCTGTGACGCGCGCCTGAACCCAGCAAGGGCCCTCGTGGGAATCCGCTTTAGGATTCGAGGGATAGGTTCACGTCTTTTTAGGTCATAGGTGTTATGAGATATTTTCGGCACCTCCTTTCACAATAGAACATTGAAAAGGACCATTTATCGCCATAACACCTTTAGGCACTTTTGAGGTATTTTGGAGTCGCCACCCAATTTATAAGAAATTGGGAAAGTTTAACCTCTTATTAGTCTAAACCAGAGATGGTGTTCGGAACTTCACACTTATTTATGTTTTAGTTGGTTATGAATGAGTTTTTAAATTATAAAATTTCATCCATCATCTCACGCGATTAATGCATTGAATTTAAAGCGCACATCATGCACATTAAAAAGCGATAAATAAAGTAATAATTACAAAATAAATAAAATGGGAAAGAATAATCCCCCAAAAATAAATTACAAAATAGAATAAAATTGGGACAGAACAATCCCCCAAAATAAGAAAACGTAAATAAATAAACACAAAAAAAGAACTAAAATGCAACATACGTAAATCGGGTTATTTATTGAACTTTAGCAACATTGGTTCCTTTTTATCAACTTAAAAGAGTTGGAGAACCGTTTTTGAGTATTGATTGAGAAAAACCGGGATGAGTGATCCCATTTTATGAAAACCTAGTTCTCCATTTGAAAGTAAAATTTTATTGGCTAAAAATAGGACATTGGTCCATTTTATTAAGAAAACCCCATTTATTTATAGAAATATTTTTGTGTGATTTTTTTATTAAGCGTGCGAAAAAATGATTTTATTAATTATTACATGCCAAAAAAAAAGTTGCCAAATAAATAAAGAAAAAAAATGAATACAATAAAAATAATAATTCCTTGTATCTCCTCTTCCGTTCGCACGGGTGGTCAAACAAGGGAAAACAAAGGTTTGACACCAAAACAAGCACAAGCAAAATTAATGTTAGTTATCAAGTCAAGAAAATAAATTAAACATTTATAACAATAAATAATAAGCTAATTGAAAATATGCATACTAGTAAATTAAATGGCACATTAAAATAAATTGACACTTTAAAAGATCAATATTAAAACCTAAGTCAATAATAATGCCAATAACAACAACAACAAAAATAGTAATAATAATAATAATAATAATAATAATAATAATAATAATAATAATAATAACAACAAAAATAAAGATAATGATGAATCCAAGAGATTGAATGAACAAAAAAAAGAAAGTCAATCAAACATGCAATATGAAATAATAACATCTAAGCATGCGAAAATCATAAAAAATAAATATTACAAGAGAAAATCATGCAAATCTTATTTTACATCTCTTAACACTATGTAGATCTATCCATTTTTATGGCAATGACAAAATAAAGAATGAATACTCATGCTAAATAATACATCACAAGCCAAAAGAATACATACATGCATTAATTCAAAAAAATAATAAAGTAACATAGCATAAAATAACTTAACATAAATAAAATGAAGCAAAATAAAATAAAGAGTTGGATCCAAGAATCTTTACCCTCAGATTTAAGCGATATTTGAAGCGAGGTATCCCGATCTAATCTCTTGTCAAGATCCGAAAACTACCTCAAAAAAATGTTCAAATAAATCTTGAGTTTATGTCAAAAAAACTCAAGAACACAAATATCCAAAAATGATTTGATTTTTCTTGTTTGATATATGATCTGAGAATTCAAGTTAAGGAATTGATTTTCATTTCTCAAAGGTTTCAAGATCAATCAAAAATTTTTAGAGATGAGAAAAAACTAGAATGAAATTTAAGATGAAAAACTTGTAGATTTAATGAAGAGAATTAAGAAAATTAAGGAAAATGATTTTTATTTTTGAGAATAATAAAAGATGAACTCCAAGAACATTGAACTTTTTATTTTTCCAGCAAAATCCACTAACTCCCCTAAGAATATCTCCCCCAAATGACTTAGAAAAAATATTTTTTCTTAGAGAGAATTTCCTTACTCCCAAAAAACCAAATTTTTTCCTCTCTATAAAAAATGAAAAATGACCAACATAAAAACTCACTTCCTGCCCCTCTCTAGCTCCCCCTCAGATTTTTTTAAGATTGCCTTCCCCTAATTTCAACAAAAAATACTCGAAAATTTAAAATTAAATCCCTAAAGTCAAATATGGACAATTAATATTTTTATTTATTTTTATTATTTTTTTATTATTTTTGACCTTTTACTCCCACCCAATTTGACTAATATTTGTCAAATTTTGATAAAATCTGAAAAAATCACAAGAAAAAATTATTTTTAAACCTAAAAAATTAATAAAGTCAAAATTTGGGGTTTAGGGGTTGTTGCGGCGGGATTTCTCGCTGATGGGCGAGAAATCTCACCGATGGGGGCGAGAAATCTCGCCCACTGGGCGAGATCTGCGCGCTGCAAGCAATAGCGACGCGCGATTGCGCGTCGCCCTTCCGCGCACAGCGCTCACTGCGTGGGGCGCAGCGCCATGCGCGCTGCCGCAGGCGCCCTGCCGCGCCCGACGCTCGCGATTTTTTTATTTTTTTTAATATGTTTAAAAAGCACTAAAATTAATAAAATTATTTTCAAAATTAATTTTTAAAATATTTTTATTATTTTTTAATTTTTTATTCAAAAATTTAAAATTTGACAAGGAAATCGTGACTTCCAACTATTTTTACCTGTGAGGGCGATTTATCATCATTGGGTATTCCTGATCTTAGACAACTCGGGACCCGGTGTCTACAGTTGCTTCCAATTTTGGGGAAACTAGCATGTAGGTGCCTAGTTGAGCCAAAATTCAGGAAATAGGAAAGAAGCACATACCTGAGGCGACGACCTTCCCGTTGTTATGAAGATCTCCCGAACTACAAACCTGCTTTGGTCTTGCGAGACGTGGGTTCCGTCCTTAAATGGCGAAGCGTCGAATTCGTTCCAGACTTACGAAATGCAAGAAGTGCTTTCTTGAGCTGCACCGAGTCTCTGACAAGACTACAGAGTGCGAAGTTCATTTTTTTTTTACTGCTCTTCTAAGCGTGGAGTTTTTCTGAACCGAGTTGAAAATAATGCTCTAAAGAGATTGAGAGTGCCTTTGAGTAAGGACTTAAAGATGATGCTCCGAAGAGACTGGGAATGCCTTTAGAGAAGGACTTAAAGATAATACTCCGAAGAGACTGGGAATGTCTTTAAAGAAGGACTTAAAGATAATGCTCCGAAGAGACTGAGAATGCCTTTAAAGAAGGACTTAAAGATAATGCTCCGAAGAGACTGAGAATGCCTTTAAAGAAGGACTTGAAGATAATGCGCCGAAGAGACTGAGAATGCCTTTATAGTATAACTTAAAGATAATTCTTCGAAGAGACTGGGAATGCCTTTAAAGAAGGACTTAAAGATAATGCTCCGAAAAGACTGAGAGTGCCTTTAGAGAAGGATTTAAAGATGATGCTCCGAAGAGACTGAGAATGCCTTTAGAGAAGGACTTAAAGATAATGCCCCGAAGAGACTGAGAAAGCCTTTAGAGAAGGACTTAAAGATATTGCCCCAAAGAGACTGAGAATGCCCTTAGAGAAGGACTTAAAGATAATATTTTAAAGAGATTGAAGATGCTTGTTGGACAAGGATGCCTTCTAAAAAAAGGACTTAAAGGTAATTCTCCGAAGAGACTGGGAACGCCTTTTGAGCAAGGGCTTGAAGATAAAGTTTTGAGGAGACTGGGGGTGCCTGTTGGACAAGGACTTAAAGGAAATGCTCCGAAGAGACTGGGAATGCCCTTTTGAGCAAGGACTTGAAGATAAATTTTTAAGGAGACTAGGGGTGCCTGTTGGACAAGGACTTAAAGGTAATGCTCCGAAGAGACTGGGAATGCCCTTTTGAGCAAGGACTTGAAGATAAATTTTTAAGGAGACTAGGGGTGCCTGTTGGACAAGGACTTAAAGGTAATGCTCCGAAGAGACTGGGAATGCCCTTTTGACCAAGGACTTGAAGATAAATTTTTAAGGAGACTAGGGGTGCCTGTTGGATAAGGACTTAAAGGTAATGCTCCGAAGAGACTGGGAATGCGTTTTGAATAAGGACTTGAATACAAATTTTTAAGGAGACTAAGGGTGCCTGTTGGACAAGGACTTAAAGGTAATGCTCCGAAGAGACTGGGAATGCCTTTTGAGCAAGGACTTGAAGATAAATTTTTAAGGAGACTGGGGGTGCCTTTAGAAGAAGGACTTAAAGGGAGTTATAACTCTACGGTTTACACGATTTCAACCCTGCGCGGGCTTCATCTTAAATTTGTCTTGCCGAAGCTGTCTCTTAGTTTGGCCTTTTCCTGCAAAGCTGTGTATATAGGAGTATACCAAAGACTATGCATGCATGTGTAAAATGCTGTATGCAGATATGAGATGTATGCAAAAATGGATAGACCACGTCCTAGGTGGTTAGGGGTCCATTCGGGACACAGCCTGGCATTGTCTGATGCCCCCAAGGATCTAGAAAAGCATCGTCTTCACTTTTGGGATTCTGATCCATAATCTTTCTAAAGAGAACTAACCCGTACAAGTCTTTGTCCCCCGATCAATGAGCATTTTGCACCATATTCCTAAAGGGGAGTTATTTGAAGGAGTGTTGCCTCATCACTCCAGGCTTCAAAAGTCATTGTTTTAAAGGTAGTGCGTCCCTTTTGGATTTTCACACTAGCTTTTCTTAGAGGGAAATGCGTCCTTTTCGGATTTTCACATAACCCTGTGCCTTATTTTTTTTCCTGGAATGGATCCAACCCAATCATGCGGCTTTTATTTATTTTATTTTTTTATAGGACAAACTGCCTGTTCCCAGGTTTTCACCCTGCCCTTTGGCCTAATTTTTTCTTAGAGTGCCAATTACGGTTTTCATCTCTAACGGCCCTCTCCTTTTTTTTTTTTTTTTTTGCTTATGAGGCTGAGGATATTGCCCAAAAATCTTTCAGGAGTCTTAGGATATGGTCGTATGAGCTTGATTCCACACATTTGATAGCAAAATGGGTTGGCTGAAGCATTTGCGTGATGAGAGTAGCAGAGGGTAGGCAGATACATGACTTTGATCACACAAAATAAACTGTTCTGATCACATCATTGCTTAAATGCATGTATTTAAATTTGATTTCATTAAATATGATCACTATTTGGCGTTAATCTCAAAAAATACAAGACCTCAGCTAATCTCTGGATAAATCGTGAAAGCATCAAACTCCTGTTATCAACCAGCCCTCTCGGGTTTTCATGATTGAATATTTTCTCTCAGCCTTTTTCTTCTTCTTTTTTTTCAATCATTATATGTTATTTTTTTTAGCCTTCGCCATGAACCTTCTTCAGTCCGTTAGTATTCATTCAACTTGCATTCATCTTTGTTTTTTTTTTTTGGGGAAGCCGCTCTTTCTGACGATGATTCTTTCTAGCACTAAAGTTTTGGTCTTGAGCGTTGTGCTAACTGGCTAAGGTAGTGATTTTTTTTTTGGCCATGAAAGTCTTCTTTTTGTTGGCTTTTGCTTGGTTCAATTTCTGAAGTTACCATTGATGGTTGAAATGGAATTGTATGTCGGCTTCAAATGGCCTGGGAAAAAAAATTAATTATGGTTTAGGATAAGACTTTCGTTTTTTTCATTTTTCATTTTTTTTTTAGTAATGAGCTATCCTCTTAAGTTTGGTCGTAAGGGTCTTCGCTGGTCTCATAGGATTAAAAGTTGGTCTTGATTGCCTCTGGGGTACATATCTCACATGGTTAAAAAGAAAGGAAATTCTATGGTCTGGTTCCAATGAGAAGTTTGATTTTATTTGGTTGCACTGCATTCATCTTGAATGTCAAGGTGGAAGAATTGGCCTTTAAAGCTTCATATGTCTGAAGCAGCATCGCCCCCACAATATCTTTGTCAATTATCGACATGTCCTTTCAAATTCAGACAAAGGCTCTTCTTCATATCTCTTAAGAATTTCCTCCCTTCAGAAGTTATATTAGATGCTATCAGGATTTTCTCTGGACTTTCCACAGTTTCGAGATTAGATAGAGTCATATCAATTGGATTAATGTCAAAATGACTGAATGCCCCATGATCATGAGAAATGAAATCATAGAAATACCATACAAATAAGTAGAAATTGTTCATCATATTAAAATAACTAAATTGTCATAAAAATAAAAATCAATAAAGCATTTAAAAGTATAGTCTTCTTCTTGTAGCTCTAGTGAAACAAGCCATTCAGGTGGGCCAGGCCCGATCACATATTTGGTGGAGGGACTATATTATAGTCGGCCTCCTTCTTCTTCTCTCTCTTCTCAGGATCAGTAATCTGCTTACTGTCAATCAAATCTTGAATATGATGCCTCAGTCTTGCACAGTTGTCTGTCAGATGCCCAGTGTGCTGGTGGAATTCACAATATTCATTATATCTATGCCCCGGCTGTCCTTGGGTTCTGGCTGGCTTAGCGGGCAATGGCTGCAACATCCCTATTTTCACTAGCTTCTTGAAAACCCATGATAGAGATCTACCCAAATTAGAATAATGCCTTTGATTCATTTTCATAGCTGGCGCTCTCGTCTTTTTAGCATTGCCCTTATTGTCATTGTGGATACTTGGGTTTGCACTTTTCGGGGCATGCATCCTCGCCGGATCTCCATCCCCTTCAAGCATAATGTCGCATTCCAGGGTAGGCCTCTTACCACCCCTCTGTCCAACTGGTGAATCAAGTGGCTTCTTGCCTCTGGACTTGGAAGTACAAGGAGATGTTGTTGTCGTCAATGTATAGGCCTTCTCGATAGTGGCCAGCTCAACTTGATTAAGGGTAGTAGCCATCATTTGAGATTGGAGAACTAGTGCCATGGCATCCATCCTCTCCTTAACTGCGGTCCATAACCTCTTTTCAAGCTCCTCGAACCTTCTATCCACCTCCCGGGCAATTAAGGCATAAGTCTCTTCAGTCCGTGAAGAATTGGCTCCTCTTAGTACCTGGTCAGATCCCTCTTCTCTCTCTTCCCCAGCTTCTTCTTCGCTTTCGCTAGTGGACCAACAACCTATCATCGCCACGAAAACCCCTCTTTCATCCGTCTCAGGGCGAGTAATAGCGGCGTACTCATTTCCAAACAAGTCTTGCAGTACATACCATTCAGGTAAGCTTGAACCAATCATGGCAATACAGGCCGTCTTCTTACCTTCCCTCTGCTCAAGATTAGTGGTCTGTTTATTGTCGATCAAGTCTTGAATTCGATCCCTTAAAGGATGACAATAGTCTGTTCTATGCCCCGTGTACTGGTGATATGCACAATACCAGTCTGTTCTATGCTTAGGCTTTCCTTGACTTGGGGCAAGCCCAGCTGGCAAGGGTTGTAACTTCCCTTCCTTGATGAGACGGATGAAGTGCCAAGATAGTGGTTTGTCTGAGATAGTTAAGTGTTTAGGAGTCATTCCTGTGGCTGAGACTTCTGCTACCCCAGTATTGCCCTCATTACCACCGCCGTTTTCCTTGCTTTTGCTGGAGGCTAGGTTTGTAGATTTAGCTATCTTATCCAGATGCTCGGCCTCAGCTTCAATCGCTATATCTTTTAAGGACTCCCAGTCTTTTAGCCCCTTCATCTTTAACCCATCCTTTAAATATGGACTAGCATTCTTGATGAACAATCGAATCTGGCTGGGAGTATCCGGTTTATGCTTCATTTCCATAACTCAATTTCTCCATCGAGTCAGATACTTATGGAACGACTCGCCCGACTTTTGTTGCAATATCTCTAGATCTTTTAGAGTGACCTCCATTCTCATACTACAGTCATACTGGCTTAGGAACTCTTCAGTCAATAAGTCCCAGTCTTCTTTTGCTCTCCGGTCCAATCCATGATACCAGTCTATCGCAGGGCCTGTCAAGCTCAGACAAAAATATTCAATCTTTTGCCTCTTTGTTAAGGTAGTACCCTTCATCACCAATGAGTATTGCTTGACATGTGCAATGGGATTAGAAGTGCCATTGAATTTGGGAATATCAGGCATCTTAAAGTTCTGAGGTATCAAATCATCACTATCCAGCTCTCGGTCCTCAGGATTCATTCCCCTACCTACTTTCAACATTTTGGTCATAGCTTCAAACCTTTCTTCCATTTTTCTCCACATCTCATTCTCTAACTTAGGCAATTTTCACTTGGCTACAGTCTGTTCCTCCGGCTCTTCCCATAAGTCAACCACAGATCCAAGGCATTCTCTACGCTCGACTGGTGTTGGCACTCTTGGCTCAACTGCAGGTGGATTAACTGCTGCTGGGGGTTCCTCTCTAACTTCCTCTTGTTCATCTTGCCCCCCAACTGGAGCAGTAGCCTGTTGTCCCGTGGGTGGGGCTAAGGTAGTGGCAAGGTTGCCTATCATCGCCATCATTCTAGCCTCAAATGCTTCCATCCTTTTCCCCACTTCTTCGACAATCAATGCACGGGTAGCCTCGAACTCTCTAGAAGGATCAGCCATACTGGATGCTATTGAAGATGAAGTCTTGCTGCTTTCTGAATCTGGCTCCCGAACTATTGCCCCTCTAAATAACTCAGAGATTAGGATTTCCTGATCAGCCGTCCGCTAGTATCCCTAGACCACCTGGATGAATCTATGATGGCTGCATAACTCACTTTGTTAGGATGATGCATAACTGAAGTGCAATGCATGGCCGTGCTAATGTAGCATAAATAAACACATGCAAGCAGATAGGCTCTTACAACCTTATTTCTCCCACACATGAGGTAATACGATCTCTTTCCTAGGTGGGCTTAGTTCATGGGTCAACAGGGACCCTATAGACACGCGTATGGTGCACGGTGAGAAACTAACAACATAACACTCTTAATTCAAAGCACATGCGTATGGGTTTTGGCCATTATATATTTAAATAATTCAACTAAATCAAAATGGGCCCATCGGGGCGTGACAGCCTTTGATAAAGACCATTTAATTTGGTTGACTTTATTTAATATATGACGGCCCAAATAGCAAGCATAGTATTATGGTACATACCGCCTAGGGGAAGTATCTATTGCCATTACATGAGCTTTGGTCAAGGTGGTGTCACTTTAGGGCTACCCAAGCATGGTCCCTGCCAATGGATCGAGTATAACGACCAATCGGGTCTCCATTTGATATACCAAAAATGGTACGAGGCTTGAGCTGGTGATTATCCTTAACACTTCCCCACATTGAATGAACGTAAGGTTGTGCTTCAGGAACGCACCGAGGTTAAAATAGGGACCGAACTAGCGTAATTCTAAGGCTCTAGCATGGATGCAATGCAATTTAGATGAGAGATGAAATTTTAGTTTTAAAAACCTAGTCATACATTTTAACCAAGACATTTTTAGAGCAAAGTCACAAACAGTCCCCAGCGGAGTCGCCACTGTGACGCGTGCCTGAACCCAGCAAGGGCCCTCGTGGGAATCCGCTTTAGGATTCGAAGGATAGGTTCACGTCTTTTTTGGTCATAGGTGTTATGAGATATTTTCGGTACCTCCTTTCACAATAGAACATTGAAAAGGACCATTTATAGCCATAACACCTTTAGGCACTTTTGAGGTATTTTGGAGTCGCCACCCAATTTACAAGAAATTGGGAAAGTTTAACCTCTTATTAGTCTAAACCAGAGATGGTGTTCTGAACTTCACACTTATTTATGTGTTGGTTGGTTATGAATGAGTTTTTAAAATATAAAATTTCATCCCTCATCTCACACGATTAATGCATTGAATCTAAAGCGCACATCATGCACATTGAAAAGCGATAAATAAAATAATAATTACAAAATAAATAAAATGGGACAGAACAATCCCCCAAAAATAAATTGCAAAATAGAATAAAATTGGGACAGAACAATCCCCCAAAATAAGAAAACGTAAATAAATAAACACAGAAAAAGAACTAAAATGCAACATACATAAATCGAGTTATTTATTGAACTTTGGGAACATTGGTTCCTTTATATCAACTTAAAAGAGTTGGAGAACCGTTTTTGAGTATTGATTGAGGAAAACCGGGATGAGTGATCCCATTTTATGAAAACCTAGTTCTCCATTTGAAAGTAAAATTTTATTGGCTAAAAATAGGACATTGGTCCATTTTATTAAGAAAACCCCATTTATTTATAGAAATATTTTTGTGTGATTTTTTTATTAAGCGTGCGAAAAAATGATTTTATTAATTATTACACGCTAAAAAAAACTTGCCAAATAAATAAAGAAAAAAAATGAATACAATAAAAATAATAATTCCTTGGATCTCCTCTTCCGTTCGCACGGGTGGTCAAACAAGGGAAAACAAAGGTTTGACACCAAAACAAGCACAAGCAAAATTAATGTTAGTTATCAAGTCAAGAAGATCAATTAAACATTTATAACAATAAATAATAAGCTAATTGAAAATATGTATACTAGTAAATTAAATGGCACATTAAAATAAATTGACACTTTAAAAGATCAATATTAAAACCTAAGTCAATAATAATGCCAATAACAACAACAACAAAAATAGAAATAATAATAATAATCATAATAATAATAATAATAATAATAATAATAATAATAATAATAATAATAATAATAATAATAATAATAATAATAATAATAATAACAAAAATAAAGATAATGATGAATCCAAGAGATTGAATGAACAAAAAAAAGAAAGTCAATCAAACATGCAATATGAAATAATAACATCTAAGCATGCGAAAATCATAAAAAATAAATATTACAAGAGAAAATCATGCAAATCTTATTTTACATCTCTTAACACTATGTAGATCTATCCATTTTTATGGCAATGACAAAATAAAGAATGAATACTCATGCTAAATAATACATCACAAGCCAAAAGAATACATACATGCATTAATTCAAAAAAATAATAAAGTGACAAATAAAATGAAGCAAAATAAAATAAAGAGTTGGATCCAAGAATCTCTACCCTCAAATTTAAGCGATATTTGAAGCGAGGTATCCCGATCTAATCTCTTGTCAAGATCCGAAAACTACCTCAAAAAAATGTTCAAATAAATCTTGAGTTTATGTCAAAGAAAACTCAAGAACACAATTATCCAAAAATGATTTGATTTTTTTGTTTGATATATGATCTGAGAATTCAAGTTAAGGAATTGATTTTCCTTTCTCAAAGGTTTCAAGATCAATCAAAAATTTTTAGAGATGAGAAAAAACTAGAATGAAATTTAAGATGAAAAACTTGTAGATTTAATGAAGAGAATTAAGAAGATTAAGGAAAATGATTTTTATTTTTGAGAATAATAAAAGATGAACTCAAAGAACATTGAACTCTTTATTTTTCCAGCAAAATCCACTAACTCCCCCAAGTGACTTAGAAAAAATATTTTTTCTTAGAGACAATTTCCTTACTCCCAAAAAACCAATTTTTTTCCTCTCTCTAAAAAATGAAAAATGACCAACGTAAAAACTCACTTCCTGCCCCTCTCCAGCTCCCCCTCATATTTGTTTAAGATTCCCTTCCCCTAATTTCAACAAAAAATACTCCAAAATTCAAAATTAATTCCCTAAAGTCAAATATGGACAATTAATATTTTTATTTATTTTTATTATTTTTTTTTATTATTTTTGACCTTTAACTCCCACCCAATTTGACTAATATTTGTCAAATTTTGATAAAATCTGAAAAAATCACAAGAAAAAATTATTTTTAAACCTAAAAAATTAAAAAAATCAAAATTTGGGGTTTAGGGGCTATTGCGGTGGGATTTCTCGCTGATGGGCGAGAAATCTCGCCGATGGGGGCGAGAAATCTCGCCCACTAGGCGAGATCTGCGCGCTGCGCACAATAGCAACACGCGGTTGCGCGCTTTAGCAATGCGCAACTACGCGTCGCCCTTCTGTGCGCAACGAGCGCGGCGTAGGGCGCTGCGCCCAGCGCGCCTGCGGGCTGCCGCAGGCACCCCGCCGCGCCCGACGCTCACGATTTTTTTTTTAATTTATTTTAATATGTTTAAAAAGCACTAAAATTAATAAAAATATTTTTAAAATTAAATTTTAAATTATTTTTATTCTTTTTTAATTTTTTATTTAAAAATTCAGAATTTGATAAGGAAATCGTCACTTCTAACTATTTTTACCTGCGAGGGCGATTTATCATCATTGGGTAATCCTGATCTTGGACGACTCGGGACCCGGTGTCTACAGCTGCGCACCATGCACGTCCATTGGGTTCTCTGTTGACCCATGGGCTAATCCCACCTAAGAAAGAGACCGCATGACCGCGTGTGTGGGAGCAATAAGGGTGGAAGGACCTATGTGCTTGGATGTGATTTGTGGGTGTTGCATATCACGATCATGCATTTCTTAGCATTCATGCATCATTCTAACCCCTTTTATTTCCAGCCATTATAGATCTGCTTAGGTGGACAAGAGGTCCCGAGGGACGGTTGATCCGAAATACTATGCTTGAGCTGCCAGAAAGGGGAAGCCTTTCAAAGATTCATTCGAAAAGCAGTCGTATTACCTCAGAGATGTCAAATTCACCAAAGGGGAATGATGCCACACGGGCAATGATTGCGGAAGAAGTGGGACACAGGTTTGAGGATTTTAAGAATCGCATGATGAATATGATGGCTATTATGGCCCAGCGAATGGCCTCGCAGAATCCACCACCTCCTCCGGTAAGAAGCAATGAGACGGAAGAGGTCAAAGTAAATCCAAAGGAAGAAAACCACCCTCCACCAGTTCACATTAGACCTACAACTTCGGGGGTTCAGAGAGGAAAGCAAGTTCTGGGTTTGGAAGAGGATTCAGATGAAGATCGCGAAGAGAGCTTGTTTCAGAAAGGAACGGCCCCCCAAACCGAGGAGCCTATATGGAAAAAGCTGGAAGAGGGATTTGAGGCAATGGCTAGGACTCTGATGAAGGATCAAGGGATGAGTCCGGAAGATAAAGAGTTGGATGGAGATGACCCTATCCCAATCAACTTCAAGATGCCAGATTTTCCGAAGTTTGGTGGTACTTTTGTTCCCGTAGCACACATTAAGCAGTACTCGTTAGTAATGAAGGGTACCACTTTTGCAAGGAGACAGAAGGTCGAATATTTTTGTTTGAGCTTGACTGGTCCAGTGATGGATTGGTACCATGGTTTAGATCGCCGGACTAAGGAGGATTGGGACTTATTGACGGAAGAATTCCTGAGACAGTATGATTGTAGTACGAGGATGGAAGTGACCCTGAAGGATTTAGAGTTGCTGCAACAGAAGGTGGGTGAGTCCTTTCATGAATATTTGACCAGTTGGAGGAACCGGGTGATGGAGATGAAAAGGAAGCCCGACACTCAGGACCAGATTCGTCTATTCATTAAAAACGCGAGCCCGTATCTGAGAGACGGATTGAAGATGAAAGGGTTGAGAGATTGGGACTCCTTGAAGGATATAGACATCGAGATAGAAGGAGAGTATCTAGCTTGGAAGGCGAGTGGCGAGAATTATGCTAAGAAAGGGAGCTACCCTCAGGAGGAAGTAGGCCAGCGGGTTCCAGTGGAAGCGTGAGAAAGACAGTTGAGGTGTCAGCTGCTAATGCAACCACAAGGCATTTTTCGAATTTGGGGAAATCCTTATCATGGGTATTAAGGAGGTTGATGAAAGAAGGGAAATTGCAGCCGTTACCGCCTAGACCTGCCAGGACTCAAGGGATGCCGGGTCATAAAGATATTGAATATTGTGCTTACCATAAGAATATTGGACACTTGACTGATGATTGCAAAACTTTAAGGCATGCCATTCGGGATTTAATCGATTCAAAGGAAATTACAGAACCTGAGAAGAGGGAAGGCCAGAAGAAAGTCGGGTATAACAAGGTGCCCCCGCCTGTGTTCATGATAAGGTCTACCCTAAAGGAAGGGTTTGTTCTGAAGAAGTTATACGGAAGCAATGCAAACACTATTACCACAAACCTCCGTGAGGGGAGTGAAAAAGTGATATCTGCTGCAGCAATTGATTGCTGGTCCACTAGTGAGAGTGGAAGTGATGATGAAAAGGGCGTTGAGTTGCCTGAGCTGTGGGGTTCAGATGAGGAAGGATCAGAAGAGAAGAAAGGCAAGAAGAAAGTGGGAGTTGTAACTCGCAGTGGAAAGGTAGTGCCGGAAGTAGCCAGGCCTCAAGAGCCATTGAAGGCCAAGAAGAAAAATAGAGGGAGCCAGTGGGGGATCAGATAGTGAAGCAACTACATAAGACGCCAGCACAAATTTCTATTTGGGATCTTTTGAGGCAGTCCCCATCCC
This sequence comes from Excoecaria cochinchinensis, assembly GCA_947683425.1. Taxonomy (NCBI): domain Eukaryota; kingdom Viridiplantae; phylum Streptophyta; class Magnoliopsida; order Malpighiales; family Euphorbiaceae; genus Excoecaria; species Excoecaria cochinchinensis. The sequence goes on from CANTUQ010000024.1 coordinate 7,279,757, forward strand.
ATAGGCAGAGATTGGTAGAGGCCTTATGCCAGACGACTGTGGCTACAACAATTTCGCCCACCGAGCTGCTGGAGGTAGTAAAAGGAGGGGCCGGGGAGGATGTGGTGTTTACAAACGCGGATTTGCCAATAGAGGGTCACAACCAAAATCGCCCTTTGTATATTCGGGCTCAAGTCAACCAGAAGCACACATCTTGCGTGATGGTGGATGATGGCTCATCAATCAATGTATGCCCGCAGGTGGCAATGGCAGCTTTTGGTGTAATGGAAGATATGTTAGCTAAATCTGATTTGACCATCATAGCATATGACAATTCTCGCAGGCATGCTTTGGGAACTTTCAAAGCGATGGTCAGAATGGGGCCAATAGAAACTGAGGTGGAGTTTGTTGTTTTGCCTATCCCCGCCAATTTTTCGGTTTTGTTGGGAAGGCCATGGTTTCATAAACTGGGAGGTGTTCCTTCTACACTTCACCAAATGGTCAAGATACCACAGGAAGGGCAAGTGGTGACCATCAAGGCTGTGAGGGAGAATCAGGTGTCAATACTTGAGATAGCAAGATAGCCTTTTAATGGGTTCCATATAGCTGTGATCAATGAGGAAGAGTCGATAGATGGTAGCCCTCAGGTGTTAGCCATGATGAAGAAAATGTCCTTCCTTCCAGGTACTGGGTTAGGTAGGAATTCCCAAGGATTGCCAAGAGTCATTGCTACTAAGGGTCAGAAAGATAGAAGAGGGCTAGGATATGAAGGTGAAATAAAGAGAGGGGCGAAGCCAGCGAAGAAGATTCCTCATATTTTGGAAAGTTTTGTGCCTGCGGCAACAGTCAGTGCGTACACCGGAGAAGCCGAACCTCAGTGGGTCAATGGAAAGATTGTGCCAGGTTTTGAAGTATTCAACGACGTCTATGATTGGGATGTTGGGATGATCAAGTCAGCTGAGGACTTTTGGGATGAGGAGGTCTTGACCAACAAAGCTATCTGGGATAGAGAAGAGCCCGAGGAGGTTGTGACTGAGGCAATGGTAGCCGCTCACTTCAAGGGAAAAGCGAAGATAGAAGAAACAGTTCAAGGGGTGGACAAAGAGCCTCCATTCAACCCGGCTGATGCAGGACCGTCGGCAAAGGCAGATCCAGCGAGGGAAGACGAGGAAGCTGGTTTAGATTGTCTTTTCATTCCCGAACTTTTTGATGATGTAAATGACAGTTTTAATTTTATTAATGAAATGAATGGTTTTGCTTACTTATGTGATGTTTCTGATAATTTTGACATGCATAATCATGATCATATTCCATCTATATTTGATATTGATTCGTCTGATGCAAATCTATTTAATCTTGGAACCTCGGAAAACCCAAAAGAAATTTTGATAGCATCAAATGTGACTCCTGAGGAAAGAGAAAAATTTGAGAGAATGTTAAAAAAGTATGAAAAAGTCTTTGCCTGGACCTATGAAGACATGCCAGGGATCGATCGAAACATCGCAAAACATGCCATTCCGACATACCCAGATCATAAACCTGTGAAACAAAAGCTAAGAAGGCTCAGACCAGAATGGGCAGATAAAGTGAAGGAAGAGATTCGGCAACGGATCGAAGCCAAGTTTCTGATTGAGGTGCAGTATCCCACGTGGTTAGCCAATGTTGTCCCTGTGGCCAAGAAGAATGGAAAAGTGAGGGTATGCGTGGACTACCGGGATTTGAACAAGGCCTATCCAAAGGATGACTTCCCGCTACCCCATATTGATGTGCTGATAGACAGTGCCGCCAAGCGCGATGTATAGCTTTGGGGACGGTTATGTTGGTTACAATCAGATCCTCAACAAGATAATTGATCGGATCAAAACGGCTTTCATCACAGAGTGGGGGACATATGCTTACAGGGTGATGCCTTTTGGCTTGAAGAATGCAGGGGCTACTTATTAGAGGATGACAACAAAGATTTTAAGTGACTTGATCTATAAATAAGTGGAGGTATACGTAGATGACATGATGGTTAAGTCAGCCACCAGGGAGAGCCATTTTGAATCATTGGAAAAGTTCTTCACCAGAACAGATAAATACAACCTGAGGTTAAATCCTAAGAAGTGTATTTTTGGGGTCACATCAGGAAAGCTGTTGGGTCATGTAGTCAGCCAGAGAGGGATTGAGATTTACCCGGACAAAGTGAAAGCCATTAGAGAAATGCCAGCGCCTCAGAAGGAGAAAGACATAAGGAGTTTCTTGGGCAAATTACAGTATGTCAGTAGATTCATTGCCAAGTTGACTTCAATTTGTGAGCCGATCTTTAAGCTCCTTAAGAAGAATCAGCATGTGATATGGAATGAAGATTGTCAAAAGGCCTTTGATACCATCAGAGAATACCTGTTGAATCCACCCGTGCTAAGCCCACTACAGTCAAATAAGCCTTTGATTCTGTATTTAGCCGTAGAAGATAGCTCTGTAGGTGCCATGATGGCTCAGGAGGATGAGTTCGGAGTGGAGTTCGCGATTTATTATCTCAGTAAAAAATTCCTCGCCTATGAGATCAAATATGCAGAAGTGGAAAAGATCTGCCTCGCTGTCATTTGGGCATCTAGGAAGTTGAGGCATTACTTTCATTCTTATAAGGTTCAAGCGGTGGCAAAGCAGAATCCCCTAAGGTATTTGCAGGAAGCGCCATCATTGCTCGGGAAAATGGGAAGATGGTTGTTGTTGTTACAAGAATTTAATATGGAGTATATCACTCAGAAAATCATCAAGGGGCGTGCAGTGGCTGAATTTCTGGCAGAGCACCCGATTCAAGGAGACTCATGTGAGTTCAACTTCCCAGGTGAGGATGTCGGGGCAATTGCAATTCAGGGGTGGCAATTGCATTTTGATGGGGCCGTGAACAATAAGGGGGCAGGAGTAGGAATTATTCCGACAACCCCAGAAAATGAGAAACTCCCCCTGGCCAAGAAATTGAGGTTCAAGGCTTCCAATAATGAGGTTGAATATGAAGCATGCGTGTTTGGATTGGAAGCACTGTTAGCCTTGGGGGCAAAGAACATTGAGGTGTTCGGGGACTCTGCCCTGGTAATTAATCAAATTCGAGGCGAATGGGCTGTTAAAGAAGAAAGACTGATGCCTTATGTCAAGCACTTGAAGAATCTGGGCTATCAATTTGAAATGTGCGCGTTTCATTTCATCCCGAGGGACAAAAACTAGCTGGCTGACGCGCTCGCTACTTTGGTATCAATATGGGACAACCCGAAAGGGGTAATTATGAGGCTGATTTTGACTTTTAGCTCGAATAGACCTAGTTTCGAGGCACAGTCAGTAACAAAAATAGATGTGGCAGATGGGAAGCCGTGGTATTACGATATCATGAACTATCTAGAAAATGCGGCCTTTCAAGAGGAAGCTACAGAGAAAGACCAGAGATTGATTTGCAGGTTGTTTACTTAGTTCATATCCATAAACGGAGTGTTGTACTAGCGACAGGCTGATGGGATACAATTAAGATGTCTGGACGAAAAAGAGGCTAAGAAGGTAATGGAAGAAACACATGCTGGTGTTTGTGGAGCCCATATGAATGGCTTGATGTTAGCCAAGAAAATCATGAGGCAGGGATTTTATTAGCTCACCATGGATAATGACTGCTCGACGTATGTGAAGAACTGCCAGCTGTGCCAGCAGTACGCAGATTTGAGACACCTGCCTGTGTCAGAATTACACAGTTTAACGTCGCCGTGGCCATTTGCGGTTTGGGGGATTGATATTATTGGAGAGATCCAACCCACAGCCTCCAACAGACACAGATACATTATAGTCGCAATTGACTACTTCACCAAGTGGGTAGAAAGGTAGATGCACGGGATATGGCAAAATTCATTGAGAAAAACTTGATTTGCAGATATGGCCTTCCGCATCACGTGGTGTCCGATAACGGGGTCCAATTCATGGGAGAAACGAAGAGGTTGCTTCAGAAGAACGGTATTGAGCATCACAAGTCATCTCTATATCGCCCTCAGGCTAATGGTGCAGTCGAAGCCGCTAACAAGAATGTCAAAAAGATTCTGGCTAAGATGGTGCAGAGTTATAAAGACTGGGCGGAGAAATTGCCTTTCGCGCTTTGGGGTTATAGGACGGCAGTCAGAACATCTACGGGTATTCCTTGGTGTATGGGACAGAAGCGATCCTACCAGTTGAAATAGAGCTCAAGTCATTAAGGATAGTTATGGAAGCTCAAATCCCAGAAGCTGAGTGGATACAGCATCGGTTGTTGCATTTGAACATGCTGGATGAAGGTAGACTAAGTGTAACACCCCCTACTCATACATAGGCGATCCCCTCCGATAAGGAGTGAGATGCCGTATGGGCAAAGGTGCCACCATGCAGAAATAGGATATACATACATTCATACATATACATACATACCGAAATACAGGGTAAATAAAATTTTATAAAACCATTCATGAAAGAAGCTGATCATGCATTAATATAATGGAAAACATTACATTACTGTTTGATCAACCCAAAGGTACAAAAGATAATTACATGACCAAAACTGTACTAATACAAATGCGAAAGCTGTTACAAGATTAACATAAGAGAGTTCTATACAAAAAGAATCATCAATATACAAAATGAAGCCCTACTCTAAAACCCAGCTGTGTTGGCTTGGCTGCGACGACTCTCCCAAGGCAAAATTCCTTCCGCACCTGCACTGGTAAACACACCGTGCTAAGCGATAAAAACTTAGTGGGTAAACACACAAATCAAATGGACGGCCATTCACAATGGTCGTCAAGCAAACACATACAGATGACATAGTCAAAAATACGCATTAGATAAGAGTATGAACATATGATCATGTAGAGTCATACATTTGATATAACCTAACGGTCTTCACAATATCACATTAATAAACATATTCGGATAAAACATGCTCATAAGTATCAAAAAAATTCCAAATAATAAAGCACCTGCTGACTCAAGGTAGTGGATAACGAGTGAACGGACAGTACTTTACGGGTACGAGCCGATTACAGACAGTACCTTACGGGTACGAATCGAAAACCGATTTACTTTATCATTTGCAAAACGTTTTATTGAGGAACCTTAAACAAGATCCAAACACATTGGAGGGTTCGCGAGGAACCAAACGGGACCTGATCGGGGTCCAAACTGAACTAAGGCTGCAGCTATAAGACTCTATTAGGCGTGCCTAACTATCCACTTAATTGACTCGCAGGCTACAAAACACAGTTAACAACCATAGTTCAAATATAACAAGCAGAGAACTTACATACCTTGAATAATCAATACATGCAAATATCATCCATCTTACTAGTATACAACTCATATTAAGAGACAAAGTGTGCAAAAATCCATAATTTAACAACCCTAAATCATGTGAAACAACTAAGATTTTATTGCAAAAATAGGGTAGGTCACGGTGGTAATCAGATTTGTTGCCACCGTGACATACCAAGGATCTCAGCAGAATGCAAGTCTGAGGTACCTCACGGTGGTAACCCATCTGGTTGTCACCGTGACATACCCAGACCCCAAAACAGAATGCACTTTTGGGGTACCTCACGGTCGTAACTCATTAGGTTGCCACCGTGACATACCCACTGCCCAAGTAAGAAGCAAAAGTCTGGACACCTCACGGTGGTAACCAAGTTGGTTGCCACCGTGACATATCCAAACTCACGACAGAATGCATCAGGTGCGTGCCTCATGGTGGTAACCAAATTGGTTGCCACCGTGACCCATGCCCAGATGCGATACCCAAGAGCAGATTTCTAGATCATTCAAGCCAAAATCCCAAAACTCTCACTTCAACCAACATATCCACACTCCAATAATACTATTAGATAAATCAAACATCAATAAATCATTCCATAACCAAATCCTACTCATGAATTCAAAGAACAACATCAATTTACATAATCAATCTCATCACTATTCATACCACAACTCCATAAACTCACATTAAAGGTTTCATGCATAATAGAAATCAAAACCCATAACATAATAACCAATAAAAACATCAAGAACATCAAAGATTTCCAGAATTTCATCCAAATTATAAATTGCCAACAATGCATAAAACACAAATTCCCAAACCTTGAAATCCTTAGCTCCAAATTAATGAGCTCCACTAGATCCAACCTTCTCTTTGCCCTTTGGCTCACGAGGTGGCTCAACTAAACATCAAACCACAAAAACACACAAACACAAAACTCTAACCCAGAAAATGCAAGGAAGAAGATGAAGAACCAATTGAAAAAAAGAAGAACATATGCAATAGACTTACCTCTAAAATGCTAAAGGATGATCAATTCCCACCAACTAATCCTTGATTCCAAGCTAGGGCTCTTAGAGGAAGAGAAAAGGAAGAAGAAGAGAGTGAAGGGAAAGGGAAAACGGGAAATGGAGGTAGCCACCGCCCATCCCACTCTTCTCTTTTCTTTTTCTTTTTCTTTTCCTAACCCTAAACAGGTGTCACTTCCCTATTAGTGGGATTTGATCACTCACACCCAAAGCACAAGCATCACATACACGCAAGACTCTCCCAACTAATGCATAACCTGCAAGTGTGTGAACACACACACACAAACACAGCCCCAAGAACACACTCTACAAACATATGAGTAAGCACACCCAAGTGCAACCCAACTAATTCACACCCTAACACCACACATGCACCCACATGCTAATAAAACTCTTAAAACATGCATTTCTATAAAAAATGCCCTTAATACATGTCAAAACTCACACAATGCATATGCATAAACATGGCTCATACTACTAGGGGGCAAACGGGGTGTGACAACTCTCCCCTACTAACAAGAATTTCGTCCTCGAAATTCTCACCTGATCTGAACAAGTGCGGGTACTGAACTCTCATCGACTCTTCTGGCTCCAAAGTTGCTTCTTCAACCCCATGGTAACTCCATAGCACTTTAACTAGCGGAATCTGCTTACTTCTCAGTTGTCTCACTTCTCGAGCTAGAATAGCTCTTGGTTCTTCATCATACGAAAAATCAGGCTGAACTTGCACCTCTTGCACTGACAGAACATGCGACGGATCCGATCGGTATCGATGAAGCATCGAAACGTGGGATACGTCAAGCAACTTCGATAACTCCATTGGCAAAGCTAATCTATAGGCCACCGGACCAACTCTGGCCAAAACCTCATATGGACCAATGAAGCGAGGACTAAGTTTCCCTTTCTTTCCAAACCGAAGCACCTTTCTCCAAGGTGACACTTTAAGGAAGACTTTGTCCCCAACTTCAAACCGCACATCTTTTCTCTTCAGATTAGCGTAAGACTTTTGCCGATCCTTAGCTGCCTTCAAATTTCGCTGCACAACTCTGATCTTTTCCTCTGTATCCCTAACCAATTTTGGACCAATCACTGATCGCTCGGATAGCTCGGTCCAACAAATCGGAGTCCTACACTGCCGACCATACAAAGCCTCATACGGTGCCATACCGATGCTCGACTGATAACTGTTATTGTAGGTAAACTCCATAAGTGACACATATCGATCCCAACTACCCGAAAAATCCAAGGTACAAGCTCTCAGCATATCCTCCAAAATTTGTATAACTCGCTCGGACTGACCATCTGTCTGAGGTTGGAATGTTGTACTAAAATTCAACTTGGTACCCAAAGCTCTCTGCAACTCTTTCCAAAACTTAGATGTGAACCTTGGGTCCCGATCTGAAACTATGGACAATAGCACTCCATGCAACTGAACTGTCTCATCTACATAGATACTGGCCAACCTGTCCATCGAATAATCCACTCTCACTGGCAAGAAGTGAGCTAACTTCGTAAGCTGATCCACTATCACCCATAATGAGTCATGCTTTTTCTGAGTTAAAGGCAACCCGAAAACGAAATCCATGGCGATGTCATCCCATTTCCACTCGGGAAAGGATAGAGGCGTGAGCAATCCCGAAGGGACTTGGTGCTCAGCCTTTACCTGCTGACACGTTAGGCACTTGGACACAAAGTCCACTATGTCCCTCTTCATACCGGACCACCAATAGAACTGCTTCATATCCCGGTACATCTTTTCACTACCAGGATGCATAGTAAAAACCGTACTATGCGCGTCACCCAAAAGCTATCTTCTTAACTCCTCATTATCTGGTACACACAAACGGTTTCTATACAGAAGAACCCCATCTTGCACTAAGAACTCTGACTGCTTGCCCAAACTAACTTCTTGCACAATCCGCTGAAGCCTCTCATCAACCCTCTGAGCATCAACTATCCTTTGTCTCAAGGTAGGCTTTACTCTCAACTGAGCCATCAAAGCTCGATCGGAACCAAACCTCCATCAAAACCGCCCCAGAAATAAAGCAGAAATCGACTTTCGACTCAAAGCATTCGCGACTACATTGGCCTTACCCGGATGGTAATCCACAATGCAGTCGTAATCCTTAAACAACTCAAGCCAACGACTCTGTCTCATATTCAACTCCTTCTGCGTGAGGAGATACTTTAAACTCTTGTGATCCGTAAATATCCTATATCTCTCCCCATACAGATAATGGCGCCAAATCTTCAAAGGAAAGATCACAGCCACCAACTCTAAATCACACGTCGGATAATTCCTCTCATGCGGCTTCAACTGTCGAGAAGCATAAGCTACCACCTTACCTTCTTGCATCAGAACACAGCCCAGAACAACACCCGAAGCATCACTATACATAACAAACTCCTTACCCGAGATGGGTTGAGTCAGTATAGGAGCTTCAACTAGCAATTTCTTCAACTGCTCAAAATAAGTCTGACATTTGTCTGACCACTCAAACTTAACTCCTTTCCTCAACAACCTGGTCATCGAAGCGGCCATCACTGAGAAACCCTTAACAAACCGACGGAAATAACCTGCCAAACCGAGGAAACTCCGCACTTCCTGAACATTCCTAGGTGCTTTCCAATCCACTATTGCCTCAATCCTAGCCGGATCCACTTGGATACCCTTAGCTGAAACTATATGACCCAAAAATTACACTTCCCGAAGCCAAAAATCACACTTGCTAAGCTTAGTAAACAGCCGATGATCTCTCAAAAATTGCAAAACCAACAGAAGATGCTCCTTATGCTCGGTCTCATCCTTGGAATACACCAAGATATCATCTATAAATACCACTACAAACCGATCTAAGTATGGCCTAAACACTCTGTTCATCAAATCCATGAATGCCGCTGGAGCATTAGTCAAACCAAACGGCATCACAAGGAACTCAAAGTGGCCATACCGAGTCCGGAATGCAGTCTTAAGTACATCCTCATCCTTAACCCGGAGCTGATAATACCCCAACCGAAGATCTATCTTGGAAAAGACTCCCGCACCTCGAAGCTGATCGAACAAATCCTCGACTCTAGGCAGCGGATACTTATTCTTCACTGTAACCTTATTGATCTGCCTGTAGTCGATACACATCCTAAAGGATCCATCTTTTTTCTTAACAAACAAAACCGGAGCTCCCCAAGGAGATATGCTGGGTCGAATAAACCCCTTATCCAATAGCTCTTGTAGTTGAGTTTTAAGTTCCCTCAACTCTACAGGAGCCATCCGATAAGGTGCTTTCGATATAGGTGCGGTACCCTGCATAATCTCTATGGCTAACTCGACTTCTCTCTCCGGAGGCAACCCAGGCAAATCACTCGGGAAAACATCATTAAACTCTCGCACCACAGGGATGTCCTCAATCCTTACTTGATCTCGCTTGGAATCCAAAACCACAGCTAGGAATGTCTCACAACCTTTCCTAATAAACCTCTTGGCTTGCATTGCTGAGATCACATTATTCACAGAACTAGCACTCAAACCTCTTACAAACACTGGAAATCTGTTCCTATCCCGAAGCACAAAGGTCTTCCTATGGCAGTCAACTACAGCCCGGTGCTTACCCAACCAGTCCATACCTAAAATTAGGTCAAACTCTTTGAAAGGCAACTCTATCAAGTCCGCAGGAAACTCAATTCCCTCAACCAACAGGGGACAACTCCTATAAACTCTACTCATATTGACACTATGCCCTAATGGATTGGTCACACAAATCTCATAGTCTAACTGATCTACCACATGCAACTTATCAATAATCTTATCCGTGCAGAAATATGAGTGTGTGGAACCATGGTTTATTAGAGCATATAATTCGGTGTCATGGAGTAGGAACTTACCAGCAATCACATCAGGGGCATCCTGCTCCTCTCTAGCTCTCACAGCATAAGCTTTGGCTGCGACTGGTGGAGGACGCTCAACTGTCTCCAAAATAGCTCCATCTCTAGGTCGACCGACTCGACCTCTACCTCGGCCACTACCACGGGCAGCCTGAGTAGCATTAGATCCAACACCACTAGCCCCTCTCTGTGGACCCGAATCCTCACTCATCTGTGGACAACTAGCCAAATGATGCTCGGTGCTTCCACATCTAAAACACCCACCAGTGAGCCACCTACACTCACCCCGGTGAGCCTTACTGCAGTGAGAATAAATGGGTATAGCCTCAGATCTACCACCCCTGCCAGAACCAGACTCAGCTGCCGAACCCTGCCTTCTACCCCTCGTGGCTGAACCGGATGATGACTGATCTTACGGGTCCCTTACTCTCTTACCCGAAGAAGAAGAAGAACCACCCCGAGACTGATTCCTCCTTTGAGTTCTCTCTCTCAGCACCGACTCTGACCTTTCAGCCCTCATGGTAGCATCTGCAATCTGATAGTAGCTCACCCCTGGCGTGCTCATCAAGGAGATCAAAGCTACTCTTAAGGAATCCTTTAACCCAGCCTCAAAATGCTTGCATCGGAAATCATCCATCATGATCCCTCGCGGAGCATATCGGGACAACCGATTAAACTCTTTCTCATAATCCGAAACCGATAAAGCCCTCTGTTTCAAACTCAAAAACTGTGCCCATCTCGCATCCTTGTAAGTCTGAGTTACATACTTCTTCGTGAATTCTTCATCAAAGAATTCCCAAGTAACAGGATCAGGCATCTGAGGTTGCCTACACACTAGCTCCCACCATTTATACGACGACCCTTGAAGTAATGCCACAGCACATTCTGCTTGCAGCTCCGGAGGACACCTAACTTCTCTCAAAGCCCTCCTTACCTTATCTAGCCACCTCTCCGCTACCTCTGATTCATCTAACCCTGTTCCATAAAAGTCTTCGGCCCCAGCTTTTCTTAAATTCTCCATGGGAGGCCTGGGGGCAACCACTCTCTCCAAGACCCTCGCCATGTCCTGTGACAGCCTGAACATGGCTTTAAAAGGCATGGCAGCGGCCTCGGGCTGGACCCTTGCAGGTTGAGCTGACACTGTAATAGAAGGATCCCTAGCTTGAGGGTTCACACTTTCAGCGGACTCCTTAAGTGATCCACGAGCAGAATTAGAAGCCATCTAAGCAAACAAGGAAAACCGCATCAGCCAACACAGCCCTAAACATAGACGCACCCATACACAACATTACATAAACAACACCCAGAAACGACTAAACCGGGCTCTGATACCACAACTTGTAACACCCCCTACTCATACGTAGGCGATCCCCTCCAATAAGGAGTGAGATGCCGTATGGGCAAAGGTGCCACCACGCAGAAACAGGATATACATACGTTCATAAATAAACATACATACCAAAATACAGGGTAAATAAAATTTTATAAAACCATTCATGAAAGAAGCTGATCATGCATTAATATAATGGAAAACATTACATTACTGTTTGATCAACCCAAAGGTACAAAAGATAATTACATGACCAAAACTGTACTAATACAAATGCGGAAGCTGTTACAAAATTAACATAAGAGAGTTCTATGCAAAAATAATCATCAATATACAAAATGAAGCCCTACTCTAAAACCCAGCTGTGTTGGCTTGGCTGCGACGACTCTCCCAAGGCAAAATTCCTTCCGCACCTGCACGAGTAAACACACCGTGCTAAGCGATCAACGCTTAGTGGGGAAACACACAAATCAAATGGACCGCCATTCACAATGGTCGTCAAGCAAACACATATATATGGCATAGTCAAAAATACGCATTAGATAAGAGTATGAACATATGATCATGTAGAGTCATACATTTGATATAACCTAACTGTCTTCATAATATCACATTAATAAACATATTCGGATAAAACATGCTCATAAGTATCAAAACAATTCCAAATAATAAAGCACCTGCTGACTCAAGGTAGTGGATAACGAGTGAACGGACAGTACTTTACGGGTATGAGCCAATTACAGATAGTAACTTACGGGTACGAATCGAAAACCGATTTACTTTATCATTTGCAAAACGTTTTATTGAGGAACCTTAAACAAGATCCAAACACATTGGAGGGTTCGCGAGGAACCAAACGGGACCTGATCGGGGTCCAAACTGAACTAAGGCTGCAGCTATAAGACTCTATTAGGCATGCCTAACTATCCACTTAATTGACTCGCAGGCTACAAAACACAGTTAACGACCATAGTTCAAATATAACAAGCAGAGAACTTACATACCTTGAATAATCAGTACATGCAAATATCATCCATCTTACTAGTATACAGCTCATATTAAGAGACAAAGTGTGCAAAAATCCATAATTTAACAACCCTAAATCATGTGAAACAACTAAGATTTTATTGCAAAAATAGGGTAGGTCACGGTGGTAATCAGATTGGTTGCCACCGTGACATACCAAGGATCTCGGCAGAATGCAAGTCTGAGGTACCTCACGGTGGTAACCCATCTGGTTGTCACCGTGACATACCCAGACCCCAAAACAGAATGCACTTTTGGGGTACCTCACGGTGGTAACTCATTAGGTTGCCACTGTGACATACCCACTCCCCAAGTCATAAGCAAAAGGTTGGACACCTCACGGTGGTAACCAAGTTGGTTGCCATCGTGACATATCCAAACTCACGGCAGAATGCATCTGGTGCGTGCCTCACGGTGGTAACCAAATTGGTTGCCACCGTGACCCATGCCCAGATGCGATACCCAAGAGCAGATTTCCAGATCATTCAAGCCAAAATCCCAAAACACTCACTTCAACCAACATATCCACACTCCAATAATACTATTAGACCAATCAAACATCAATAAATCATGCCATAACCAAATCCTACTCATGAATTCAAAGAACAACATCAATTTACATCATCAATCTCATCACTATTCATACCACAACTCCATAAACTCACATTCAAGGTTTCATGCATAATAGAAATCAAAACCCATAATATAATAACCAATAAAAACATCAAGAACATCAAAGATTTCCAGAATTTCATCCAAATTATAAATTGCCAACAATGCATAAAACACAAATTCCCAAACCTTGAAATCTTTAGCTCCAAATTAATGAGCTCCACTAGATCCAACCTTCTCTTTGCCCTTTGGCTCACGAAGAGGCTCAACTAAACATCAAACCACAAAAACATGCAAATACAAAACTCTATCTTAGATCCAAACCCAAAAAATGCAAGGAATAAGATGAAGAACCAATTGAAAAAAAGAAGAACATATGCAATAGACTTACCTCTAAAATGCTAAAGGATGATCAATTCCCACCAACTGACCCTTGATTCCAAGCTAGGGTTCTTAGAGGAAGAGAAAAGGAAGAAGAAGAGAGCGAGGGGAAAGGGAAAACGGGAAATGGAGGTAGCCACCGCCCATCCCACTCTTCTCTTTTCTTTTTCTTTTTCTTTTCCTAACCCTAAACAGGTGTCACTTCCGTATTAGTGGGGTTTGATCACTCATACCCAAAGCACAAGCATCACATACACGCAAGACTCCCCCAACTAATGCATACCCTACAAGTGTATGAACACACACACACAAACACAGCCCCAAGAACACACTCTACAGACATATGAGTAAGCATACCCAAGTGCAACCGAACTAATTCACACCCTAACACCACACATGCACCCACATGCTAATAAAACTCTTAAAATATGCATTTCTACCCAAAATGCCCTTAATACATGTCAAAACTCACATAATGCATATGCACAAACATGGCTCATACTACTAGGGGGCAAACGGGGTGTGACACTAAGAGCCTATTACCATAACCAGGTCTACCAGAAAAGATTTGCCAGGACATTTAGGAAGAAGGTCAGGAAGCACCCACTAAAGGAGGGAGATTTGGTATTCAAACAAATGAGACCAGGTGCGCCAGATATCCGAGGGCAGTTCAGACCGACATGGGAAGGACCTTTTATCATCAAAAAGTTATTGTCGAAAGGAGCAGCGATTTTTGTAGACAGTGATGGCAATGAGTTCAAAGAGTCAGTCAATGTTGACAGGCTGGTTCCATGGCTAAGACCAAAAATCAAAAGAAGGGAATAAATGCCCAGCGGGTTGAAAACCGAAAAAAGGCGGCCTTGCTAAAATCGGGCGCCTAGACAGGGTGAAAACTGAAAAGCGGCATCCTGTGCAAAAATTAGAGGCATGAGAGAAAATATCCAATCGAGAAAACCCGAGAGGGCCGATTGGTAACAGGTGTTTGGTGCTATTAATATTTGGTTTCATGAATTAATATGGTTTACGCAGTTGAATTTAGTGACAAATAGCGATCATGTATGCCGAAATTGCATGGAAATGTACACAATTTTGTAAAAAATGTAGAATTATTATTTTCATTCCCATCGTTTTCCAGTTCTGTTTTGAAAAGATACATATTGCTTGGAAAACATACAGATTTAAGCTAAACTACGTCCTACTACTACTCTCGCCAGCCAAATGCTTGAGTTGTCGTGTTCTGTTGTCAGACTCTGGACTAAGTATCCACCTCTTATACTCACTCGTAGAAATTACAGAATGAGTCCCGAAAGAAGGCATGACAGTCTTCGCCGACAGGCGGCCCCATAACTCGTGGTAGCGAGAAATAAGAGCAGCAGAAAGATTCCCTCCTTGGAAGGATAAGGGGAATTTCACCACATCTTGAGTTATCTCGAGTTGACGAGCACACCGGGCAGAACATAAAAAGTAGCTTGACGAAGCCCGCATAGGGGAACGCATCCTGAAAGTCCGTCGATAATTGTGTGAGGTAAGGGAAGCCAAACATGAGTGAAACAGATGTCCTCATCTGTTATCTCACTGAGTATAGAAATGCCATTGTCAGCAGTGGCAAATGAATATTGTAACACCCCCTACCCATACGTAAGCAACCCCATCCGATAAGGAGTGAGACGCCGTATGAGTAAAGGTGTCACCAAACAGATACAAAGCGAATCATACATTCATTCATAACAAACATACTGAAATACAGGATAATTAAAAACTTTAAAAGGAAAAGAAAGCAATAGCTGATCATACATTAATATAACAAAACCATTACAATAATGTTCTGATAAACTAGCTAAAACAAAAGATGTTACATATCCAAAATATAAGTACAATAGCGGAAGCTGAAACAAAACTGATACAAGAGAGTTCTTTACAAAAAGAATCATCAAAGATTACAAACTGAGCCCTACACTAAACCTTCTGTGTTGGCTTGACGGCGGTGACTCTCTCACAAAGTAAAACTCCTTCCGCACCTGCACGGGTAAAAACACCGTGCTAAGCGATAAACGCTTAGTGGGGAGATACACAAAAAATATGAACGACCATTCACAATGGTCGTCAAGGCATAACACATTCACAATGGCAAAATGCAATAGCTCATAACATAATTCATAAGAACATGCTCACAATTTAAAGCCATACATTCTGCATCTCAAATTCATATCCATTTCCAGATTAGTTGAACATACATTTCATCAATATACTCATACAGATATCACATGTATATAGTCATAAGAGTGAAGTAAACCAATCGAACATCAAAAGAACACCTGCAGACTCTGGGTAGTGGATAACGAGTGTACAGACAGTACTTTACGGGTACGAGCCGATTACAGACAGTACCTTACGGGTACGAATCGAGAAAATCATTTTACTTATAACTTTTACAAATCATTTTCAAAAGGGACCTTAAACAAGATCCTTACACAATAGGGTTCGCGAGGAACCAAACGGGGACCTGATCGGGGTCCAAACGAAACAAAGGGCTACAGCTAAAAGACTCTATTAGGCATGCCTAACTATCCACTTACTTAACTCTAGCAGGTTATGCGTCATTCAAACCATATTCCAGAAGATAACATAAAATTCATCAGAAGAATCATGGTATCACTCATATCAAAGCATCTAAAAATATAACATGCATGATACAGCAGTATAAATCCATTCGGAAGAATTACGGAATTCATTGTTGAGTTAAAACCGGGAAATTTCAGAAAATAGGCCAAACGGAGGTGACCAACAAGGTTGGCCGGTCACGGGTCGTGACTGGCTTCACAACTCGTGACTGGCCTCCTTCACAAGCCGGTCACGAGTCGTGACTGGGAGTCACGTCTCGTGACTGGCTCTCTTCCTTCGCTGGTCACACGACGTGACTTGTCCCTTCTCTCGTTGGTCACTAGTCGTGACTGGGTGTCACGTCTCGTGACTGGCTTCATTAGGGCTGGTCACGCGTGACTGTCTCAAGCCGGTCACGAGTCGTGACTGGGAGTCACGCCCCGTGACTTCCTTCCTCTTGGCTGGTCACGAGTTCTGACAGGCAGTAACAACTCGTGACTAGCTTCTATCTGGCAGGTCACGAGTCATGACTGGAAGTCACGTCTTGTGACTTGCCTCTCTCTTGGATAGTCACGCGATAGATACAGCAAAACGGGAATTTTGTACAGTAACACGATTTTCCAGTTTTCTAGAATTTTCCAAAAACACAGAAATCAACTCCAAACTTGAATCAAAATCACACAAATCAATTCCTACCTTCCAGAAGATCATTTAAGCATCAAAATGACATATAACAACTTAATTCAACACTCATCACAACCAAAATCATACATTACCACATTCAAGAACATAAACCCTAGAATTTTACAGTAAGTTAAAATCAAGCACAAACCACAATCAAAAATCCCAAACCTGAGATTCTAAGCTTCAATCACTTAGCTCCACTCGTCCCAGCAACCTCCTTGCCCTTGGGGTCGCGAGGGCCTCAGCTAAACACAACAAATCAAAGAACACCCAACAATGCAAACCCTAGGTTAAATCTAAACCCAAAGAAGGAAAGATGAAACAAATGAGAGAACAAAATGAGAAGAATACAATTACTTACCAGAGAAGATGCAAAGAGATGATTAACTTCACCAATAAAGTCTTGAATCTTCAATACAGTTCTTAGAATGAAGAAAATGAAGAAGAAGAAGGTGAGTGAAGAAGGAAATGTGAATCTGCCATTTTCCCTTCTTTCTTCCCTTTTTCTTTTTCTTTTCTTTGCCCTAAGTATGTGTCCATTCCCTATTGGTGAAGCTAACCACTCACACCAAACTAACATGCACTACACACACCTAATAAACTCCCAAATAATGCACACCCTACAATGGTATGAACACACACACAAGCATATCCCAACTTAAAACACCATAAAATGATATGCTCAAGTACACACAACTATTACCCAATTAATTCACACCCTAAAGCCATATATGCACCCACATACTAACAAAACCCAAAAACATGCATTTTTACCAAAATACCCTTATAATATGCCGAACACATGCACATGCATGTTCACACAGACAGGCTCATTCTACCAGGGGGCAAACGGGGTGTGACAACTCTCCCCTACTAATAAGAATTTCGTCCTCAAAATTCTCACCTGAACTGAACAAGTGCGGATACTGAGCTCTCATCTATTCCTCTGGTTCCCAAGTCGCTTCCTCGACTCCGTGATGAATCCACAATACTTTTACCAAAGGGATCTGCTTACTTCTTAATTGTCTTTCCTCACGGGCTAGAATGGCTCGCGGTTCCTCATCATAGGAAAAATCTGGCTGAACCTGAATATCCTGAACTGAAAGAACATGCGAGGGATCTGATCTGTACCGACGAAGTATCGAAACATGGAACACATCGTGCAACTTTGCTAACTCCATCGGTAATGCCAATCTATAGGCTACAGGTCCTACCTTAGCAAAAATCTCATAAGGACCAATGAAACGAGGACTAAGCTTGCCTTTCTTTCCAAATCGAAGCACTTTCCTCCAAGGTGAAACTTTAAGGAAAACTTTGTCCCCGATCTCAAAATGCACGTCTTTCCTCTTCAAATTGGCGTAAGACTTTTGTCGATCCTTGGCTGCCTTCAAATTTCGCTGCACAACTCTGATCTTTTCTTCAGTATCTCTCACCAAGTCTGGCCCAATCACTGATCTCTCGGATAGCTCGATCCAACAAACCGGAGTCCTACACTGACGACCATACAAAGCCTCATATGGTGACATACCGATACTCGACTGAAAGCTATTATTGTAGGCAAACTCCATAAGCGACACATATCTGTCCCAACTATCCGGAAAATCTAAAGCACAAGCCCTCATCATATCCTCTAAGATCTGAATGACCCGCTCTGACTGACCATCTGTCTGAGGGTGAAACGCTGTACTGAAGTTCAACCTAGTGCCCAAAGCTTTCTGCAACTCCTTCCAAAACTTGGAAGTAAATCTCGGATCCCGATCTGAAACTATGGACAATGGCACCCCATGCAACCGAACTATCTCATCTACATAGATACTGGCCAATCTATCCATCGAGTAGTCCACTCTAACTGGTAGAAAATGAGCTGACTTCGTAAGTCGATCCACAATTACCCAAACTGAGTCATGCTTCTTCTGAGTCAAAGGCAAACCAGAAACAAAGTCCATGGCGATATCATCCCACTTCCACTCAGGAGTGGATAAAGGCGTAAGCAATCCCGAGGGAACCTGATGCTCGGCCTTTACCTGCTGACAAGTCAAACACTTGGACACAAAATCCACTATATCACGCTTCATACCAGACCACCAATAAAACTGTCTCAAGTCCCGATACATCTTCTCACTGCCAGGATGCATAGTAAAAACTGTACTATGCGCCTCACTCATAAGCTGTCTCCTCAACTCCTCAGACTCTGGCACACACAAGCGATCTCTGAACATAAGCACCTCATCCTGAACTGAGAACTCTGACTGCTTACCCGATCTGACCTCTTGCACAATCCGCTGAAGTCTCACATCATCCCACTGAGCATCCACAATTCTCTGTCTCAAGGTAGGCTTCACATGCAACTGAGCAAGCAAAGCCCCATCTGGACCAAATCTCCATCTGAATCGTCTCAGGAACAAGGCTGAAACTGACTTCCGACTCAAAGCATCAGCGACTACATTGGCCTTACCAGGATGATAATCCACAATGCAGTGATAGTCCTTAAATAACTCAAGCCAATGGCGCTGTCTCATGTTCAACTCTTTCTGTGTGAGGAAGTACTTCAAGCTCTTGTGGTCCGAGAAGATCCTACACTTTTCCCCATACAGATAATGACGCCAAATCTTCAAGGCAAAGATCACAGCTGCTAACTCAAGATCATGCGTCGGATAGTTCCTATCATGTGGCTTTAACTATCACACCCCAACCTATAATATGGATACTTATACTCATGATTAGAGCGAGAAGGACCCAAAATAGATAGGAGTGTCACACCCCACTAGTATAAACATACAAACATCTCATACAGAATCACATATTCGGAATCACATATTCGGTACAAATAAAAATCTTTAATAGAAAGAAGAGGAATATAGAACAAAATGAGTACTTTTATTTACATACAAAGGAAGTCTTTACATCTTACATTATTTTACAAAAAGAAGAACGAATATACAAAAGTCCAAGGTACATTGTTCAAAAGGCTAACAAAATATTACATCCATTACAAAAGAAAGAAACCTATACTATAACACTTCCGATCCCTAGCTCCGTTGGCCTTCCCGATGCGACACACCCAAACCGCGCGTATCAAAACCTTCCACACCTGCACGGATAAACACCCGTGCTAAGCGAAATCGCTTAGTGGGGAAACACACAATGCATGACCGTCACTCACAGTGACGGTAACAGAAAACACATGATAACAATACAATTATGGATATACAATTATACATAATTAATTCTGATATTTGCATTCTCATCCAAAGATGCTTATACAAATCACAATGACACCTGCTTAATCATAATGAGTGGATAACGAGTACACATAGATACTTGAGAGTATCAATAACATATTTCAAGCACCTAGATACCCAGAGGTATCAAAATATTCTATTTATTTTATTCCAAATTGGTTTCACATAGAATCTTAAGAAAGATTCAGACAAAAAGGATCGCGAGGATCCGATCGGGGGACCTGATCAGGGTCCAAAGTCGTTCACATAGCTGCAGCGGCACATAACTCTATTAGGCATGCCTAACTATCCACTTATCCGACATTAGCAGGTTATGCAAAATCTTATCACGTTTACATACATATTATCCATACAAATAAATAGTCAAAGCTCAATGAAAACTGTATGCAAAAGAAATTAAGTCATTAAGCAAAGAGGAAAGAAAATCAAGTTTGGAAGCTGCGTCTGTCGCGCTCGCGACAGAGACCGAAACACATCTCCTCGCCCAGTCTCGCGGTCGCGAGAGAGTCTCGTGCTCGCGTGAGGGCGAAGGCGCCACCTTCTGTCGCGCTCGCGACGGCTGTCGCGCTCGCGACAGAAGGCAACCTTCCAAGTCCATCGCGCTCGCGAACACCACGCGCTCGCGACAGAAGGAAATCCTGCATACGCTCAGAGGTTGAGCGCTCTGTCGCGCTCGCGACAGAGAGTTCCCTTCCGAACTCGCGCGAGGGTTGAAACCTCCGCGCTCTGTCGCGCTCGCGACGATGTCGCGATCGCGACAGACACGGGTTTTTCAACTCTTACGCCCAAATTCTGCAGAAATCTCATACAATTCACATCCAAACTTCCAAATTGATTCTAAACCTTAAAATTAAGCAACGCAAGCATTCACAACTCCTAACATGATTAAAAACCCAGCTTTACCACCATTTATCTCAATTAAATCAAGTTGATTACATGTCCAATTTCAAGAATTTCCAAAACATCACATTTAACAACAATTACTACTATTCACATAATTTCTCACAAATCCTTCAACAATATTCCTTCTTTCACATCACATATCACACTAATTTCAATTCAAACTATAATAACACAACTCATAAACCCCAATTAAAGCAAAACCACAATTATCCAACTCAAATCATAAATACACATAAAAGACAAACGTTCCCAAACCTTCTCTCCTTAGCTCCTAATCGCGAGCTCCGCTCCCGCTAGCAATCCCTTTCCCTTTATCCGGTCTAGGAGCCTCCTCTGAATCACAAACCCATAACAATCAAGATCAATTTTAAAACAACCCCCAAATGAATTTACAAATATTTAAACCTAGAGAAGAGGAAGAGAAAGAAATCTAAGACATCAACAACTTCTACTCACCTTTAAGCTTCAAAATCACAAGCTAATCAACTCTAATTACTCAATTAAGGAAGAGGGAGCAAGATTGTGCAAAGAAAAAGGAAGAACAAAGAAAGAAGAAGAAAAGGGGAAGATGGCGTGAAGAAGAGAGGAAGAACGGGAAAACAAGGGAAAATGGCTGCCTTTTCCCTCTCTCACTCACCAACCCAATAAATGTTAACCTATCCATATGCCACATGTCACTCTCTCCAAAGGACACTTGCCCCACAATACACCCTACTCCCATACATTAATATGCACACTAATCCATCTCTTGTTCATACTTTACTTCTATACACCCACCTATACACTAGCCTAATTCCTCTTCTCAAATTAATACACATAAATTAAATAAATAATCCAATTTAATACATACATGCAACACATACAAATACACACATACAGACATGGACAGGCTCAAACTACTGGGGTGGTTTTGGGGTGTTACAATACTCCCCCACTTAACAGAATTTCGTCCTCGAAATTCTTACCTGATCCGAATAACTGAGGGTATTGCAATCTCATAGCTTCTTCTGGTTCCCATGTAGCTTCTTCAATACCGTGATGCTGCCATAGAACTTTGACTAACGGTATCTATTTATTCCGAAGCTGTCTGATTTCCCTATCCAAAATTCTCTTCGGTTCCTTATCAAAAGAAAAGTCTGACTGAATCCGAATATCTTGTACCGGTAACACATGCGAAGGATCTGACCGATATCTCCTGAGCATAGATACATGAAAAACATCATGTAATCTAGCTAACTCCAAAGGCAAAGCCAATTGATACGCTACTGGGCCCACTTTTCTCAGAATCTCATATGGCCCAATAAAACGTGGGCTTAGCTTGCCTTTCTTGCCAAAACGGAGAACCTTTCGCCACGGTGACACTTTCAAGAAAACCTTATCACCCACTTCATACTGAATATCTCTGCGCTTCAGATTAGCATAAGAACGCTGTCGGTCCTTAGCTGCTTTCAAATTTTGTTGCACAATCCTCACCTTCTCTTCGGTATCCCGCACTATATCCGGACCTATCATAGCTTTTTCCGACAATTCAGTCCAACACACTGGTGTTCTACATTTTCGCCCATATAATGCTTCATCAGGAGCCATACCAATACTGACCTGATAGCTGTTATTATAAGCAAATTCCATCAAAGATACATACCGATCCCAACTTCCTGAGAACTCCAAAACACAACCTCGAAGCATATCTTCCAAAACCTGAATAACCCTTTCTGATTGACCATCGGTCTGCGGATGGAAAGCAGTGCTGAAATTTAGCCGTGTTCCCAAAGCTACCTGAAGCTCTTTCCAAAACTTAGATGTAAAACGAGGATCTCGGTCTGATACAATGGATAACAGAATCCCATGCAATCGGACTATCTCATCCACATAAAGTTCCGCCAACTTGTCCATCGAATAATCCACTCGCACTGGTAGAAAATGCGCAGACTTCGACAATCGATCCACTATAACCCATACAGAATCATGCTTGCGCTGAGTCATAGGAAGACCAGATACAAAATCCATCGTGATGTCATCCCACTTCCATTGAGGAATAGGTAAGGGATGAAGCAATCCCGATGGCACTTGATGCTCAGTTTTCACTTGCTGACAAGTAAGACACCTTGAAACAAATTCTGTTATCTCTCTTTTCATTCCCGGCCACCAATAAAACTGCTTCAGATCTTGATACATCTTGTCCCCACCAGGATGCATAGTGAAGACTGATGAATGAGCTTCTTGCAATAGCTTCTTTCTTAACTCACCCACCTTAGGTACACATAACCGATTACCGTGCCTCAATACTCCTTCACTGTCTAAGAAGTATTCAGACCGCTTGCCCGCTTTCACTGCTTGACAAACACGCTGAAGCACATGATCATCTAACTGAGCCTTTGCAATTTCTGATCTCAAACTAGGTTTAACTTTAAGTTGAGCAATCAAAGCACCTTCAGAATCAAATCTCCATCTGCCTCGACTAGCCAGTAACGCAGACAAAGACTTCCTACTAAGAGCATCCGCCACCACATTAGCTTTACCCGGATGATAGTCAATAATACAATCATAATCCTTGAAGAGTTCTAACCATCTCCGCTGTCTTAAATTCAACTCCTTCTGAGTTAACAAATACTTGAGACTCTTGTGATCGGTAAAAATTCTGCACGTCTCCCCATATAAGTAGTGTCGCCAAACCTTAAGTGCAAACACTACCGCTGCCAACTCCAAATCGTGAGTCGGGTAATTCCGCTCATGAGGCTTCAACTGTCTCGATGCATAAGCTACTACTTTATTTCCTTGCATCAGAACACAACCTAAGCCGATACCCGAAGCATCACTGTACATAGTGTATTCCTTACCCGAAACCGGCTGTGTGAGCATAGGAGCTTTAACCAACAACTCTTTTAAACGATCAAAGCTGGTTTGACACTTTTCAGTCCAAACAAACTTAACATCCTTCCGAAGTAGTTTGGTCAAAGGAGATGCTAACACTGAGAACCCCTGAACAAACCGTCGATAATACCCTGCTAAACCCAGAAAACTTCTCACTTCAGGCACATTCTTCGGAGGCATCCAATTAACAATCGCTTCAATTTTGCTAGGATCCACCCGAACACCTTCTGCTGATACCACATGTCCAAGAAAAGCTACTTCTTTCAACCAAAACTCACACTTACTAAGTTTCGCATACAGCTAATGATCTCTTAACATTTGTAACACCAAACTAAGATGTTCCTTATGTTCTTTTCGATCTCTAGAGTACACCAAAATGTCATCAATAAATACCACCACAAACTTGTCCAGATACGGTCGGAAAACTCGGTTCATCAGATCCATAAAGGCTGCAGGCGCGTTGGTCAAACCAAAGGGCATCACTAGAAATTCATAATGACCATAACGCGTCCGAAAAGCCGTCTTCGCCACATCTGCTTCCTTAACCCCCAATTGATAATAGCCTGACCTCAAATCTATCTTAGAGAATACCCCAGCTCCTCTTAATTGATCAAAAAGATCTTCAATCCTTGGCAATGGATACTTATTCTTGATAGTCACTTTGTTAAGCTGTCGATAATCAATGCACATCCGTAGGGTTCCATCCTTCTTTTTAATAAACAGTACTGGAGCACCCCACGATGACACACTAGGCCGAATGAATCCTTTATCTAACAACTCTTGCAACTGACTTTTCAATTCTTTTAATTCCATGGGAGCCATTCTGTAAGGAGCCTTAGAAATCGGAGCTGTCCCCGGCAGAATTTCTACTGACAGTTCAACTTCTCTCTCGGGAGGTAACCCCGGTAATTCTTCCGGAAAGACATCTACAAAATCTCTTACAATCGGAATGTCTTGAATCTTAACTTGACCTCTCCGGGAATCTAAAACCACCGCCAAAAACACTTCACATCCTTTCCTGATAAACCTTCTGGCTTTCATAGCTGATATCACATTTGCAAAGAACTACTTCCAATTCCCTTTACCACAACAGGCATTTTATCTTTATCCTTCAAAACCATTACTTTCCTATGACAATCCACCACTGCACGGTGCTTATCCAACCAATCCATTCCCAAAATAATATCAAACTCATGGAAAGGTAAACAAATCAAATCCACTACAAACTCGGTACCTTGAATCTTTAAAGGACACTTCCGACATACACGATTAACCATAATACTCTGACCCAACGGACTGGATACACAAATCTCATATTCCATCTTCTCCTCACTACCCAAACTATCCCACAACTTACCAGAACACACATAAGAATGGGTAGAGCCCGGGTCAATCAAAACATAAACTTCAGAATCAAGCAAAGAGAACTTACCGGCAATCACTTCAGGAGCATTCTGTTCCTCTCGGGCCTTCATAGCATAGGCTCTACCAGACGATGGCACAGGGCGATCTACTGATTCTGAGGCTTCTCTATCACGAAGCCGTCCACCTCGACCCCTTCCTCTACCCCGATTACGACTTCCTTGGGGTACATTAGATCCAGCTCGGCTCCCTTCCTGTTGTCCTGAAGGATCCCCATATCGACTCGGGCAATTTGCAAGTAAATGGTCCGTAGAACCACATCTAAAACAGCCTCCTGTTAACCATCTGCACTCACCCCAATGTTGTTTACTGCAATGGGTACATCGAGGAGGGCCATCTCCTCTACCTGCGCCCGATCCCCTTGAAGAACCCTGTCTCCTCCCTCTAGGGGCCGGACTAACTGTAGACTCATCAGCAAAGTTCCCTTGCGACTCCCTCGGCCTCTTGCCTGAAGAAGAGCCACCTCTTGCAGACTTTCTTCTTTGAGCCTTTTCTCTCAAAATATTCTCAGAACGTTCCGCCCTCAAGGCTGCTTTAACTAACTGATAATACTTCACATTCGGAGCCGACATCAATGAAATTAACATCACCTTCAATGACTCATTTAAGCCTGATTCAAAATGCTGACATCTGAACTCTTCTGTGAGAACTCTTGGCGGCGCATACTTACTGAGCTTATTGAACTCATCCTCATACTCTGCCACAGACATCATTCTTTGCTTAAGAGTGAGAAACTGCGCCCACTTGGTATCCTTATAAGCTTTGGTCACGTACCGGTTATGAAACTCACCCTCAAAGAACTCCCATGTAATCGGTTCAGGAACTTGCGGTTGACTAACCACCAACCTCCTCCAATCATAAACAGAACCTTGTAACAAAGACAAGGCACATTCCACTTCTTGCTCCGGTGGGCATCTTATCTCTCTAAGTACTCTGGATGTCTTCTCTAACCACATCTCTGCTTTATAAGATTCATCTATACCAGTACCAAAGAAATCCTCTGCACCATGCTTTCTTAACTTTTCAATAGGTGCACTAGGCGCTGTTACCCTTTCAAGTACCCTTGTCATACTCTGAAGCATTGCTTCCATTGGTCCCAAAGGCACCTCAGGATACCCCCTAGGAGGTTGAGCCGGACCAGAAATTGAGGGATCTTGCTCTTGGGGATTCGCACTTTCCGCTGACCCCTCAAGCGATCCACGAGCGGATTCCATAACTACAAAACATAAACGCAGTGCGCATCAGGCCAACACAACTCTAACAACTAACTAACACACTGAAACCCAGTAACTTCTAAACCAATGGCTCTGATACCACCTAATGTCACACCCCAACCTATAATATGGATACTTATACTCATGATTAGAGCGAGAAGGACCCAAAATAGATAGGAGTGTCACACCCCACTAGTATAAACATACAAACATCTCATACAGAATCACATATTCGGAATCACATATTCGGTACAAATAAAAATCTTTAATAGAAAGAAGAGGAATATAGAACAAAATGAGTACTTTTATTTATATACAAAGGAAGTCTTTACATCTTACATTATTTTACAAAAAGAAGAACGAATATACAAAAGTCCAAGGTACATTGTTCAAAAGGTTAACAAAATATTACATCCATTACAAAAGAAAGAAACCTATACTATAACACTTCCGAACCCTAGCTGTGTTGGCCTTCCCGATGCGACACACCCAAACCGCGCGTATCAAAACCTTCCACACCTGCACGGATAAACACACTACAGGTTGGCAAATAACTTTTTTTTTATTCATTTCTAATTCTGTTAGTTTAGTTTTTTTAAAAAAAAACAACAACAAATAAGTTATAATGCGTTATTCGTTCACTTTAATTGGTTTCTTTTACAATGCTTCTTGTTCTTTATTTGATTATTATTTTGCATGTTTCTATATATATACATTGCTTTAATAGTCGTTTTAATATAATTGTTAGCCAGTTTTGCATGAATGTTAGATTGCACTGTTGGCTAGATTAAGATTAGTTTAATTTGAATCTTTTGGATAAAGCAAGATGTTCAGGTGAACTAGATATGATTTGCGGTTAGTTATAATATGCCTAGAATTGGATTTTCGCATGCTTAGCTCTAAAACATTTGAAGATAAATGTTTATGCTCTTGTTAGGGCCTGAGGCCTGTTCTTTTGTTTTTTACGCAGGAGGATGGGCACACCCTTGCCGGGGTGCTGCCTAAATTTTTGTTTTTTAATTAATCGATTTAATTTGACTTTATGTTGATTTTGTTATTTCATTTTTTATGCTTGAAGGGACTTGAAATCTATCCCACGCTAGTTTTCTCGCCTCCTTATACAAGGGGCTGGAACATGTCCCTGTTGGGATACAATTTGTTTTATTACTAATTACAGTTTATTATTATTATTTCAGGATGCCTCCTCATTGACGTGTTCCGCAGGGTCAGCCTGAGCTGCAGGCTCCTGAGTGTATGAGCCCTAAGGCTCAATAGAGATACAGAGCATTGGGTCAAGTGGAATTCTGAGCCAGCCGCTTCATCTCTAGGCCGTTCCTGGAAGCCTTAGGGATAGCAGATGAGGTCGATGCGTTGATAGCGAGCACCGAATGGATGGAGTTTCTGTCGGATGCCTTCCCGACTTACCCTGATGTGGTGCAGCAGGTTTTGGCTACGCTGCATTATGGAGGGTTTCAGAGATCAGACACAGAGCCCGGGGTGGTACAGTTTTGGTTCGACGGATATCACTTCAGCATTACCCGCCAGTGGTTCGCAGAGGCTATGGGTCTTCCATTATGCGATGGGATGATAGTTCCCTAGCGAGCGGTCCGACGTGACCATTGGGCTACCATAGCCCTACCGAGAGTGTTGTATGACCATGATACAGCGAAGAGTACTATGCTGATCTCATAAGTGCTCCGATACCTACACAGGGTGTTATCCAGCTCATACCTTGGACGGGTTGGTAGCCCAGGTTCGCTCAATGCCGCAGAGATATGGAGCCTATGGACTATGGTGGCGGGTCAGCGCCTTAACGTTAGCCATGAGATACTGGCGAACATGATGAGGGTTTCCAGAGGGACAACCCTAGTGGTGATCATTAGAGGGGTCATCACCAGACTGCTGTTGAGATTAGGAGTTGCTCCAGACAGGCTTAGGGATGCCTTGGACGAGAGTATATATGTAGACGCTCCGGCAGCTATTCAGATTGGTATGATATCGCCGCTGCAGGGACATGCCGAGGCATATAGGCTTTGTACTATGCATGAGACTAGACGCGCCTTTGGCCTCCCCTCTTTGGAGCCTGAGCAGGATCAGCCCGGGGATGATGAGCCTCCTCAGCATTAGTTTCAGGAGGGTCAGCCGCCTTAGCACAAGTTTTAGGAGGGTCAGCCTCCTCAGCATCAGTTTCAGGAGGGTCAGCCTCCCCAGCACCAGCATTAGGAGGATTTACCGCCGCAGATATAGCCAGAACAGGAGGAGCTTAGGACGCCCTCCGATTTTGAGATGGAGTTTACTATGAATGAGTTGCTAGCGACCCTGTAGCGCCCCAATACCCCTTGGGAGGATATTAGGTCGCCACAACGCATACACAAATAGAACACTCATGCGGAAGCCAAAGTAAATTCATACAATCACATGCAGCGGAATAATCATCTTTAATATAACTAAAACATGCCAAAAAGTAAACTCTTATATTCATTTATATATTCAAAATGAAACTGTTCTTTTACATTATAACATTTACTTTACATTTATATACCGTATACAAAATACACTTTGCTTTGCCATATACATGTCCTATACAAAAGTCGCTTTACATTTACATATGCCAAGCTATACAAAAGACATCAACTCAAACTCCTAGTGGCCATGACCTTGCAGATGTCCAACTCTCACTGAACTTGTAAACCTACACGGGAAAAACACCCGTGCTAAGCGATAACGCTTAGTGGGGATATCACATATAATATAGACTTCCAACGAAGTCACATGCATCACTTAATCAACCATTAAGCATGCCAACATTTGATTCATATAGCAACGAAGCAACTTCTAACAAACACATATAGCATCATGTACAAGTTCATATAATCCATATCATGTTCATGTTCTTTTAATAAGACTATGGCATATACATTTAACATGTGTCATCTCAATTGCAACTCAAACCATGCTTGGATACACATACTTATGTTCATGTACTTGTAGACATATACGCATATCATTTACAAAAACATGTAACATGTAACTTACTATGTCTTTCCCAATCATGCTGTCTACATTATTTCATATACATATCATTTATTAAATTATAACTTTATATCTCATATACTATCATCTGTACATCTAGATATTAGCTTACGTATAGCATTTCTTATACAAATATCAATTTCTCATATACATGTATAAGTTCATGTAACCATTTCTGGTAAACAATAATCATATACTTCTATAGCCATTTACTATAGCTCTATAACATTTATACTTCTCTTGTACATATAGCTAACATCTCTTATGCATGTAACAGCATCTCTTGTACATGTAATAGCAATTCATATACTTTTACATTTTACATATAGCCCAATGACATGACATAAGTGGATACGGGTACATGTAGATACCAAGTATTGGTACCAAAACATCTAGAGACCATAGTCTCAAGCCATCTAGAGACCGTAGTCCCAAACATCTAGATACTTTAAGTATCAACATCTAGACATCCGTCGATGCCAAACATATAGACACCCGTCAGTGCCAAACATCTAGCAGCTGCAAATAATCTAACCCTTTATAGGCATGCCTATCTATCCACTTGTGTGAGCATCTAAGGCTTATAACCATTATCCCATATCAAAACATGTATGGTCATTCATATACATTTACTTAAACCCATGTTAGTCATGTAATATACTTCATATATTACTATACATACATACATGTCATTCTAAACTCATTCACATGTAACTCTATATGCATATCATTGCATACATGGTTCACAATGCTCAAGATATTTTAAATATATGCTTGTTAATACGCATCATCATTCGTGATTTATCATACTTAATTTACACATGGATATACTCATATATATGCATTAGCACGTTCATGATTATACACATTCACATTTACACTTATTCACCTTCACATTCTTGTTGTACGCATCCATATTCAAGACTATACATATTCACATTCAAAACTATAGCATTCGCATTCATGATTTATCATATTCGCATTCACATACTTAATTCATCACACTTAGAACACTTATAACTCATATATATATTAGTATGCATAATTTATCATACCTAGGATACTCATTTTACAATGATAAATATGTATAGGACAAGTCAAGGGAACTCGTGGTGAAGTTCGGGTGCATTTCGGGAATAAAAACACCCTAAAAAGATAAAACAGGGAGGGGTCATGGTGGTAATGACCTTGTTGTGACCGTGAGGTCCAAAAATAGGCATTCTGCCTGCTAAAAACATATGTCACGGTGGCAATGAATTTCATTGTCACCGTGACATACCAAAATAAGCAAAATAGAAGCTAAACTTCAGGACTGCTTCGCACCACAATTTTGTACAGCCCAAACCGAAGTCTTACTCTCAATTTTTGGCAAAGGTACCTCATAACATTTCTTCCTCTATGTCTTATTTTTAAAATGAGATAAGTTTCAGAGAAATTTGATTTGTAAAACATCCGATATGAATTAAACAATATAGACTGTTCCAGTGAACCCTACAAGGTAGAGACATGTCTGTTTGTGCTATTTTTAGGGGTCTTAGATCCAGAATTAGCTCATAGTCATTTGTACCAAATTTATAGGTATGGAAGTCATGGTTCCAATGAAGCAACAAAAACTCAATTTGGAGTTCTGAAACTCCAGTTATGCGTGACATACTATACGGAGGTCTAGTAAGCTATAAGCAGAATTTTCCCTAACACTAGGGTTCATACTTTCATGCTTATTCACTTAATATGCTCATGGATTTTGTTCAATACTCATCACACATCATGTGTACACTTCAAATACACCTCTATTAATTAACACATAATCATGCATCAATTACACATCAAAGTCAACTATCCATCACATATACCCATATAAAATCAACATAAGAACATGTAAGAACGCATATATCCCAAACCTCTTGAAGCTCTCCTTCCTTTCTCTTCTATATCACTTTCTCTTTACCTTTGGCAGCTCTACTTGCCTCTTCAACTCACATACACATACAATACATATACAAGTTCATTAGACTATACTCATAGCTAACAATGAAATCAGAAATAGAAGGAGATCTTGCGGCCTCTCAACTTCTGGGGCTACCCTTCCACTCCGGGTTACTGCTCCAACCTTCTTCTCCTCCTTTTTCTCTTCTTCCTCCTCCGATCCCCACGGGTCGAAAAATGCTTCATCTTTAAAATCAATGTTTTCATCTCCACTTTTATCAATGGACCAGCAATCGATCACTGCCACGGGAAGCCCTTCTTCACTTACCTCGTAGAGGCTCGTGATAAAATGTTGGCACCGATGTCGTATAGATCTCTCAATACAAACCATTCAGGCAGACTGGACCCGATCATGAATACAGGCGGGGGAACTGCATTATAGTTGAACTTCTTCTTGCTCTCTCTTCGTTCAGGATCAGTGATCTGCTTACTATAAATTAGATCCTGAATCTGATGCCTCAACATTATACAATTGTCTGTCAGATGTCCAGTATGCTGGTGATAAGCACAATATTCGTTCTCCTTATGCCCTGGCTGTCCTTGGGTCCTAGCTGGCCTGGGTTATAGGGGTTGTAGTTTCCTTTCCTTCATCGATCACTTTAATACCCATGACAAAGGCCTACCTTAATTCGAGAAGTACCTCTGACTCGCACCTATTGTCATTACCTCAGTTGTCTTCCCACTTCTATTACCACTGCTGGAGCTTGCTGGCTTGGTTACCCCCTGATTAGTATAGCCCCTCTTGGCATAAGCTTCATTGTTGGCCTTTCTCGAAAGGTACTCTCCCTTAGCCTCAATAGCGATGTCTTTCAAAGACTCCCAATCTCTCAATCCCTTCATCTTTAGTCCATCTCTCAGATATGGGCTTGCATTTTTTATGAACAACTGTATCTGATCTTGAGTATCTAGCTTTCTTTTCATCTCCATTACTCAATTTCTCGATCTGGTCAGATACTCATTTAAAGACTCGCCTGCCTTTTGCTGCAATAATTCCAGGTCCTTCAGAGTTACTTCCATTCTTGTACTATAATCATACTGTCTGAGAAACTCCTCTGTCAGCAAATCCCAATCCTCCTTCGTCCTTCGGTCTAGCCTATGATACCAATCCACCACCGGGCCAGTTAAGCTCAGACAAAAATACTCAATCTTCTATCTCTTTGTTAAAGTAGTACCCTTCATTACCAGTGAGTACTGCTTTATGTGGGCGGTAGGATCGGAAGTGCCATCAAATTTGGGAATATCAAGCACTTGAAGTTCTGAGGGATCAGATCATCACTGTCCAGCTCCCGATCCTTAGAGTTAATTCCTCTTTCTACCTTTAACATCCTTGTCATAGCTTCAAACCTTTCTTCCATTTTTCTCCACATCGCATCCTCTGGCTTAGGCGACTTTCCCTTTACTACCGTCTATTCATCTTGCTCCTCCCATAAGTCAATCACAAATCTAAGGCCTTCTCTACGCTTGACAGGCGCTGGTGCTCTTGGCTCAACCACAGGTGGATCAACTGCTGCTGGGGGATACTCTCTAGTACCCCCTTGTTCATCTTGCCCCCCAACTAGAGCAGCAGCCTGTTGCCCTGCAAGTGGGGCGAGGGTAGTGGCAAGATTGCCCATCATTGCCATCATTCTGGCCTCAAACTCTTCCATTCATTTTCCCACTTCTTCGGCAGTCATTGCCCTAGTTGCATCAGAACCACTTGCTAGATTAGACATGCTTGTTTCTACTGATGATTCAGAAGACAATATCTCACTACCCTTTGAAAGAGAATTCGAACCCTAATTGGAAACCAGCTCTGATAATCCCAATAGTGAAATCTTTCTAAACCGACCGTCGGGACCTCTAAACCACTTGGACGAATCTAAGATGGCTACAAAACACACCTCTGTTAGGATGATGCATGATTTGAAGTGCAATGCATGGTCGTTCTAATGCAGCATAGACAAACACATGCAAACAGATAGATCCTTCCAACCTTATTTCTCCCACACACGAGGTAGTGCGGTCTTTTTCCTAGGTGGGCTTTATCCAAGGGTTAACGGGGAACCCATTGGACACGTATAGTGCACAGCAAAATTAAGATGGGTGTTTTGCCATTATGTGTTTAAACAATTCAACTAAATTAAGATGGGCGCACCGGGGCATGAAAGCCTTTGATGAAGACCATTTAATTTAATTGATTTTGTTCTATATATGATGGCCCAAATAGCAAGCACGGTATTATGATACATTTCACCTAGTGGAAATATCTATTGCCATTACATGGGCTTTGGTCAAAGGTGGTGTTACTTTAGGTCTACCCAAGCTTGGTCTTTGCCAACGGATCTAGCTCATCACGAGCATAGCGACCAATCGGATCTCCATTTGATGGTATGAGGCTTGGGCTGGTGATTATCCTGAGTACTTCCCTACAATGAGTGAAAGTAGGGTCGTGTTTTAGGAATGCACCAGGGTAGATAGGGGACTAACTAACATAATTCTAAGGCTCTAGTGGATGCGATTCAATTTCGATTAGAAATGGAATTTTTGATTCTTAATAACTTAACTATAATTTTAACTTAATTCACTTTCGAAGCAAAGTTTCGATCATCCCCAGTGGAGTCGCCACTGTGACGTGCGCCGAACCTAGCAAAGGCCCTCTTTGAACTCACTTTTAGGGCTCAAGGGATTGGTTTGCATCTTTTTAATCTTGGGCATCATGAGTCATTTTGGATGCCTCCTTCCCAATAGAATATTGGAAAGGATCATCTAGCCTCACGACGCCTTTAGGCACCTTCAAGGTATTTTGGAGTCGCCACCCAATTTAAGAGAAATTGAGAAAAATCTCTAACCTCTATTAGTCTAAACCAGAGATGGTGTTCAAAACTTCACTCTTATTAATGACTTAAGTTAAATTTATAATTGAGCTTTTAAGAAATTAAAATTCCATCTCTCATTTCACACGATTATGCATTTAATTTAAAGCGTATTGCAAGCATATTGGAAAGTGATTAAATAAAGCGATAAAGAAATAAATAAATAAATTACATGTAAAAAATTGGGACAAAATAATCCCCCAAAAATAAGAAAACGTAATAAAACTTGCCCTAAAATTAATTACAAGAGCCCAAAAATGAATAAATAAACACATAAAAATGTATCATATATAAATCGGGAGATTTATTGAATTTTAGGAACAGTGGTTCCTTTTTTTTAGTTTAAAAAAATAGAGAACTATTTTTAGGCATTGATTGAAAAAATTCGAGATCAGTGATCCCATTTTGTGAAAATTAGTTCTCAATTTGAAAGTGAGGTTTTATTGGTTAAAATAGGACATTGGTCCATTTTATTAAGAAAAAATTTCAAGTTATTAATTATTGTAAAAAAATGTGATTTTTTATAATACGAACGAATATGAAATACATTTTTACATACAACACATAAAAATAATAATGATAAAAGAAAATACAACAATTAAAAATGCAAACCCTAAAATAAAGGTCTTTGGTCTCCCGGTCCTCCAACCCATGCACAAATGTGACTCATACAGATAAATAAATTTTGAGGCAACAAAACAAAAATCAAATAAAATGTTAGTAAAATAAATTAAATAATTAATGCAATATGAATAAATAAATTAGTTGAATAAAATAATTAACTAAAACGATTAATAGATCAATCAAATAATAATCAATTAAACTAATTAAATATAAACGATTAAGTAAATAGAAATAATTAAACATAAAACAGTTGCAGTAAAAAGAAATAAAAATATAAAAGAAGCAAAGGCAGCAACTAATGGATTAAAACAACCAAACACACAACAAGAGGAGGGTAACGATTATTATAGGAAAAAAAACGAGCAAAGACCAAAAATTAAAGGAGTAAATTAAGACAGAAATATACAAGGTAGAACGGAGCAGATTACATTTCATCTCATGCATTTACGTTCGGATGTTCGAGTAATACAAGCAAGACGAATAGCTGAAAAGAGAAGGGGTGAAGCCAGGCGTGCACGACTCGGCAAGACCTAGCTCGACAAGACCTAGCTCGACAATCCCAAGCTCGGGAAGACCAAGGTCGGCAAGACCCAGCTCAGCAAGACCAAGCTCGACCGAACCAAAAACCCAAGGAGTATTCTATCGCACTCGCGACAGAACCGAATTTTGTGTTTGCACTCCAAGCTACACAGCTCTTAAGCACATACCTCTCACACAAACTTCCTAGAATCACATGCATGACTCCAAGAAATATTCAGACAATAAAACCAACCAAAAGAGGCCTTCAAACAAATACTCTTATATGCACAACTTCTTATACATTACTTATAAATTAACATATAAATAATCAACTTTAAGTTGTCAAAGAAACAACATGCAACTCATCACTCATAATCACATTTAATTTTAACAACTAAAAGAGCTGTTGAACTAGATCAAAGCTCACAAATTTCCAATTAATCAACATGTATCTATCAAGAATCACACACGATCCCAACCTCAAAATGCAGCTTGAACCACTTCTCCTTCTTCAACTCAAATCTTTTCCTTACCTTTGTCTTTCCACTTGTCAACGGCTTCTTGCACAAAATCATCCAAAGCAAACACGTCTTAATCCAAACTCAAACTACTTTAAATTAAAAAAAAATGAAAAAAAAAAGGAGAATACTTGATACCCCGGAAATCCAACCATACTTACCTTCACATGACTCTAACAACTCTCTTCAAACCAATCCAAGTTCATAGCTCTAGGTAGGCAAACGGGAAAGAAGAAGAATAAGGAGAAAAGAGTAGAAAATGAAAGAGAAAAGGGGAAGATGAAAGGATAAAGCTAGACAACTAACCCAATTAAGGCCACCAACCCCATTTAATCCTCTATTTAAAGCATGCAATGACTTGGTGTCACTTTCTCAACATGCCACTTGTCAAACTCTTGTCAATTCCCATTAAATCCTTTGGCCAACTCCCTTTTAATCCCTCTAATAAATTATTTCCTCCACTTACTTATATTCTCTTTTCAATTATATCCCTACTAACTCACAATTTATATATGCACAATTACTTTTGTACCCTTCACTATATAATTAACACTGCAATTCTTCTAGGGTAGAATTCGGATCCTTACAAAATACCTGGGCCAAAAGCCAATTTTCTCTTATTATTTTTCTGATTATATTTTTATTTTATTTTTCCGTTGAATATTTATTTTTGAGTTTGTTATTTTATGTGATTATTTGTTAATTTTCTTATTTCTTGCATTAGATTTAATCTCTTTTAAATATTTTTGCATGAATAATACATAGAATCATGTAAAATCACATTAACTAATGAATATTTTTGCATAAAACTCAAAGAACAATCTTCAAAATTGGATTTTTTCCATTCTTGCAAGTATGGGACAAGCAGAAGGCGAGGGACGACCGTCCCTCATTGGTCGTCCCCCACACCTTGGTTTGTTTCTTCGCCCTTTTTCATTCATTTTCTTTCCTTTTGCTTTTTTAGCATTTTGTTTAGTCACACAATTTATTTTTATTCATTTTACTTTATTTTTACTTATTTTATGTGTTTTTAATTGATTTTTAATTTAATTACTAACATTAGTTTATTAGTATTTGTTTTGGTTTCAATACTTATTTTTTTCCTTGTTTGAGCACTCTTGCGATCGATCCACAAGATTCATTTGGCTTGATTTATTATTTTCATTATTTTTATCATTTTTATTTATTTTGCCTAATATTTAATTGTCATGTAATTTGTAATAAAATTATTTACTTTATGCCAATTGATAAAGAAAATCACAAAAAAATTTATATTGATGAATTGGATTTTTTCTAATAAGATGGGACCAATGTCCCAATTTTAGCCAATAAAATATCACTTTCAAAAAGAGACCTAGTTTTCATAAAATAGGATCACTTATCCCCGTTTTATCAATAATACCCTAAAATAACTCTTCGATTTTTAAGTGAACGTGAAAGAACCAACGTTCCTATTCCAAATAAATGTCTTGATTTATGTATGTTATTTATTTAATTAATTTTTTTATTTAATTTTCTATTTTAGAGGGATTGTATTTTTGTCCCAATTTCATTTTGTAATTTATTTTGTATTTTAATTAGTTTCTTTATCGCTTTCTTTGATGCTTGATGTGCGTTTTAATTAAACTGCATGACGTGTGAGATGAGAGGTGGAAAATTAATTCTTTAAAGCTCATTTATAATTAACCAATGCATTAATAAGAGTGAATTTCCGAACCACTCTCTAGTTTAGACCTCTGCGATTAAATGAACTTTCCCAATTTTAGTAAATTGGGTGGCAACTCCAAAATACCTCAAAGGTGACTAAAGGTTTCATGGGATTAGATGAACTTCCCCAATGTTCTATTAGGTAAGGATTCCAAAATATCTCATGTTATCCAAAATTTAGACGTGAGCCCCTCTCAAACCCTAAAAGCGGGCCCTCTAGGCGCGGGCGCAACAGCACGCGCCACATTGGTAACTCCACTAGGGACTTTGAGACTTTGCTTCGAAAGTGTCTTCGTAAATTAATATAATTGAGCTTTTAAAATTAAAATTCTATCTCTTTTCTAAAATTTACATTACATCCATGCTAGAGCCTTAGAACTAAGATAGATGGTCCCTCTATTACCCCAGTGCGTTCCCGAAGCATGACCCTACATTCACTCAATGTAGGGAAGTGTTAAGGATAATCACTAGCCCAAGCCTCGTACCATTATGGTTTATGAAATAGAGACCCAATTAGTTGTTATGCTCATAGTGAGCTAGACCCGTTAGTAGTGACCATGCATGGGTAGACCTAAAGTATCATCACCTTTGACTAAAGCTCATGTAATGGCAATAAAAACTTCCATTAGGTGACATGCACCTTAATAATGTGCTTGCCATGTGGACCACTATATATTGAGTAAAATCAACTAAATTAAATGTACATTCATCAAAGCTTTCATGCCCCGGTGAGCCTATCTTAATTCTATTGAAGTGCTCAAATATATATTGGCCAAAACTCATAGTATGCGCTTTAAATTAAGAGATGTTGTGCTATCAGTTTTCCACCGTGCACCATACGCATCCATTGGATCCCCGTTAACCCATGGATTAAGCCCACCTAGGAAAGAGACTGCACAACCTCTAATATGGGAGCAAAATGGTTGTAAGGATCTATCTGCTTTACATGTGATTGTGGATGTTGCACAACACGCTCATGCCTTACGTGTCATTCATGCACGTAAAAAAATAATAAAAAAATAAAAAAAAATGAAAAAATAAAAAAAACAAACAAACAAAAGAAAAATAAAAAAAATATTTATCAAAACATGTACATTTTATGTTGTATGTGCACATTTCATACACCTCATTCTGTGCATATCATTTACATACGTACATTTCACTATATGTATATAATATTTTGCACATGCATTCCATTTTGTGCATAAAACTTTCTCCATGCATCATTCTAATCCTTTGATTTCTTAGGCCATAAAGACCATTTGCCTGTTTGGATTAGGGGGTTCCAAGGACTGCCTTATTAGAGGATCTGTAACTAAGCAGCAGAACTAAAATCAGAGTGGGAATTAGAGTCCAATATGTCAGAGCAGGGTTTAGAGCCAGGTTTGGGTTCAAATCCAAGGTACACCACAGACAAGACTTTAGAACAACTGTTAGAGCTAACAGAAAAGGGAAAGACGTCTGGTCCAGTTTAGTGTGCTAATGCTTCTGACCCCTGTTTTAACGCCCAAATACCCCCTTGGGAGGATATTAGAGTTGCTACGCACACATATATGCATACACATACATACATACTCTATTACAGAAAGAAAAAGAAGAACATTACTATAGACGAACATACATGCCTTATACAGCTGTAAAATATTCATGTTACTAAATATCATTATTACATGGTCATGATTACAGATAACATCTACACTCATACATTATAATTCTCTTTACATATCATGATAATACTTGCTACAAAAATAAACTCTATCATATACAAAAATAACTCTACTCAAGCTCTTAGTGGCCAGCAGATGAATGTCACTCACAACCAAACCGAACCTGCATACCTACACGGAAAAACACCCGTGCTAAGTGATAAGGCTTAGTGGGAATATACAGAACAAATGACTTCTTTCGTAGTCAAAAAATAACACAACACTACATATCAATAGTCATGCTAATCATATATTAACTTAAAATAACATATAATATTTTATCTATATAGCCTCTTGCTCTAACCATTTTCATATACAAAAAATCATCCTCATGAAAACTTCATATACGATAAGTTATAACACTTCACTACTTTTACATATAATCATGTGCATGTACTTATAACATTTTATTTGCATTTCACATAAAGGCATGAACGTATAATATCGTCCACTACATCTTATACACAATACAAAACATTTAATAGCTAAAATTCACAACAATGGTGGATACGGGTACTCTAGATGCTGATTAGCAGTATTACTCCTCTAGAGACTTAACTCAAACTATTTTAATACTCAAGGTATTCAACATCTAACCACAAATGATGTCACCCTGGCAGCTGTACTCTAACCCTTTAAAAGCATGCTTATCTATCCACTACTATGACCATTCAGGCTTATACAAATAAACTCTATCCATTATGTCATATACTTCACAATTACTTAAGTATCCAAACCAATTATTACACAACGAATCAATTCATGTAATAACTAAGCAAACTATCAAGCATATGATTCATATATTATTGATGCTACTACATATAAACTTTATTATGCATGGTCATACGTATTCCAATGCAAAAAAACACACAAATGAGGACAAAAGACCTATATTCAAAACTCTAAACAGCATCACACTCGTGACAGAAAATAAAACTCACAGTGGTCACGCTTGCGGCAAAGTCACACCCGCGATATATGCCAAAGTAGCTTCTATCATGCCCACGATGGAGCTTGTGCTCTCGACCAAATTCGGTAAAGGTGAAGCTTGGCAAAAACCAGCTAGGCAAGATCAAGCTCAATAACACCAAGCTCGGCAAGATCAAGCTCGGTCAAATGAATCACCTGAGGAGTATTATGTCGCGCTCGCTACAGAACCAAACTTTATATTCGAACTCCAACTACACAACTCTTACACACATACATGACTTCTAACCTTTTTCACACACTAAAACCAGCCAAAAAGGGTCTTCAAACAAGTATTCTCATACATAATTTATAGCATATTTACAATTAACATACATATGATTATCAAAACTGATGACAACTTCAAGTAACTCATTAATAGCAAGTCATAACAATTTAACAAATAAAAGACCTGTTGAACTATATCAAGGCTCTCTAATCACTAATCATTGATCATGCATCTAGCAAGAAATCAAGTATAATCACAACTCAACAACATGCATCTATCCAAATCACACACGATCCTGACCTCAAAATGCAGCTTGTACCACTATCTCTTCTTCAGCTCAAATCTTTTCCTTGCCCTTGTTTTTCCTCTTATCGATGGCTTTTTGCACAAAATAATCCAAAACAAACACTTAATCCAAACTCAAACTACTTTAAATCAAAAATAGAAATGGAAGAAAAGGGAGAATACTTGATACCTAAAAATCGAACCACACTTACCTTCAGAAGACACTAACAACTCTCTTCAAACCAATCCAAGCTCACAGCTCTAGGTAGGCAAACGGGAAAGAAGAAGAATAAGGAGAAAAGAGCAGAAAATGAAAGAGAAAAGGGAAAGAAGAAGGAAAAAGCCAGTCAACTAAACCAATTAAAAGCCACCAACCCTATTAATTCTATTTATAGCATGTCTCAAGCTAGGTGTCACCCTCTCCTCTTACCACATGTCATGCCCTTGTTAAATTCCCACTTAATCATTGGCCAAATACTATTTAGTCTCTTACTTGAATTCTTTTCTTTAATATTAAATTTCTCTTTCAATTATATCCCTACTAATTCACAATTTTATACTTAGACAAATACTTTTGTACCCTTTACTATACAATTAACACTGCAATTCTTCTAGGGTACAATTTAGGTCCTTATAATTCTCCCCTCCTTAAGAAATTTCATCCTTGAAATTTCCCATGCTACTATACATATGACCAAACTATACGTTGCAAATAACTTCAT
Source organism: Excoecaria cochinchinensis (assembly GCA_947683425.1). Taxonomy (NCBI): domain Eukaryota; kingdom Viridiplantae; phylum Streptophyta; class Magnoliopsida; order Malpighiales; family Euphorbiaceae; genus Excoecaria; species Excoecaria cochinchinensis. Next base: position 7,321,372 of record CANTUQ010000024.1, read on the forward strand.
ATGATGTAACTTAAGCAAATAAAGATCTTACCGGTTGAACCAGTAAGTTCATCCACTTTTTCTTTGATCATTGCAAAGACTCTGGCCGGACCACCAGAAGCAACCAGCTTCTCAACCACTTTTGATGGCGCTCGAGCAGTTCTATTTCTTCCTCTTCTGCTTCTAGCAGCTCCAGACATATCCTCATTCTCTTTGCTTCTTGTGAGACTAGGTTCTCTCTTGACTTAGGGCAATTGGCAAGCATGTGTTCCATTGGCAAGCATGTGTTCCATGCTGCCACACTTAAAACAGGCTCCGGTGAGCTTCCTACACTTGGCCCAATGATGCCTCTAACAATGTTCACACATCAACGCAATACTACCTCTACTGGAGGGCGGTGAAACACTTCCTACCATTAAAGGCGTTTGAACCGACTGCTGAACAACTTGTCCACTAACTGCCTCCTGAGCTCTTTTGCCACTAATCATATCACTACCCGATACTTTTTCTCTTCTGCTTCACTAACTCAGATTTTTTCGACTTTATAGCCGCTAAAACCAACCTATAATAGCTCACTGACCATATAGCAGCCATTGCTGATAAGAGCTCTCTTATACTTTCTCTTTATCCATCTTCAAACTTTCGGCACTTAAAATCTTCTGTCAGCAACACATCGAGCACACACTTACTCAGCCTACTAAACCCTTTCTCATACTCACCCGCCGTCATGTTCCTCTGCTTCAAACTTATAAACTTCTTCCACTTCACCTCTCTATGCGCTTTAGTTACATACTTCTTCTTAAACTCTTAGACAAAGAAGTCCCAAGTTAGCTCAACTGGTCTCTGAGGATTACGAAGCACCAGCTTCCACCAATCATAAGCTATCCCTTACAATAGTGGTAGTAAGTAAGTCACTCGCTGGTTCTGGGGCCAATTGAACTCTTGCAATATCCTCTCAGTTCTCGCCAATTAGAACTTAGCCACATCCGACTAGTCCATGGAGTTTCCACTAAACTCCTTCGCTCCTCTCTTTCTCATAAGGTCCATAGGAGCCTTAGGAGCAGTCAATCTATCCATCAACTGCAACAAAGCTTGTACTAACATTGGATTATCCTAAGCAGCACCAGGACCTTTAGCTGGAGGTCGCTCAGGTGCAGGTTGATTAACTCTAGCTGGATTAACACTTCCCGTTGTTTCCCCTACATCTTCGCTCGGATCTAACTCCATCTATACTTTACACAAGATAACATCTACATCAGGCCATGACTCTAGACAAACTCACATACATCTACTCTAAATGCTAACATCCTATTGTCCTGAACCGCCTAAACTTATGCTCTGATACCAATAAAATTGTAATACCCCAATACCCCTTTGGAAGGATATCAGTGTTGCTACGCGCACATATATGCATACACATACATACAAACTCTATTACAAAAAGAAAAAAAATAGAACATTACTATAGACGAACATACATGTCTTATACAACTTTAAATATTTATGTTACAAAATATCATTATTACATGGTCATGATTACAGATAACATCTACACTTCATATACTATAATTCTCTTTACATGTCATGATAATACTCACTACAAAAATAAACTCCATCATATACAAAAAGAACTCCACTCAAGCTCCTAGTGGCCAGTAGATTAATGACTCTCACAACCAAACCGAACCTGTATACTTACACAGGAAAACACCCGTGCTACACGATAAAGCTTAGTGGGGATATACAGAACAAAGGACTTCTTTCGAAGTTACAAAATAATACAATACTACATATCAATAGTCATGCTAATCACATATAAACTTAAAATAACATATAATCTTTTATGCATATAACCTCTTGCTCTAACTATTTTCATATACAAAAAATCATGCTCATGCAAACATCATATACAATAAGTGATAATACTTCACTACTTTTACATATAATCATATGCATGTACTTATAACATTTTATTTGCATTTTACATAAAGGCACAAACGTATAATAGCCTCTACTACATCTCATAAACAATACAGAACCTTTAATAGCCTAAATTCACATCAATGGTGGATGCGGGTACTCTAGATGTTGACTAGCAGTATCATTCCTCTAGAGACCTAACTCAAACCATTTGAATGCTCAAGGTATTCAACATCTAGGCACAAATGATGCCACCCTAGAAGCTACACTCTAACCCTTTATTACTATGACCATTCAGGCTTATACTAATAAACTCTATCCACTTTGTCGTATACTTCAAAATTAATTAAGTACCCAAACCAATTTTTACACAACGAATCAATTCATGTAATAACTAAGAAAACTATCAAGCGTATGATTCATATATTATTCATGATACTACATATAAACTTTATTATGCATGGTCATACATATTCCAATGTAAAAATACACACTAATAAAGATAAAAGACTTATATTAAAAACTCTACACAGCATCGCGCTCGTGACAGAGAATAAAACTCTCAATGGTCGCTCTTGTGTCAAAGTCGCACCTGCGACATATGCCAAAGTAGCTTCTGTCACGCGCATAATGGAGCTCGCACTCACGACCAAAATCAAAAAAGGCGAAGCTCGGCAAAACCCAGCTCGATAAGACCAAGCTCAACTGGATCAAGCTCGGCTAGATTAATCAGCCAAGGAGTATTCTGTCGCGCTCGCGATAAAATTGAACTTTATCTTGGAACTCCAACTACATAACTCTTAGGAACATACATAACTTCTAACCTTTTTCACACACTAAAACTAGCCAAAAAAAATGTCTTCAAACAAGTATTCTCATACATAATTTATAGCATATTTGTAATTAACATGCATATGGTTATCAAAACTGATGACAACTTCAAGTAACTCATCAATAGCAAGTCATAACAATTTAACAAATAAAAGACCTGTTGAACTACATCAAGGCTCTCTAATCATTAACCATTGATTATGCATCTAGTAAGAAATCAAGTATAGTTATAACTAAATAACATGCATCTATCAAAATCACACACAATCCCGACCTCAAAACGCAGCTTGTACCACTATCTCTTCTTCAGCTCAAATCTTTTCCTTGCCCTTATTTTTCCTTTTATCGACGGCTTCTTGCACAAAATCATCCAAACAAACACTTATTCCAAACTCACACTACTTTAAATCAAAAATAGAAATGGAAGAAAAAGGAGAATACTTATTACCCAAAAATCAACCATACTTACCTTCAAAAGAGTTTAACAACTCTCTTTAAACCAATCCAAGCTCATAGCTCTAGATAGGCAAATGGGAAAAAAGAAGAACATGGAGAAAAGAGCAAAAAATGAAAGAGAAAAAGGGGAAGAAGAAGGATAAAGCTGGCCAACTAACCTAATTAAAAGCCACCAACCCTACTAATTCTATTTATAGCATGTCTCAAGCTAGGTGTCACTCTCTCCTCTAGCAACATGTCAAGCCCTTATTAAATTCCCACTAAATCATTGGATAAATACTATTTAGTCCCTCACTTGAATTCTTTCCTTTAATAACTTATTTTCTCTTTTAATTATATCCTTACTAATTCACAATTTCATACTTGCATAAACACTTTTGTACCCTTCACTATACAATTAACATTGTAATTCTTCTAGGGTACAACTCGGGTCCTTACACCTGTGACTTGGATAAGAGATTTGAGGAGCTTGAAAAAAGGCTATTGGCCATGATTAAGGAAAGGATGGATGCCATGGCAGTTGTTCTTCAAGCTCAGCTTATAGTACCTGCTATTACCCAAGTTGGACCGGCCACAGTAAGGGAAGCTTCTATAGTAGTGTCTATAAGACCTCCATATGATACTAGGCCTAGAGGTAAGTTGCCACTTGATTCACCAGCCAAGCAAGGAGGAAATAAGAGGCCTGTTCTAGAATATGATGATGAATGCTTTAAAAAATGAAGCTCAAGTACCTACAATAACAGTGAGGGCAATGTTAGGGCTGCAAAAGTCTCAGTTACAAGAACAACTCGGCATCACCATACCATCTTAGGTAATTCGCCATCTTGGCACCTCGCTTGTCTCATTAAGGAAAGTAATTCGCCATCTTGGCACCTCGTTTGTCTCATTAAGGAAAGGAAGCTAAAATCTTTGCCAGCCAGACTTGCCATGAGTCAAAGGAAACCTGGGCATAGAACAAATTGGTATTGTGCCTTCCACTAGCATACGGGGCATAAATTAGATTACTGCCACATTCTAAGAGATCACGTCTAAGACTTGATAGATACGAAGCAAGTAATAAGTCTAGAGAAAGAGGAACGAACAATAGAAGTGTCAGCCACTGAGGTGAACCAGAGATATTATTCCAAATTAGGTAGGTCTCTATCTTAGGTGTTTGAGAGGTTAATGAAGGAGGGGATGTTACAGCTATTGCCAGCTAGGCCTGCCAGAAACTAGGGGCAGCCTAATCACCAAGCAGATCAATATTGTGCCTTCCACCAGCACACCAGGCATTTGATAAATCAATGTCAAATGTTGAGGGATCAAGTTCAAGATCCTATTGACGGCAAGCAGATCTCTGACCCAGATAAGTGAAAGAGGAAGAGTAAGATTGTTTAAGTGCCTAAGCGGGGAAAGAAGTTTTGAAGTCATGCACACAGAGTGGAGAAGTATTGGTAGCAAAACCTCCACCGCTAGGAATAAAAGAGGTGGCCCTAGTAGATGGGCTTCAAGATTTCTTTTGATGTGTTTTTAAAATATGTTATGCATATGTTTCTCTAAGTATGTTAATAGTATAGGCCTTTTTTACATGTAATGTCATATCTTTTCGCATCATGCATGGTAATAATCATGAGTAAGGCATTGGTTCAATAACACCGTTTTATTAAAAAAAAAGTAATTAAAAAAATAAAAAAAAATTTGGTTGTATCCAACCTGACTCCTGAAGTGAGATAAAATTTGAGAGATAATGCAAAAAAAAAATAAAAAAAATGAAAAAAAAACAGAGAAAAAAAAGTAAAAGGAAAAGCCTTTGCCTAGGCCTAAAAGGACACGCTAGAAATTGACAAAGGCATCGTGAAGCATGCGACGAGCAAAGTTTTAAAAGTCATTCTTAGCTTCCTCAACATCTAAGATGCTTATGATACAGCTAAACAAAACAAGCTCCAATCATCAAAGGGCTGTATTAGAAGCTGGACTCTCAAATTCAAGACAAATGAGGTTTTGGGCATTTAAAAATAAACAAAAAATAAAAATAAAAAAGAGAGCCCATAGTTTTTTTCCTAAACCATTTGAGGCTAATTTGTGACTCTATCTCAACCATTAAGGGCTACTTCAGAAATTGAGCCACCATAGCTGACAAAAATAAGGTACGGGCTTTCACAGTCAAGTTCCAAATGAAGAGCTCACTCCCGCAGCCAGTTAGCTCAAGGGCCAAGGTGAAACTTTTGGTGCTAAAAAAGCATTATCAGAAGGAATAGCCATCCCGGCTAACAGTGATGAAAGTAAGTTCAAAGCAATAAATAAACGCCGATGAACAGAAGGAGGTCACATGGCATAGACTAAAAAAGAAGAAGAAGAAAGAGAGAATAAATGCCCTGCGAGTCAAAAATCAAAAAAAGATTACCATGCTAAAATTGGGCACCCTGTTAAGGCAAAAACCGAAAAAGGCACCCTAGGAAAAAATTGGGGGTTGAGAGAAAATAATAAATCAAGAAATCTCGAGAGAGTTGATTGATAATAAGAGTCGGATGAACACAAATGTTATTTCCTGAGATTGAATGAAACCTGTGTTTTTGCATCACATGTCTAGTCATGATTATTATTTTTGCTATATGGTGCATATAGATAGGAACACGTGCATTAGATAGGCATAAACATGCGATTGAATGGTCAAGAGAAACCTATGGCATGCATAGGGACATATGCTGGAGCAAGTCTCAAGGCAGTAATAACAGCACTTCATGTGACAAATCCTACCCTTCCAAAAAAAAAAAAAAAAAAGGCCATTAGAGATGAAAACCGTAACTGGCTCTCTAAGAAAAAGTTAGGCCAAAGGACAGGGTGAAAATCCTAAAAAAAAGGCAGTCTGTCCTAAAAAAAAAGCTGCTAGATTGGGTTGGATCCATTCCAGGCAAAAATGAGGCACATGAATATGTGAAAATCTGAAAAGGACACATTTTTCCCAAAAAAAAAGCTAGTGTGAAAATCCACAAGGGACGCACTACCTTTAATAAATGATCACTGTTACTTGGAGCGATAAGGTGGTGTTTGAGAGAAAGTGTCCAAATAACTTCCCTTCAGGTAGATGGTGTAAAGCAGAGTCTTATCGATGACTAGGGGGCATAATCTTTGGAATGATTTTAGGTCAGAGTTTTTAAACCAAAACGACACTATCCTAGATTCTTAGGGGCATCAGATAGGATGAGCAGCCGAGCTGTACCCTCAACAAACCTCTTAACCACCTGGGATATGGTCTATCCACTCTTGCATGCATTTTGTGTCATACAGTTTTTGTAAAATTTTGCATAAAACTTTTTAAGTGCATCTCAAATCTATGCATATTTCCTTGCATGTAGTTCCATCCATAAACTGTGCCCTACACACATACTTGTGCAATACTTTGGATGATTTTCATGCATACATATTGTAATGGCCCAAATACGAAGTTAGATGTAAATAGTATTTTTTTGTGATAGTAAGCATACCCGTGGTATCAAATACATGAATGGACGAAAAATATTTTATTTGACCATTGAAAAATATTAGTTACAAGTAGTCTAAGGGTGAAATTTGAAGTGAATTTGAGGTCAAATAGGTCTCTAAATGCTTAAAATGAGAAATAGTCATTTTCGGTTTAAATAGTAATCGGGTTTGACAAAACTTTAACCGGACTATTAAAAATAGTTATTAACCTCTAAAAAATTATCTAAAGATATGGATAGACTCTAAATAATGTATATAATTTATTGACAGTAAAAAGTAATTTTTACGGTAACACCAAAAATTGAGCTATCGGACTGATTTAAGTGAACCGGACTGGAAATGGACTCCGATTGGGCTGAAATTTTAAATGTAGCCTAATATATATATGTTAGAATATTGGAATTAATTTTGGGAGAATATTATCTAGGGAAGAGAGAAATTTAATTTAAGTTTGCAAATTGGGCCATAAAAGTGGTTTGAGTCTTGGATTGGTTGGTCCAACTTGGTTAAACCTTAAACTAACCCAAAAACCAACTATATAAGCCTAATAATTTGTCTTTTAACCTAGAATTTTAGTTCAGTCCCGTTCTCCTCCTCTCCCTCAAGAACAGAAGCTCTTTTCTTCCCTTTTCCAACGAAATTCTTCTTCTTCTTCAAATTTCTTCCATAAATCCAAGCATTTCAAGTGTTATCAGCCCTTAATGATGGTATTTCTAGCCCTTAATTTCTGTATTGGTGAAGATTAGGAGAGAAATTAAGATTTTTAGGTTTTGGCCAAAAGTTAAGGTAAGACAAATTGATGGTTTTAATTGATTTATTTGATTCTAATAATTAGATTATGTTGTATTAAGTGTGTTTATATGGTTTAATTGAATTATTGAGGCATAAATTTCTTGGGTTTTCTTCATGGGAGATTTGGACATGGCTTGTTTAAAGAGAAAGAAGAAATTCTTTTAAGCTTTTGTGAAGGAGAAGGAGGTTTAAATGTTTTAACAAGGTTTTAAGGTATGTGATTACAAATTGTTTAGATTTTCATTTAATTTATTTGAATTTAGGGTAATAAAATTTGGGGTTTTTGATGAATTGTGCATGAATAAGTGAAATTGATGGTAGAAACCTGCTTAGGGATGTTTAAATTGAGGATTTGAATAATTAAATTTAAAAAGAAAAATTCTGCCTAGAAGTTCAGATCCTCGTTGAACTATTTTGATCATAATTCTAGTTTCTGAACTCCAAATTGAATGATTCAAGTTGGGTTAGAACCGAGACTTCTGTGCCTATAAATGTTACAGAAATAGTCATGAAGTAATGCGGTCTCTAATGTCCTCAAAAACACACAAAATAGTAGCCTTTTTTCTTTAGACGGGTCAATGGAGCAGTAGGTGCTTCTTAGGCCATAAATCCTTGGATGTATATCCAAATTTTTGAAAATGTTTCCAGTAGAAATTTAAGATCTTGAGGATCAATTGATAAGAAGACCACTTTATCTAAAAATGTTTTTTACATATTTGTTTCGGTGATGCAAGTTAAGCTTAAGAGTTTGTTTCCTTAAATCCTATTTTGACTGAAGTGTGTATTTTCTTCCCAAATCGAACCTGAACCTCAATTGGTATTTTATTTATAATTGAATGCGCAAAATTTCTAATTAAGTGATAATGTAATTTAATAGATCTTTAAATCATTAAAAAAAAATTTTGAAGAAAACTTTTTGTAAGTGGTCAAAAATTGATTTGTAATTGTCTTAATGAATAATGTGGTTATTTGTGAGTTATAAGCCATTATATGTTTATAGATATGATTTTAAGTGTAATTTAATTTAATTGGTTTTATTTGAATTTATTTAAGAATTTTATAATAAAATAATGTATTATGTACATTTTGACATAACTGAGGTTAAGGTGAGATTTTAGTGTATTTGATACTAAAAATTCGATAATTAGTTAAATGGAATTTTATTTGAATTAAATTGAATAATTTATGGTGAATTATGCTATAATGGAAATGGTATATTTTATTGAATTTAAATGAGTTCATTGATTAAATGATGTTAATGTTGTTTATTTAGTAATTAGAGATGGTTTATTGAGAATTGGTTAAATTGTTAGTAAATTTTCCATTTTGGCATATTGATGCTTTAAAGGATATAATATATTAATTTGAGTACATATTATGTATTGAAATGGAATTGTAATAATTGAGGAATTAATTGCCCTTCGTAATAGTCTGATAGTTAAATCTAGTTCAGGATATAGTTGGCTAGCCAAAGGAACACCATACCGCGGTGGTGAGCATGACGTCTCACCTATTGTATGCCAATGATGGTCCAACTAAAATGTATTGAAATGAAATATAGGGGTGGTCCTTCGGGGTCCCTCTAAAATGTATTGCACCATGAAATATAAGGGTGGTCCTTCTTTTTCCCTCTAAAACATATTGAACCTAGATGGTTCATATTGCGTATATCCAGTCCTAAAATTTCTACCGCGTCATACTAGGGGCATAATTAAAAAAAAGTGACAAAACTGATTAAAGTGACAAAAATGTTTTAATTGGCATACTTGATTGTAATGATTAAATATATGGCAACTCTTTGGAGTTGTTTATGTGAATTTGATTTAAATGCATTTTTGTATTAAATGTGCTTTGGGAGGATTAATTTGTATATTGTATGTTGTTTAAAGAAATAAGGTGATTATATAGTTATTTAATGATAATTTTATAGTTAAATGAATATTTAGGAATTTTATGATAATATATCTCCAACATAATCAATTGACGGACTATATTGTAATTAGATTTATAATATAGCTTATAATTGTTTTTAATTGGGATTTTGAATTTAATGTTGTTTAGCAATAATTGACTTATTATATTGTAATGTATATTTTTAAGTTTAATACGATATTTGGTAATGTTTTATAGACTAAATTGTATTTGCATGATAATTAATGAATTTGTGTACTTATTGTTAGTGGCATTTTAGTAAAAACAAATGAATTTGAATGACAAAATGGTAATAAAATATAATTCATGGACTAATTTATAATTTTCCTCCAATAAAGCTAATTGATGAGTTATATTGTAACTTTATTTTTATAATAGTTTATAATTAAAATTTTGGATTTTTCTTTTCTATTTAAATGTTATAAATGAATTGTGTCATGTTATCAAGTTTTATATGTATATTTTAACTTATAGTGTGCATAAATTGTTTAATAGAAATTTTTAGAATTGTAACCACCACTGAGCGTATTTAAGCTCAGCATGTAGTGTTTTATGACTACATGCAGGTTGATTAATGATGTTTCGGAGTAAATATGCCTCGCTTTTGGAAGCAAGCTGAGTGAAGATTATTCTTTTGTATAGACGTGTTTTGGTACGATTTTAGAATCCTGTACATGTATATTTTTGGATTTTAGTCTTGTAATGGCATGTATATAAATACTCTATATTATTGGAATATTTAGATATTAATAATGGATATTATTGTTTTGGATTAGTTTATACTTATTAGACTGGAATGGATATTAAGTTATAATCATTGTGCCCCTGAGTTAGGCTGTGTTTTTGTTTGAATTACAGGTTTTTGGGTAGCTAATTTTTAGCCGTTATGCTACCGGATTTTGACCAAATAAATTATAAATAAGACAGTTTTAAGCCAATCGGCAAGCTTTTAACATAGCTAATAAAAGAATATTTTTAATTGGTTATTTTAGTTAAATAAAGTGACATTTAACTGTAAGCTTGGATTTATGTATGCATTAGGCTAAGCAAGTTAAAAAAATAAATTTACCCGCATCTTTGAGTTGCGATATAAGTATGTACTATTGCATTATTGGAGTTTAGCTCGTATGCAATATGTATGTAACACCCCCAACTCCCACATGTAGCATATCGAAGGTTGAAAAGCTACAGTGGGCGGAGGGTACTACCAAACAAAGACATACATGGCAATACAAAAATCAGAGTATTAAAATTTCTAACATCAAAACCTCAAGACATGCACATCCTAAACTTATCTCACACACATCAATTCGCACTAAAGATTATTACATCTCATTACAAATGCTAAATCAATAAACTTAATTACAAACCGACAATCAATAAAAACATTCTATAACCTCTACCGACTCGTTGGCCAAAGACATTGAGAACCGCTGCACTACTCTGATCTCCTAACCTGCATGGACAAACAACCGTACTAAGCGATAACGCTTAGTCGGGCGAAATAAATAATGGGTAGCCACTCACAGTGGTTGCCGAAGCAAACACATGTAAATCAATATATATATATATATATATACATACACATAAAGTACCCCGGTTAAAGCTATCGTCAACTTATATTCTTTTTCTCATACAAAACTTAAACAATTTCCTATATACATTCGTTTACATACCACAGCCAGAATTTAATTTATTACCTTAGTAATTTACAATGACATTATGCATACTTATTGTTTGCTTAATTCATTTAATTAACTATGCGAATAGTTATATCTTCTAGGTTACCAAAGATACAATTGCTAGCGGGCAAATTAAGTCATACCGATTCCCTTATTAATTACACTTCTAAAATCATGCAGATTACAGTATGAGTCCTTACGTTAGAACATTTCATGTGTTCAAACCATTTATTGTTCAAAGCTAAACAAAACATTAAGATTTTCAGATTTGGTTTGGGCTCGAAATAAATATTCCAAGCTTCCTACGTATCCTTATGGTCGGGGAATCAGAACCACGTAGTTCTACCAAAAACTTCATTCACTCAAGTTCCAGAATTATTCCTAACATCTTTCTTAAATCCGATTATCTATCTCAAGCTTACAAATTGATACGAACTCAATATATTCATTAATAGTCATCAAACAACGCACATCAATCTCTTACCAATTCACTTACCCATGCCTACGTCCCGAAGGCAGACAGAACATTACTTACCTATATTCTCATTTAAACATATAAACACACACACACACACACACACACATATATATATATATATATTCACAAGGTACATTTACTAAACTTTTCAACTATAACAATCATACATATCAAATATTCTAACAATTCTCTCCCAATACCTCATATAAACAAGCATACTCATAAATTTTGAATAATTTAATAACAGGCATTGTCCCAATATAATTTCTTATGCAAACAAGATCTTTACATACATGCCTATTAGAACAACCTTACTTGATACCTTTCTTTCCATTTAACAGATATCGCTTTATAATACAAAACACATGGGCATCTAAAGATGCTACACCTTTTCGCATAAGTGTCCAACCAGAACAATGAAGTGCGTAAGCACAAGTTCACATGGTATCTAACATCAAACGTATCCGATATATATTCACATAACCATTTGGCAAGTAATTACAGAACTTATCAATTAATTCATATTCTTTTATTCATTTTATTGCCTGCTAAATCAAAAGGGGTGGATAACGAGTATACAGTGACTGTACCTTACGGTTACGAATCGAATAGTGATGGTACCTTACGAGTACGAATCGAAAATCATTTTATTTATCACAAGCAAAACATTTTACAGAGGGGACCTTAAATAAGATCCAAATACAGAGGGGATCACGTGGATCCTAACGGGGACCTGATCAGGGTCCAAACAGAACAGAGGGCTGCAGCTAATAGAACTTTATAGGCATGCCTATCTATCCACGACTCCACTAACGCAAGCTAGATTTGCATATTATTATTATATTCTACACATTCTATCACATATATACCCATTCCATCAAACAATTACGTCCTTCCTTTACGGTCACATAGACACATGCATTAATATATAGATAAATGCATATCATAACGACTAAACATATTCATCATATTCAAAAACTAATCATGTATTATGTCATGGATAGCATATTCGTATAAACATACTGAACATAACTATATTACTAGGTATCATGCATCATTTAGACTTAACAATTAAATTGCTTTACATTACACACATACAATCTTTAAATAATAATGCTAGACAAAGATCTCATAATTCAATTATTATCATATATAGAAGCATTTGAATAACTCATTTTAACTTTATAAAGGCATAACATATTATTTATAATGAAGAACCATAAAATTTAAACATACGTAACCCAATCTGCATTCAAAATGTAACATTCAATATAGTTCACATTAATATAATTTGACCAAATTAAAATGCCATTTAATATCATTTGCTAATTAAGAAGGCACCACATAAGATTAAAAACCCATAATAAATGAAATAGGATCGAAAAAGACGCAATTCAAAACTTCACAAAAATTGGAGACAAAGACATTTTACATGGCGGTATGACTTACCCACACCGCCGTGTAAGACATCTTACACGGTGGTAAGGTAAAACCATACCGCCGTGTAACATGCCCAACACGGAATACCCTAACAGGCAGAATTCTTTTACACGGCGGTATGGAGAATTCCATACCCCCGTGTAAAATGCATAGCCTAGAATTTTTTTAAGGTAGAATGACTTTACACGACGGTATGGAAAGTTCTTACCATTGTGTAAAACCACGGACAAGCGAAAGTTAGAACCCAAAACGCGATTACACGGTGGTGAGGAACTCCTTATCACCGTGTAATTTGCCAGAAACCCAAAAAATACACATATTACACTCCCAAACCTTAACCCCAAACTTCAACATGCCTTCAATCCACCAAGAACAACATAAAACACAACTATCTTAATTGATTCATGCAATGAGCATCATTAGATCCTCTAAACCAAAACCCAACAATTTATAATCCGCATTTCAATCCAATGCACATTTAATCCAACAAAATTACAATCTAAGATCCTTAACTCAACATACTCAAAACTCATGACATTTAAACCATTAAGAGTATCATTGACCATACAAATTTCCAGAAAATCAAAGAAAAACAAAAATCACAAAAACATAATTTCCAAACGTGGAAATATTATGCTCCTGGTAGCTTTCTTAGTTGATCTTCTTGTTCCAAAACCCATCCAAAGATCTTTCTCATCCCAAAATCCTCATCAAACATACAAATACATAAAACTTAAATCTAGGGTTTTATTGCTAACCAAAGGGACAAAGAAAATCAAAACTTAAACTTACCTTAACAAACTCTTCACTTAACCCACTGGATTTCACAAGCTTTATCATCTCAAACTAGGGTTTAGATCATAAGAGAGAGCAATATTGAAGCACGAGGAAGAAGAAAAACGAAGAAGAAGAGGCGTGAGGGGAGAAGAGAACGGGTGAGTAAGAGTATAAAAAGGGGCTCCCTTTCTCTCTCTCTCTAATCTATTAAATCACCCTCACTATCCACATGGCAACAACCCATAGGAGGAATCTAACCAAATACACCTTACAACCAAACATAACACCATGCCCAATTCTAATCTCACTAATACATATACTAACCCCCTATATGCATCTGCACTATAACCGAGCCCTCTCACACATACACTACTTCCCTCTATACATGAACACTCTAACAAAACCCACAATTAGATGTTTATGTCAAATTCTCTTTTTAATCCTCAAACTCTTATAACCTCAGACATTGATATTCATAATTTACTAATCCTTCACAATTTACTATTGGCCGCACTTATCGAAACTTTCACTTAAATTCTTAAATTATCCGTTTGACATACCAAACACTTCAACTTGCACAACTTCGATCGATACTCATCCTCAATATGCACAAATCCTTCTAGGGTACTTTTCGAGGTGTGATAGTGTACGTATAGTATAAGTGTAGAAAGGGTGTTACATTTTGTGATATCAGAGCAAAGGTTTAGGTTGTTCTGGCCAATAAGATATTTGAAAAATATGTGATATTATTTATAAGGAATGAATGTATGCTGGTTAATGTGGACATCTCTGGTTAGTTCTAAGTATAGATGATTTGGAAGGAGTTGAATAGAAAATTAGAGGTAAGAAATTAAATTGTTCAAAAGTTATGAGGTTTAAAGTACATGAACGTAAGAAGAAGGTTGTGGTACTTTAGGTACCTATTAGTTGTCCTTGATAGAGAGGCAATCATTAAATATTTTATGCATGGGATGGGCTTATATTCATTTTCATTGCATGGGATGCACAATTGCATAATACAGCATACATGAAACATCATACATTCATTGTATCAGCATCATGCGATCATTCATGACAAACACCAAGTTTTATGCATATGCCCTAATTGAAAGGAAACTAGCATGGAATATAGTAAGTGCATGGAAGTAAGGTAAATGTACTTGCCGAAAGATAGTATTAGATTAGAGGTAATAAGGGGTTAAGTGATTGGATTGAGTACATATACATGCCAATAGAGGAAGAAAAATATTTGAAATGATGTATTGTTAGACTAGGATATCTTGGTGAATAATCCATTGGGTCATAGTGTATTGGTGAACAAAGTGTATAGAGATTGTCCTATTAGTGCTAATGTAACAACCCAAATAGGGCTTGGTCGGAATTCACGCGGTAAGTCGGTTAAGAAAAGGTATTTGTGTAATTGAGTTATTGAAGAGAAGGAAGTTTAGTGTGTGTGCTTGTAGTGTATAGTGGTAGGGTGTAAGTGGACTAAGGGTTTTTATGGTTTGTGTTTAGAGTATGGTGCCAAGGGTGATGAGTTTAGATGGATGGATTGATTCCCTTAGTTAGAGACAAGTGGCAAAGGTTTGGTGAGCATTTAAAGAAAAGTAGGAGAGAGGGAAAGAAGGGGGGGCAGATTTTTCCTAGCTTCCCGTTGAAGCTAACTCCATTTTCTCCCTTTCTTCTTCAATTTCCGTTCTATCTCTCTCTCTTGCTTCCATTTTTCTTCTCTCATCCCTTTTCTCTTGTATTTTTCCTTGAGTTGTGAGTGTGATCTTGAAGGTTTGTGCTGGATTTGTTGAAGGTAAGTATTTGAGTTCGGATTGGGGGTTCCTTTGCTTGTTTCTTGTTCATTGATTTCTGGTTTTGAATGTGATTTGGGTTTGAATTTAAGTGTTCTTGGTTGGGTTGTGCAAGAATCGGAAGAGAGAAGGAAGAGCAAGGGCAAGGATATAGTGGATTCGTGAGGAAACTCGGTTCGAAGCTTCGTTTTCCAGGTTTGGGAGTTGTGTTCTTGAGTGTTTGTTTGGGATTTTCCTAATTGTGAATGTGTGTATAATTATGTGTTTATGAGATATTCTGGAAGTTGTTGATTGTGTTATGTTTATATGGTCTATATGCTATGGGTTTGTATTGGTTGAGTGGTTGAGTTTAGCTTGTGGAGTTTAGAACTCATTTTATGTTTTTATGTAGTGATGTTGCTCTTAGAATTCATGAGTAAGATTTGTTGATGGTATGACTCTTTGATGTTTGGATTGAGTTTCTATTGTTATTGGAGTGTGAAATTAGTTGATTGAAGTGATAGTTGTGAGATTTTCTGCTTGAAAGACCTTGGATTTGCCCTGAGGAATCCCATCTGGGCATGGGTCACGGTGGCAACCAATCTGATTACCACCGTGAGCCATGAACCAGAGGCATTCTACCATGAAGATTGAATAGGTCACGGTGGCAACCAATCTGATTACCACCGTGAGGTATCCAAACTCTTGATTCTGTCTGGCTTCTCTGGTACGTCACGGTGATAACCATTTTGGTTGTGACCGTGAGGTACCTCTTTTCAGCATTCTGCCAGAAGCTTTGGTATGTCACGGTGACAACCATTTTGGTTGTGACCGTGAGGTACCCCAGACTTGCTTTCTGCCAAGGATCTCTGGTATGTCACGGTGGCAACCAATCTGATTACCACCGTGACCTACCCTGTTTTTGCAATAAAATCCTTTCTGTTATGCATTTTTATGAATGTTTATTTATGATATTTAGCACGTGATACCATGTATTCTGGGTTTTGTATTCATCTTTTGCATCTTTCAGCTGATCAGTTTTTATGAATGGTGTTATAATTTGAACATTGTCTTATTTGTCTAATGTCATGTGAAAGTGCGTTGTCGAGCCTGAAGAGTCAAGGTATAGGATAATTAAGCATGCTTAAGAAGGGTTAGTATACAGCTGTTCTGTCCGCCCCGTTTGGGTGAAGTGGTCGACCTCCGAGATGGTCATCTTTCGTGTAGTGATAAAATGTTTTGAGACTCCGGTCTCCCGCGCTACCTTCGGGTATTAAAGTGTTTTTTTGAGGCTTCGGTCTCCCGTGCCGTGTTCCCGTATCCTCCACCATTGAATTCAGGCTATTGTGTGAACTGTCTGGTATTGGTTTAGCGAAGTGTTCTGATTATTGTGTGACTCTGAATAGTGTATTGATTTAGTGTTGTGTACTATTTATCCTGATTATATATTTATATCTCTGTACTCTGATTCATATTGTTTTATAAATGTTAGTGCATGTTTTCGTGTATAGTGCTCTGTTGTGTTTGTTTCTCCCCACTAAGCGTTATCGCTTAGCACGGGCTTTTATCCCGTGCAGGTAGCGTGAAGGATTTTTGGGAGTTGCTCGTGTCGCGCATCTGCAGGCTGGCCACATAGGAGTCGAGTTATTGATTTTGTCTTCTCCTGTAATTCGTTTTGTATATGTATTCTCTTGTTTAGTGGCTTATGTAAATTATTTTGTAAAGAATCTTTAATGTAATCTTTTGAGATATTGTGTATAGTTTTGAATTCTGTTCTTAATGATAATGTGGTATATTTTCTATGATTTCTCTTCTTGGTTGTTGAATGCTTCCACTTAGCGCATGTATGCTTCCGCTGTTTGAGCATCGTGTAGCGCGCCCGTCGGTGCCCTTCCAACGGAGGCGGCGGCGGGGGTGTTACAGCTAAGGGTTTTGATTTCTCAACTAATTTTTTTTCAACTCCCTTTTCATGAGTTTGATGTTATTATGGGGAGGGACTGGCAATCCGCCCACCAAGTGACTGTTAATTGTAAAATGAAGAGAGTTTCTCTTAAAGCTTCTAATGTTCAGGAAATCACTATTGTGGGTGAGAAAATAAATTTTCTCTCTTATGTTATCTCTGCTACTGCTGTTAAGAGACTTTTTAGGAAAGGATATATTGCATATTTATGCTATGTAGTGGAAATTAAGAAAAGGGCTTTAGGTGAAAGTGGAGCATCAGGTTCCATTGGGTTTTGTTGTAACTTATCTCGATACTAGAGTCGAAATGGGATTGGGTTATTAAGGATTTTGTGATGGGATTTCCACTTACCAGAAGGAGGCATGATACTATCTATTTAGTGATTCACAAATTCACCAAGTCAGTGCATTCTTGCTGGTGAGGATGGACTATCCTTTGATTAGACTGGCAAAGATTTACAATAATGAAATAGTGAGATTTCATGGAATACCATCTTCCAGTATTTCTGACAGAGATCCGAAATTTACTTCTCAATTTTGGAAGAAAGTGTAGAACTCCTTTATGTTGGACATTATTAACTGAGAAGAAGCTTATAGGGTCAAATTTAGTTAGAGAAATTGAAGAAAAGGTTCGGGTAATCAAAGACAGATTGAAAGAGGCAATGGACCATTAGAAGGTCTCGAGATTTGGTAAAAAAAAAATTCCAGTTAAGTCCAAGATTTTGGACCCTCGTGAGATTTTACAGTAATAGGGATTTATAGTTTTTCAACTCAAGTAAAATTTAGAGGACGAAATTTTGTTAAGTGGGGGAGAATTATAATGGCCCAAATAACGGGTTAGATGTCAATAGTATTTTTCAGTGTTGGTCAGCGTACCTAGAGTATTAAATACACTCGTGTATGAAAAATATTTTATTTTACCATTGAAAAATATTAGTTACAAGTAGCTTGATGGTGAAATTTGAAGTGAATTTGAGCTCAAATAGGTCTCCAAATGCTAAAAATGAGAAATAGTCGTTTTCGATTTAAATAGTTACCGGGTTTGACCAAACTTTCATCAGACTATTAAAAATAGTTATTGACCTCTAAAAATTTATCTAAAGACATGGCTAGACTCTAAATAATGTATATACTTTATTGATAGTGAAATGGAATTTTTACGGTAACATAAAAATTTGAGCTATTAGACTAATTTAAATGAACCGAACTAAAATTGGTCTCTGATTGGACTGAAATATAAAATGTAGCCTTTTCTATATATGTTTGAATATTGCTATTAATTTTGGGAGAATTTGAGCTAGGGAAGAGAGAAAATTAATTTAAGTTTGCAAATTGGGCCACAAAAGTGGTTTGAGCCTTGGATTAGTTAGTCCAACTTTGTTGAACCTCAAACCAACCCAAAAACCAACTATATAAGCCTAATAATCTGTCTCTTAACCTAAAATTTTGGTTCAGTCCCATTCTCCTCCTCTCCCTTAAGAACGGAAGCTCTTTTCTTCCCTTTTCAAACGAAATTTCTTCTTCTTCCAATTTCTTCCATAAATCCAAGCATTTCAAGTGTTATCAGCCCTTAATGATCGTATTTCCAGCCCCTAATTTCTGTATTGGGTGAAGATTAAGAGATAAATCAAGATTTCTAGGTTTTGGCCAAAAGTTAAGGTAAGACAAATTGATGGTTTTAATTGATTTATTTGATTCTAATAGTTAGATTATATTGTATTAAGTGTGTTTATATGGTTTAATTGAATTATTGAGGCATAATTTTCTTGGGTTTTCTTCATGGGAGATTTGGCCATGGCTTGTTTAAAGAGAAGGAAGGAATTCTTTTAAGCTTTTGTGAAGGAGAAGGAGGTTTAAATGTTTTAACAAGGTTTTAATGTATGTGGTTACAAATTCTTTAGATTTTTAATTAATTTATTTGAATTTAGGGTAATAAAATTTGGGGGTTTTGATGAATTGTGCAAGAATAAGTGAAATTTATGGTAGAAACCTGCTTAGGGATGTTTAAATTGAGGATTTGAATAATTAAATTTAAAAAGAAAAATTCTGCCCAAAAGTACCGATTGACCTCTTTGAACTATTTTGATCAAATGAGAAATAGTCATTTTCCAGTAGAAATTTAAGATATTGAGGATCAATTGATAAGAAGACCACTTTTTCTAAAAATGGTGTTCGCATGTTAGTTTCAGTGATGTAAGTTAAGGTTAAGGCCCTAAATCCTATTTTGACTAAATTGTGTATTTTCTTCCCGAATCAAACCTGAACATCAATTGGTATTTTATTTATAATTGAATGCATATAATTGCTAATTAAGTGATAATGTAATTTAATAGATGTTTAAATGATGGAAAATAAATTTTGAAGAAAAATTTTTGTAAGTGGTCGAAATTGGATTTGTAATTGTCTTAATGAATAATGTGGTTATTTGTGAGTTATAAGCCATTAAATGTTTATAGATATAATTTTAAGTGTAATTTAATTTAATTGGTTTTATTTGAATTTATTTAAGAATTTTATAATGAAATAATGTATTATGTACAATTTGACATAATTGAGGTTAAGGTGAGATTTTAGTATATTTGATACTAAAAATTGGATAATTAGTTAACTGGAATTTTATTTGAATTAAATTGAATAATTTATGGTGAATTATGCTATTATGGAAATGGAAGCTTTTATTGAATTTAAATGAGTTCTTTGATTAAATGATGTTAATGTTGTTTATTTCATAATTGGAGATGGTTTATTGACAATTGGTTAAATTGATAGTAAATTTTCCATTTTGGCATATTGATGATTTAAAGGATATAATAAGTTAATTTGTGTACATATTATGTATTGAAATGGAATTGTAATAATTGAGGAATTAATTGCCTTAAGTAATAGTCTGGTAGTCAAATCTAGCTCAGGATATAGTTGACTAGCCATAGGAATGCTATACCGCGGTGGTGAGCATGATGTCTCACCTATTGTAGGCCAATGATAGTCCTACTAAAATGTATTGAAATGAAATGTAGGGGTGGTTATTCGGAGACCCTCTAAACTGTATTGCACCATGAAATGTAGGGGTGGTCCTGCGGGGTCCCTCTAAAATGTATTACACCATGAAATGTAGAGGTGGTCCTTCGAGTTCCCTCTAAAATGCATTGAACCTATAGGATTCACGTTCCGTATATCTAGTCCTGAAATTTCTACTACGTCATACTAGGGGCATAATTGCACAAAAGTGACAAAAATGATTAAAGTGACAAAAATGTTTTAATTGGCATACGTGATTGTAATGATTTAATATATGGCAACTCTTTGGAGTTATTTATGTGAATTTGATTTAAATGCATTTTTGTATTAAATGTGCTTTGGGAGGATTAATTTGTATATTGTATGTTGTTTAAAGAAATAAGATGATTATATAGTTATTTAATGATAATTTTACAGTTAAATGAATATTTAGGAATTTTATGATAATATATCTCCAGCATAATTAATTGACTGACTATATTATAATTAGATTTATAATATAGCTTACAATTGTTTTTAATTGGGATTTTGAAGTTAATATTTTTTAGTAAAATTGACTTATTAAATTGTAATGTATATTTTTAAGGTTAATATACATAATTGAAAAAGTGTTAAAACTGATTAAATTGTTAAAGTTCGTTTTAATATGATATTTGATAATGTTTTATAAACTAAATTGTATTTGCATGATAATTAATGAATCTATGTACTTATAATGCTTATTAGTTGCATTTTAGTAAAAACAAATGCGTATTTGAATGACGAAATGGTAATAAAATGTGATTCATGGACTAATTTATAATTTGTCTCTAATAAAGCTAATTGATGAGTTATATTGTAACTTTATTTATATAATAGTTTATAATTGAAATTTTAGATTTGTCTTTTCTATTTAAATGTTATAAATGAATTGTTTTTTGTTATCAAGTTTTATTTGTATATTTTAACTTGTAGTATGCAGAAATTGTTTAATAGAAATTTTTAGAATTGTAACCACCACTGAGCATTTTTAAGTTCAGCATTTAGTGTTTTATAACTACATGTAGGTTGATAAACGATGTTTTGGAGTAAGTATGCCTCGCTTTTGGAAGCAAGTCGAGTGAAGGTTATTCTTTTGTATGGACATGTTTTGGTAGGGTTTTAAAATCCTATGCATGTATATTTTTGGATTTTAGTCTTGTAATGGCATGTATGTGAATACGCTATATTATAGGAATAGTTAGATATTAATGATGGATATTATTGTTTTGGATTAGTATATACTGATTAGACTGGAATGGATTAGGATTTTGAGTGGATATTAAGTTATAATCGTTGTGCCCCTAAGTTGGGCTGTGCTATTGCTTGAATTGCAGGTTTTTGGGTAGCTATATTGTGACGCGCGCCGGATCCCGAGCGCCGCCCTTTCGGACCACCCGCACGTGGGCGATCGGGGCATTTGCAGGTCCGTTGGCAGCTTGCGATAAATCGCAAGTGCGTCTATGTTGGGCAACAAGGAGGTATCATGGAGTCGCCACCCAATAGAACATTGGGAAAGTTTCTCTCGCCTCGGAGAGCCTAAGACTTGCGCATTTTATCCATATTGGGCCATGAGGCCTTGGATTAGCGCTAAAGTCTCGTGACCCAAGAAGTATTTTGGAGGATAACCTCTAACCTCTCGAGCCCAAAGACCAGAGCTGGGTCCGGGATTTCTCATCTATTTCTACCTCAATTAGTTTATGATCAAATTTTAATATCATTAATTCGCTCTCTCTCCACACTATGCAGTTTAATTAAAAGGCGCATTTATTCACATTTTGAAAGCAATAAATGAGCAAAATAAATGTCAAAGCGATAAATTACAATAATACAAGGAGCGGAATACAACTCCCTTTTAAAAGTGCAAACATGCATAAAACCGGGGAATTTATTAATCATGAGGACTTTGGTCCCCGCATGCATAATTAAAGAAAATATTCTGGATGTGATGATCTTATTTGGGATGAAAACTGGGACATTGGTCCCGCTTTATTATGAAAGATCCAAGTTAATTTAGTAAAAATATTTTGGTGATTTTTATTTTGGTGCGCATAAGAAAACATTTTATTCAATGAATATATACAAGGCAATGTAAATAAAATGGGAATTAAAAATGTATAAAGAAAATACCAAGCCCCGCAACTCCTCCTTCATGTGCATGGATGCTCAATTGAAAAGAAAAAACAATGATGTGCAACCAAAAATAAAACAAAAGAAATTCATGTTAGTGATTAAGCCAACAAAATAATATGACATAAAAAGATAATATGTACCATGAAAATATAATATGCATAAAATAATCATGATGTAATTTAACATGCATAGAATAATTAAGATGCAATTTAACATGCATAAGGTGGGAAAGTATCATGGCACATGCAACTTATTAATATTAGTAATTAACGTGCATGGAAAATTAGTGACAATCAATTTTACTATAGTTAAGACATGAATTAAAAAATGTAACATGAGAATAACACAACTTAACATGCATGACTAGCATAAAATAATGATTATAACACTCATACATGCAAAAGAAAGCATAATAATAAACATGATATAGCATTAAGAAATTAAAGGTATTTACAACCTAAAACATGCATAATTACATGAACAAAGAATAATTTGACATGAAAAAAAAAGATAATAGAATTTAAAAAGCTTATTTGTTATATGAATAATTGAAGATAAAAAAAATAATAAGAAGAATATGGAGACTAAGAGAATTTACATGTTTGATATGTTAATTGGAAGCCAAAATAAATGAAATTAACAAGAGAGTTAATGAGTAAAGCCAAGAATAATTACCCTCAAATTCAGTTTTGAAGAATTGAAGATAGAAGTGTTGAATTCCTTGTCTTCTCTTGTGAAAATCCTTAGAAAATAGCTTGAAAACTTGAAGAAAAGCTCTTGGAAACAAGTGTGTAAGATGGATTTTTTTTCTCTCAACTCAAAGCTCCAAAATTCAGTTTTTTTCTAACAAAATGTTCTTAGTTCGTCCTCCCTTTCTCTGAATTTTTTCTAGTGTTTTTAACCATCAAAAATTACCCAAAAACCACCCAAAACCGTCCAAAAACCGCTAAAAATCGTGTTTAGGTCGAAAAATGGGCGAAATGGGCGAAGTGGGGCGAGAAATCGGCGTCAGGGGCGAGAGATCGTGCGCGTCGCGCACGTTTCCGCGCGATTTGCGCGGAGTTTCCGCGCACGACGTGCGCGGGGCGAGCGACGCCCTGCGCGTCGCTCGCGCGGAGCGCACGGAAATTTGCGACGGCCCTTGGCCGTCGCCTTTTCGTCGCGATTATTTTCCCCTATTTTATTTTCCACATTTTTCCATCATTTTTCACCTTTTTTTTTTTTTTTTTTTATAAAATACCCTCAACCTAAAACACACTTTTTATTCTTCAAAATAATTTAAAAAATATTTTTAAAATATTTTTAAAATACCCTTTTTACTCACCAAAAAGACAAGGAAAATCACTTCTGAGCTCCAATCTTTTTGCCTATAAGCCGGCATAGCTAAATTTCATCATCGGGTAATCCTGATCAAGGCTACTCGGGACCCGGTGTCTACAGTTGCCCCCAATTTTGAAGAGACTAGTGCATGGGTGCCTAGGTGAGCCAAAATTCAGGAAAAGGAAAGAAACGCGTACCTGAAGCGGCGATCTTCCTGCTTGATGGAGTTATGATGATAGCTGCTGCTGTCTTTTGGTTGTAGCTGGTAATACCGTAGGTGCGCTAACCTCTTGTGGGTGGCGCCGCTATCGTGCTAAACATTGTGAGTTGGTAATGCTGTGGTCGTGCTAACCTCTTGTGGGTATTGCCGCCATCGTGCTAACCGCTGTGAATTGGTGGTGCCGTGGTCGTGCTAACCTCTTGTGGGTAGTGCCGCCATCGTGCTAACCGCTGTGAATTGGTAGTGCCGTGGTCGTGCTAACCTCTTGTGGGTAGTGCCGCCATCGTGCTAACCGCTGTGAATTGGTAGTGCCGTGGTCGTGCTAACCTCTTGTGGGTAGTGCCGCCATCGTGCTAACCGCTGTGAATTGGTAGTGCCGTGGTCCTGCTAACCTCTTGTGGGTAGTGCCGCCATCGTGCTAACCGCTGTGAATTGGTAGTGCTGTGGTCGTGCTAACCTCTTGTGGGTAGTGCCGCCATCGTGCTAACCGCTGTGAATTGGTAGTGCCGTGGTCGTGCTAACCTCTTGTGGGTAGTGCCGCCATCGTGCTAACAGCTGTGGATTTATTTTTTTATTTTTTTTATTTTTTGCTCCTTTAGATGTTTGGACTAGTGTCATCACTTGGCTTTTGTGGGTGTTTCCCGCCGATTTCTCCTGCAAGATTGTATGCATAGGAATATACAAGAAATCATGTGTGTATGTTATGGAATGCAAATGCTTGCAAAAATGTATAGATCGCGCCCTAGGTGATCCATGGTTTGCTGAACTTATAGCTTGTCTGCTGTATCGTGCCCCCTGAATCCTGAGGATCGTCGACAAGCTTTCTGAAAGAGACGTCCGGTGTATATCCCTTGCCCCCTGGTCAATGATCATTTACTTGGGATTCTATTTCATGTTCTGTGTTGTGTGTTGTCTGACTGACAAAAGATCATCTTGAAATAATGCCGCCTTATCGCTCCAGGCATTGAATGTCATTGTTTTAAAGGTAGTGCGTCCCTTGTGGATTTTCACACTAGCTTTTTTTTGCGGGAAATGCGTCCCTTATGGGATTTTCACACAACCCTTTGCCTAACTTTTGCCTGGAATGGACCCAACCCAATCCAGCGGCTTTTGTTTATTTTATTTTTTTGTAGGGCAGACTGCCTGTTTCCAGGTTTTCACCCTGCCCTTTGGCTTAACTTTTGCTTAGAGAGCCAGTTACGGTTTTCATCTCTAACGGCCTTTTTTTTTTTTTTTTTTTTTTTTTTAGAGAAGGTTATCACCAAAGCTTCTGTTAAAAGCAAATAGGACATATCTGATGAGCGATAATTATTAGATGAAAATTTGATATAACTCTTTTTGAGACAGAACTGAGAGATCAATGAAAATATATTCTATTATTCCTTGCAAAAATTGTGTACATTTCTATATGATTTCATCATACATGATTTTTCATTTGACAAGAATTCAAAAGCATGTGACTACACCTAATCTCGGAGTGGGTTTTGTCAGCATCAAACTCCTGTTATCAATTGGCCCTCTCGGGTTTTCTCGATTGAATATTTTCTCTTGGCCCTTAATTTTTGCCCAGGATGCCTTTTTTCGGTTTTCACCCTGACAAGGCGCCCAATTTTAGCAAGGCCGCCTTTTTTTTTCGGTTTTCGACCCGCGGGGCATTTATTCTCTTCTTTTTATTTTTGGTCTTTAGCCATGGAACCTTTTAAGTCTGTCGACATTGATCGGGTCCTTGAACTCATTCCCATCGCTGTCTGCTAAAATTGCTGCTCCTTTTGTTAGCAACTTTTTCAAAATGAAAGGTCCTTCCCAGGTTGGTCTGAATTTTCCTCGTATGTCTGGAACTCCCGGCCTCATCATCTTAAAGACCAAATCCCCCTCTTTCAACGGGTGCTTTCGTACCTTCTTGCCAAAGGACCGAGCTAGTCTCTTCTGATAAACCTGATTGTGGTAATAGGCTCTCAACCTATCTTCATCCAATAGATTCAACTGCAACAATCGCTGTTGTGCCCATTATGTCTCCGGAATCTCGGCTTCCAGGACTACCCTTAATGATTTCAGCTCAATTTCAACCGGCAGGACTGCTTCAGTTCCGTATACCAGAGAAAATGGCGTTGCCCCTGTAGAGGTTCTGACTGTTGTTCTATAACCCCAAAGTGCGAAGGGTAGCTTTTCTGCCCAATCCTTGTAGTTCTGAACCATCTTGGCTAAAATTCTCTTCACATTCTTATTCGCCGCTTCAACTGCACCATTCACTTGAGGACGGTAAGGAGAAGACTTATGATGTTGGATCCCATATTTCTGGAGCATCCGTTTAGTCTCTGCTAGGAATTGTACCCCATTATCAGATACAATGTGATGTGGGAGACCATATCTGCATATCAAATTCCGCTCGATGAATTTAGCCATATCCCTTGCATCAACCTTCTTGAAAGATTCAGCCTCAACCCACTTAGTGAAGTAGTCAATGGCAACTATGATGAATCTATGCCCATTAGAAGCAGTAGGATGGATTTCGCCTATGATGTCTATTCCCCATGCTGCAAATGGCCATGGAGATGTTAAGTTATGTAACTCTGAAACTGGCACATGCCTCAAATTCGCGTACTGTTGGCATAACTGGCATTGCTTCACAAATTTTGAACAATCTGTATCCATTGTGAGCCAATAAAACCCTTGGCGCATGATCTTCTTTGCTAAGGCTAAGCCATTCATGTGAGCTCCACAAACCCCGGCGTGAACCTCTTCCATAAGTCTTTTAGCTTCTTTCTCTGCCAGACATCTTAACTGGATACCATCAGCTTGCCTTTTATACAAAGTGCCATTAACACTGATGAATTGAGTGGATAACTTCCTGATCATTCTTTGGTCCTTCTCATTGGCTTCCTCTGGAAAGACTGATCTCTCTAAATAATTCTGAATGTCATAATACCATGGATTTCCATCATTGGCCTCAATGTCCATCACCTGTTCAGCTTCAAAGCAAGGTCTTTCCGAACTATAAATCAGCACGGGTTTCATTGCAACTCCTGTTGGGTTATCCCACATAGACACTAATGTTGCTAGAGCATCAGCTAACTGATTTTCGTCTCTGGGGATGAAGTGAAAAGTGCAAATCTCGAACTGGCTGCTTAACGTTCTCAAGTGCTTTACATAAGGCAACAACCTTTCTTCCTTGACAGACCACTCCCTTCTGATCTGATGAATTACCAAGGAAGAATCTCCAAATACTTCTGCGGTCTCTGCCCCCAGAGCGAGTAATGCTTCCAATCCAAAGATGCAAGCTTCATATTCTGCTTCATTATTGGTAGCCTTATACCTCAACTTCTTAGCCAATGGTAGTCTTTCACCATCTGGGGTCGTAAGAATAACTCCTACGCCTGCTCCCTTATTATTGACTGCTCCATCAAAGAATAATTGCCACCCTTGCACTGCTATGGCCGTAACATCTTCATCTGGGAAGTTGTATTCAAACTGATCTCCCTCAATAGGATGCTCGACTAAGAATTCTGCTACCGCTCTTCCTTTAATGGTTTTCTTGGTTATGTACTCAATATCAAATTCCTGCAACAGCAGTAACCATCTTCCCATCTTCCCTAGTAGAGAGGGTGCTTCTTGGAGGTATCTGAGCGGATTATGTTTGGCAACCGTTTGTACCTTGAAGGAATGAAAGTAGTGCCGCAACTTCTTAGAAGCCCAGATAACTGCTAAACAAATCTTTTCTACCTCTACATATTTGGCTTCGTACGGCAGGAATTTCTTGCTAAGATAATAAACTGCAAACTCCACACCAAAATCGTCCTCTTGAGACATCATAGCACCCACTGAGTTATCTTCCACAGCCAGGTACAGGATTAGTGGTTTGGCATGGCGTGGTGGTCTTAGTACCGGAGGATTTAGCAGATAGTCCTTAATGGTGTCAAAGGCCAGTTGACAGTCATCGTTCCATATCATCGGCTGATTCTTCCTAAGAAGCTTGAAAATAGGCTCACATACTGAAGTTAGCTTGGCAATAAATCGGCTGACGTACTGAAGCTTTCCTAAGAAACTTCTGACGTCCTTCTCCTTCTTGGGCACTGGCATCTCTCTTATGGCTTTGACTTTATCGGGATCTACCTCGATTCCCCTCTGGCTTACTACATGGCCTAACAACTTTCCTGATGTAACTCCAAAAAGGCACTTCTTGGGATTGAGGCACAAATCGTACTTGCTAATTCTTTGAAAGAACTTTTCTAAAGCCTCAAAGTGACCTTCCCTGGTAGCCGACTTAATCATCATGTCATCAACGTACACCTCCACTTCTTTGTGGATTAAGTCATTGAGAACCTTGGTCGCCATCCTCTGATAAGTCGCTCCTGCATTTTTCAACCCAAAAGGCATAACTCGGTAGGCATATGTCCCCCACTCGGTGATAAAGGCTGTCTTGATCTGGTCCACTATCTTGTTAAGAATTTGATTGTACCCTGCATATCCATCCACAAAGCTATACATCATACAAGCAGCAGCACTATCTACTAGCACATCAATATGAGGCAGTGGGAAATCATCTTTAGGGCAAGCTTTGTTCAGGTCTCGATAGTCGACGCATACTCAAACCTTACCGTCTTTCTTAGCTACAGGAACCACATTAGCTAACCATGTTGGGTATTGAACCTCTATCAGGAACTTAGCCTCAATCTGCTTATGGATCTCCTCTTTCACTTTCTGTGCCCATTCTGGCCTAAGCCTCCGAAGCTTTTGCTTGACTGGTTTAAACTCTGGGTAAGTTGGGATGGCATGTTCGGCAACATCTCGATCTATTCCCGGCATATCCTCATAGGTCCAGGCAAAGACTTTTTCATATTTTTTTAATATTCTCTCAAATTTTATTCTCTCTTCAGGAGTTATGTCTGATGCTAGCAAAATTTCCTTTGGATTTTCCAAAGTTCCGAGATTAAATGCAGTTGTGCCAGTTGAATTAATATCAAAAATGAATGCATCATGCTTATGATCATGCGACATGAAATCATCAGAAACATCACACAAGTAAGCAAAGTTGTTCATCTCATTAACATAATCAGAAACATTAACATTGTCCTCAAAGAGTTCTGGTATAAAAAGAGAATCTAAATGACTATCAACTTCAGTCGACGCCGATACTGCAGCTGACTGTGCTTTGGCTTCTTGATTTGGTGAAATCTTGAGATCTTCCCTCTTCGGCTCTGGTTCCACTATCTTCTCCATCCGCTGCAGGGCGAGTAATAGCGACATACTCATTTCCATATAGGTCTTGCATCACATACCATTCTGATAGGCTCGATCCAATCATAAAGACTGGAGGTGGCACTGTGTTATAACCAGACTTCTTCTTGCTTTCTCTTTGCTCAGGTTCGGTGATCTGCTTGTTGTCAATTAGATCTTGGACCCGATGTCTTAGCGTTATACACTCATCCGTCAAATGCCCGGTATGTTGGTGGAATGCGCAGTATTCATTCTCTTTGTGCCCTGGCTGCCCTTGGGCCTTGGCCAGCTTAGGTGATAGGGGCTGCAGTTTTCCTTCTTTTATTAGCCTCTTCAGCACCCATGATAAAGGCCTACCCAAGTTGGAGAAATACCTCTGACTTACGCCGGTTGCAGACACCTCGGCAGTCTTCCCAACTCTGTTACCACTGCTTGAACCTACTGGTCTGGCCGTCCCCTGATTGCTGTATCCCCTCCGGGCATAGGACTCACTATTTGCCCTCTTGGATAAATATTCTCCTTCCGCTTCTATGGCAATGTCCTTCAAAGACTCCCAATCCTTGAGTCCCTTCATTTTTAGTCCCTCTCTCAAGTAAGGACTGGCATTTCGAATGAATAGCCGGATCTGATCAGAAGTGTCCGGTTTGCGTTTCATCTCCATAACCCGGTTTCTCCACCGAGTAAGGTACTCGTGGAAGGACTCCCCAGCCTTCTGCTGTAACAACTCGAGATCTTTCAAAGTGACCTCCATCCGGGTACTGCAATCGTACTGCTTAAGGAACTCTTCGGTCAACAAGTCCCAGTCCTCCTTGGATCTCCTGTCAAGCCCATGGTACCAATCAATAGCAGCTCCTGTGAGACTCAAACAGAAATATTCTATCTTCTGCTTTCTTGTTAAGGTCGTTCCCTTCATGACCAGCGAGTATTGCTTGATGTGTGCGGCAGGGTCAGAGGTTCCATCAAATTTGGGAATGTCCGGCATCTTAAAATTCTGGGGAATTAGGTCATCCCCATCCAGCTCTCGGTCTTCCGGGTTCATTCCTTTTCCCACGGTCATCATCCTTGCCATGACCTCAAATCTCTCTTCCATTTTCCTCCACATTGCCTCATCCAGTTTTGGCAACTTTTCTTTAGCTACTGCATGCTCCTCATGCTCACCTCCCCCAAACTCAACTTCAGACCTGGGGCCTTCTCTGCGCTCAATGGGTGCAGGTACTCTTTGCTCAATAATAGGTGGGTCAACCACTGGTTGGTTAACTGTAGCAGGACGCTCTTCTCTTACATCCTCTTGTTCAGCTGGTACTCGGACAGGAATAGCAGCAGCTTGTTGCCCAGCTATGGTGGCGGCAAGATTGCCCATCATTGCAATCATTCGGGCTTCAAATTCCTCCATTCTCTTTCCTACCTCCTCAACGATTACTGCCCGGGTTGCATCAGACTCATTTGATAGATTAGCCATGCTTACTTCTGTTGATGATTCAGAAGAAAACCCCACACTATTTTCTGAGATTGAATCTGAACTCTGAGATGACACTAACTCAGTTAACCCCAAAAGCGGCGTCCTTCTTAACCGTCCGTCGGGACCTCTAGACCACCCAGGAGAATCTATGATGGCTGAAATGCAAAAATTGTTAAGATGATGCATGATTAAAATGCAATGCATGCTCGTGCTGATGCAACATAGACAAACACATGCAAGCAGATAGATCTTTCCAACCTTGTATCTCCCACACACGTGGTAATGCGGTCTCTTTCCTAGGTGGGCTTGATCCATGGGTTAACGGGGAACCCAATGGACACGTATGGTGCGCGGTGAAAAACCGGCAGCATAACAGCTCCTATCTAATGTACATACGTATGGGTGTTTGGCCATTACGTATTTAAACAATTCAACTTAACTAAGATGGGCCCACCAGGGCATGAAAGCCTTTGATGAAGACCATTTAATTAAATTGGTTTCGTTTAATATATGATGGCCCATATAGCAAGCATAGTATTACGGTACATTTCACCTAGCGGAAGTGTAACACCCCAAAACCACCCCAGTAGTTTGAGCCTGTCCGTGTCGGAATGTGTGTATTTTATGTGTTGCTTGTGTGTGTTAAATTGGTTTATTTATTTAATTTATGTATATTAGTTTGAGAAGAGGAGTTAGGATATAGTATAAGTGGATGTATAGAATTAAGGTATGAATTAGGGATAGCTTAATGTGTATGTTAAGGTATGGGAGTAGGGTGTGATTTGAGCCATGTGTTTTAAGGAGAGAATGACAAGTGGCAAAGGGGATAAGTGGGCATTTATTGGGTTGGTGAAGAGAGAGAGAGAAGGGCAGCCTTTCCCTTGATTTCCCGTTCTCCTCCTCCTTCTCACGCCGTTTCCTTTTTCTTCTTCTTCCTTCTCCTTTGTTCTTCCTTTTCTTTACATAATCTTGCTCCCACTTTCTTAATTGAGTAATTAGAATTGATTAGCTTGTGGATTTTGGAAGCTTAAAGGTGAGTTGGGGTTATGGGTATTTTAGATTCTTCTTTTTCCTCTTCTCTAGGTTTATATATTTGTAAATTCATTTGTGGGTTATTTTAGAATTGATCTTGATTGTTATGGGTTTATGGTTCAGAGGAGGCTCCTAGACCTGATAAAGGAAAAGGAATCGCTAGCGGAAGAGAAGCTCGCGATTAGGAGCTAAGGAGAGAAGGTTTGGGAATTGTTCATCCTTTTGTACATTTTTGTGAATTGAGTGTATTGAATGTGTTTTTGGTTTTGATGGAGGTTATAAGTTGTGCTATTGTAGTTTAAATCATATTAATTATGATATGAGACGCTTGAGAATGAATATTGTTGAAGGAATTGTGAGAAAGTATGTGAATAGTGATAATTGTTGTTAAATGTGCTGTTTTGGAAATCCTTGAAATTGAACATGTAATTGATTTGATTTAATTGAGATAAATAGTGGTAAAGTTGGGTTTTCATGTATGTTATGAGTTGTGGATGCTTGGGTTGCTAAATTTTGAGTTTTGGAGTCAATTTTGGAAGTTTGGATGTGAAATTTGAGTGAAATCTGCAGAATTTGGGCGTAAGAGTTGAAAAATCCGTGTCTGTCGCGACCGCGACACTGTCGTGAGTGCGACAGAATGCGGGGGTTTCAACCCTCGTGCCGGCGTGAGTGATGTCTCGCCGAGGAATTCGAGGGAGCTCTCTGTCGCGAGCGCGACAACCATCGCGAGCGCGACAGAGTGCTCGAGCTTCGAGCTTGTGCGAGATTCTCTTCTGTCGCGAGCGCGACAGAAGAGCAATCCCTTCATCCTCTCGCGACCACGAGATCTCTCGCGATCGCGAGACGAGGCGGGGAAGTGTAGATTGGCTTCTGTCGCGAGCGCGACAGACGTGACTTCCAAATTTGATTTCTTTTTCTTTTTGCTTAATGACTTAAATTCTTTTGCATGCAATCTTATTAAGCTTTGACTATCTTTTGCCTAGTAATATATATACATGTAAACGTGATAAGATTTTTGCATAACCTGCTAATGTCGGATAAGTGGATAGTTAGGCATGCCTAATAGAGTTATGTGCCGCTGCAGCTATGTGTACGATTTGGACCCTGATCAGGTCCCCCGACTGGATCCTCGCGATCCCTTTGTCTGAATCTTTCTTAAGATTCTATGTGAAACCAAATTGGAATAAAATAAATGGAATATTTTGATACCTCCGGGTATCTATGTGTTTGAAATATGATACCGATACTCTCAAGTATCTATGTGTACTCGTTATCCACTCATTATGATTAAGCAGGTGTCATTGTGTTTTGTATAAGAATCTTTGGATGAGAATGCAAATATCTGAATTAACTATGTATGATTATATGCCCATAATTGCATTGTTATCATGTGTTTTCTGTTACCGTCACTGTGAGTGGCGGTCATGCATTATGTGGTTCCCCACTAAGCGATTTCGCTTAGCACGGGTGTTTATCCGTGCAGGTGTGGAAGGTTCTGATACGCGTGGTATGGGTGTGTCGCATCAGGAAGGCCAACGCAGCTAGGGATCGGAAGTGTTATAGTATAGGCTTTTCTTTCTTTTGTAATGGATGTAATATTTTGTAAGCCCTTTTGAACAGTGTACTTGGGACTTTTGTATATTCGTCCTTCTTTTTGTAAAACGATGTAAGATGTAAAGATTTTCTTGGTATGTAAATAAAAGTACTCCTTTTGTTCTATTATCCTCTTCTTTTTATTAAAATTTTTATTTGTACTGAATATGTGATTCTATAATGTGATGTTTACATGTTTGTACCAGTGGGATGTGACACTCCTTCCTATCGGGGTACTTCTCGCTCTAATCACGAGCAGAAGTATCCATGTTATAGGTTGGGGTGTGACAGGAAGTATCTATTGCCATTACATGAGCTTTGGACAAGGGAGATGTTACTTTAAGGCTACCCAAGCATGATCCCTGCCGAGGGGTCTAGCTCATCACAAGCATAGCGACCGGTCGGGTCGTCATTTTGATATACCATTGAGGTACGTGGCTTGGGCTGGTGATTATCCTTAACACTTCCCCAAATTGAGTGAAAATGAGGTCGTGCTTCGGGAACGCACCGGGGCTTGAAAAGGGACCAAACTAACTTAATCTAAAGCTCTAATGAGATGATATGCAATTTTGAGATAAAGCGAATTTATGAATTAAATTTTAACCATAAATGTTAAACGAGGTATTTTCAAATTGAAATCTCGAACCATATCGTCCCCAGTGGAGTCGCCACTGTGATGCGCGCCGGATCCCGAGCGCCGCCCTTTCGGACCGCCCGCACGTGGGCGATCGGGGCATTTGCGGGTCCGTTGGCAGCTTGCGATAAATCGCAAATGCGTCTATGTTGGGCAACAAGGAGGTATCATGGAGTCGCCACCCAATAGAACATTGGGAAAGTTTCTCTCGCCTCGGAGAGCCTAAGACTTGCGCATTTTATCCATATTGGGCCATGAGGCCTAGGATTAGCGCTAAAGTCTCGTGACCCAAGAAGTATTTTGGAGGATAACCTCTAACCTCTCGAGCCCAAAGACCAGAGCTGGGTCCGGGATTTCTCATCTATTTCTACCTCAATTACTTTATGATCAAATTTTAATATCATTAATTCGCTCTCTCTCCACACTATGCAGTTTAATTAAAAGGCGCATTTATTCACATTTTGAAAGCAATAAATGAGCAAAATAAATGTCAAAGCGATAAATTACAATAATACAAGGAGCGGAATACAACTCCCTTTTAAAAGTGCAAACATGCATAAAATCGGGGAATTTATTAATCATGAGGACTTTGGTCCCCGCATGCATAATTAAAGAAAATATTCTGGATGTGATGATCTTATTTGGGATGAAAACTGGGACATTGGTCCCGCTTTATTATGAAAGATCCAAGTTAATTTAGTAAAAATATTTTGGTGATTTTTATTTTGGTGCGCATAAGAAAACATTTTATTCAATGAATATATACAAGGCAATGTAAATAAAATGGGAATTAAAAATGTATAAAGAAAATACCAAGCCCCGCAACTCCTCCTTCATGTGCATGGATGCTCAATTGAAAAGAAAAAACAATGATGTGCAACCAAAAATAAAACAAAAGAAATTCATGTTAGTGATTAAGCCAACAAAATAATATGACATAAAAAGATAATATGTACCATGAAAATATAATATGCATAAAATAATCATGATGTAATTTAACATGCATAACATGCATAAGGTGGGAAAGTATCATGGCACATGCAACTTATTAATATTAGTAATTAACGTGCATGGAAAATTAGTGACAATCAATTTTACTATAGTTAAGACATGAATTAAAAAATGTAACATGAGAATAACACAACTTAACATGCATGACTAGCATAAAATAATGATTATAACACTCATACATGCAAAAGAAAGCATAATAATAAACATGATATAGCATTAAGAAATTAAAGGTATTTACAACCTAAAACATGCATAATTACATGAACAAAGAATAATTTGACATGAAAAAAAAAGATAATAGAATTTAAAAAGCTTATTTGTTATATGAATAATTGAAGATAAAAAAAATAATAAGAAGAATATGGAGACTAAGAGAATTTACATGTTTGATATGTTAATTGGAAGCCAAAATAAATTAAATTAACAAGAGAATTAATGAGTAAAGCCAAGAATAATTACCCTCAAATTCAGTTTTGAAGAATTGAAGATAGAAGTGTTGAATTCCTTGTCTTCTCTTGTGAAAATCCTTAGAAAATAGCTTGAAAACTTGAAGAAAAGCTCTTGGAAACAAGTGTGTAAGATGGATTTTTTTTCTCTCAACTCAAAGCTCCAAAATTCAATTTTTTTCTAACAAAATGTTCTTAGTTCGTCCTCCCTTTCTCTGAATTTTTTCTAGTGTTTTTAACCATCAAAAATTACCCAAAAACCACCCAAAACCGTCCAAAAACCGCTAAAAATCGTGTTTGGGTCGAAAAATGGGCGAAATGGGCGAAGTGGGGCGAGAAATCGGCGTCAGGGGCGAGAGATCGTGCGCGTCAAGCACGTTTCCGCGCGATTTGCGCGGAGTTTCCGCGCACGACGTGCGCGGGGCGAGCGACGCCCGACGCCAAGGGCGTCGGACGCGCGGAGCGCACGGAAATTCGCGACGGCCCTGGGCCGTCGCCTTTTCGTCGCGATTATTTTCCCCTATTTTATTTTCCACATTTTTCCATCATTTTTCACCTTTTTTTTTTTTTTATATAAAATACCCTCAACCTAAAACACACTTTTTCTTCTTCAAAATAATTTAAAAAATATTTTTAAAATATTTTTAAAATACCCTTTTTACTCACCAAAAAGACAAGGAAAATCACTTCTGAGCTCCAATCTTTTTGCCTATAAGCCGGCATAGCTAAATTTCATCATCGGGTAATCCTGATCAAGGCTACTCGGGACCCGGTGTCTACATATATTTTAGCCGTTATGCTGTTGGATTTTAACCAAATGAATAGTAAATAAGACAGTTTTAAGTCAATCGGCAAGCTTTTAACATGGCTAATAAAAGAATGTTTTTAATTGGTTATTTTAGTTAAATAGAGTGACATTTAACTATTTAAGCTTGGATTAATATATGCATTAGGCTAAGCAAGTTTTAAAAAAAATAAAAAATTTACCCGCATCTTTGAGTTGCGATACAAGTATGTACTATTGCATTATTGGAGTTTAGCTTGTATACAATACATACGTATAGTATAAGTGTAGAGAGGGTGTTACATTTTGTGATATCAGAGCAAAGATTTAGGCTGTTCTAGCTAATAAGATATTTGTAAGATATGTGATATTGTTTATAAAGAATGAATGTGTGTTGGTTATTGTGGACATCTCTGTTTAGTTCTAAGTATAGATGATTTGGTAGGAGTTGAATAGAAAATTAGAGGTAAGAAGTTAAGTTGTTCAAAAGTTATGAGGTTTAAAGTATATGAACATGGCTAATAAAAGAATGTTTTTAATTGGTTATTTTAGTCAAATAAAGTGACATTTAACTATGTGAGCATGGATTTATATATGCATTAGGCTAAGCAAGTTTAAAAAAAATAAAAAATTTACCCGCATCTTTGAGTTGCGATACAAGTATGTACTATTGCATTATTAGAGTTTAGCTTGTATGCAATACGTACGTATAGTATAAGTGTAGAGAGGGTGTTATATTTTGTGATATCAGAGCAAAGGTTTAGGCTGTTATAGCTAATAAGATATTTGGAAGATATGTGATATTGTTTATAAGGAATGAATGTGTGCTGGTTATTGTAGACATCTCTATTTAGTTCTAAGTATAGATGATTCGGAAGGAGTTGAATAGAAAATTAGAGGTAAGAAATTAAGCTGTTCAAAAGTTATGAGGTTTAAAGTATATGAACGTAGGAAGAAGGTTGTGGTACTTTAGGTACCTGTCAGTTATCCTTGATAGAGGGGCAATCATTGAGTATTTTATGCATGGGATGGGCTAATATGCATTGTCATTACATGAGATGCACAATTGCATAATACTGCATACATGAAACATCATACATTCATTGTATTAGCATCATGCGATCATTCATGAAAAACACCAAGTTTTATGCATATGCCCCAATTGAAAGGAAACAGGCATGGAATATAGTAAGTGCATGGAAGTAATGTAATACCCTTATGACATTCTATACTATACGTACAACAACTGAAGGTCTCAATTATATTGTCAAACCTAGCATATCAGAATAATGCAACAATAAACAGTTCAGTAAAAATTTTTCGCATTCAAATATCCATAATAATAGAGCAGCCCATACATAGCACTGTTTAAAATTTTCATACATAACCTCTCTATAAATCATAAACTATATAGTTCACCGAAGTCATATGCATGCCATACCTATCCTTCCATTTCTGCACTCGCTTCTCTTCTCGTCTGTCATTGAAAATCCAGCCACTTAAAAACTTCCTATCTTCATAACCTGCGCACAGCAACAAAACACTACGCTCTAAGCATTCAAAATGCCAGTGATTGATACATATCCTAAATTTTCCATGACTAATAATAATATGCTTAAGTACACAACATTTTTCTATTTTTAGACTATATGAACATTGAAATCTTTAAATTTACTTAATTTATGTCTTATAATAATGTCTTAATCAGACCTTTATTTCTGTTGATTATCGTTGTATATTTTGTATCATTCTGTAATTATACCTTAACATTTCCATTTCAGTTATTAGTATTACGTTTGACGGCATCAGTTACTGAATTATTTGCTAAAACAGTTATCGTTTCTTGATTATGCCCCTTACTCTTTTCTATTAATACTAACCTTTTTACGCTATATATTTATGTTACTATTTTTCATTTAATTGTTTCTTTTACAGTATCATTATTAGAGCTGTAATTAATATACATTTACATTGTTTTCCACTTAATTACAATAATGCCATTAATTTACTTATTATTGTCTTTATTTTATTATCTATCATGCAATTGCCAATTAATCCTTATAAAATTATTACTATTTTACTATTTTACACTTAGGTACTTTAAACATTACTAAAATTACAGTTTTGCCCTTAAACACTTATTTACTTGTTCAATTATTTACATGTAATAATCTTTATAATTTTTATTTAAAATCATTCATGCACTTAATATAATTAACTATCCACATTTGCATTTAGGTCCTTGAACTTTCTTATGTTCACACAAATGCCACTAAGTTATCTTATTTATTTAATTTAATAAACTAAATTCACATGCATGCCTCATGAATATAATCAATACATTTAATATTAATTATCCCAATATTTAATTCATTTAATTTCTATTCATGCAAAAATATTTTTTAATGTCAATTAAATCACTCATTTAAGGAAATAAACATATATAGTACACATAAAATTACATATTTGCATTTAGGT
Source organism: Excoecaria cochinchinensis (assembly GCA_947683425.1). Classification (NCBI taxonomy): domain Eukaryota; kingdom Viridiplantae; phylum Streptophyta; class Magnoliopsida; order Malpighiales; family Euphorbiaceae; genus Excoecaria; species Excoecaria cochinchinensis. The sequence continues at coordinate 7,360,221 of CANTUQ010000024.1, forward strand.
CCTCATGTTATATCATATTTATGTCTAGGTCGTTTAGTTATTATTAAATTACAATTTTACTCCTAACTTTTTCATATTTATAAATATGCCACCAAATTAATTTATCAATTTATTTATTTCATTAATTAACAAGCAAATTACCATTAAATCACTTAATTAAAGGCATTTACACATTTAACACGCATAAAAGTCCATATTCTCCATTTTGTCCCTAAATATGGCAAAATTACAATTAGGTCCTTAAACTTTACCAAAATTACCATTATGCCACTAGTTCATTTTATTTTACTATTTTACATTATTTAACATGGAAATTACTTTTTTGCCCTCTAATTACTAATTTCATGCCAAATTACATTTCAGTATTTAAATAGTTACCAATTTTCACATTTAACCAATTAATGACATTTTTACCCTTATTAACCTTTAATAACATACATGTGGATAAAATTTCCATTATGTCCTCAAACTTTTTACATAATTCCAATTATGTCCATTTTTCATGCAAATATCACTTTAATCACAATTTAAACATTTTAAGGTTATTTTTGCCAAATTGCCCCCTGTACAATATTGGCAAATATATATAATCAGGATAAATGAGACGCAAACCCCTAAAGGCTCGAATAACCTGAAGGACCCCGAAAGATCACTTCAGTCTTTAATACATACTAGAGGAATCTCGAGGGACCACCTCTGTCTTTAAATACTTTTCAAAACATTTTAACTTTTAAATACAGTGACGTAGGACCGTCATTGGCCTATAGAAAAGTGTGACGTTATGCTCACACCCGCGGTCTTATGTCTCTATGGCTAGCCAACATATCCTGAAATAGACTTGACTACCAGAATACTACATAGGGCACCAATAATCCATTTTTCACATCCTTAAGTTACCATTCATACATTTCATGGAATTTTATCATATTATTTCATTCTTGTTCATACAATTCAATCATTATACATGTGAATATCATCACCATACCATTACATGCCATAAAAGCTCATTATTCCATTATGATACACATGTATACATACATGCACACATATAGCCAACATACTAACTTTTCACAATTAATTCTTTTTATCAACTTTAACATTTATTTAGGCTATTCACATGTTGAATAACATAGCTATGTGGCCTCACATCTACATCATACATCATGCAACTTTTTCATGTTCTAACACATGCTATTAGTTAGTTCACATGCCAAATACCATGTATACACCATAAACATCATCATACATCATGAAAACATGTATACCATTCGGCCTACATAGTAAATTTTCCTACACATTTTGTTTTCTCACTTTAGGTATTCACATAATCAGTTTTAACTTCCTAAACATGTGTATATGGTTTGATTCAATTAAATATGCTTATTTCACATACTTTATGTTTAAACATAACTAAAAATCATACTTTTAACATGGAAAAAGGAGGATTGTATCCACTAACCTTATTTTCTTGTTCTCCACATCATAAGCATGCTTTTCATGCCTTTACGCCTTGAAACTCCATCACCTCCTTTGATTTTCTCAAGTGGCCGAATATACAATCAAAAGAAATCACCATAAATTTTCGACCTTTGTGAAACATATTTACATAAACACACTCTAGACATCCTAAAGTACTTATTTAAGCCCTAAAACCAATTTAAAAATATCACCTTTACATACCTCAATTTGACACATAAAACCTTCCACTTATTTTCTTCCACTTATTCCACCTCAAATGAACTTTTGAGACCATTATCATGGAAAGAGAGGTTAGATTTTACTTGGGAAGGTTGGATTTGTTGGGAACTTTAGAGAGGAATGAAGAAAATTCAAGAGAGATGTGAGAAGTACCATTCGGCCATGGAAAAAGGTGGAGAGAAATGGAGAGATTTCTAGGGTTTATTGAAAATAAGGGGTTTATATAGGTGGTTGTGATGGGTTGGGCTTGGTTCAACCAATTGGGCCAACCTAATTCTAAGCCCATTTAAGGAATTAGGCCCAATAAGCAATCCAAAATAATTTTTATTACTTTCCAAGCTCAATTTCTCCCAAAATTAATTTCATAATTCTTAAAATATATAATTTAGCATCCACATAAAATTTTAGCTCAATCGAAAACCATTTCCTGGTTCGATAATTTCTTACCGGTCCGATAGCTCAATTTTTTATCTAACCGTAAAATTTATTTTTCATTACAATTTAATTTTCCATAATATTTCAAACAAATTCATGTTTTTGGATAATTTTTCTGAGGTCTATAACTCCATTTAGAGTCCGATCAAACTTTAGTCAAACTAGTCAAACCAAAGTTAACTAGTACGACTGGTCCGGTTCACTAGTTGAACCGGTTTGATTTGGTTCACTTTTCATCCTTAACCTTAATTTTACTTTTAATAACTCATTTAACCTTCGTTCCATCTCATTCAGGGTCCTTTTTCGGTCCGACTCAATTGAACCTGTCCGATCCATCCATTTTTCAGTGTCACCATAAAATTACTTTTTCACTACCAAACTATTCTACACACTATCCTGAGTCTATCTATGCCTTCAGATAAATTTTCAGAGATCATTTACTATTTTTAAAGCCTCGATCAAATTTCATTCAAACCAGTTACTATTTGAATCAAGTTAGAGGCTTTTCTTCAGTTTGACTTTTGGGGACCTATTTAACCTAATTTTCACTTCAAATTAGATCAATAGACTCCATTTAATAGGCACTTTCTAACAGTCCAATAAAATATTTGTCCCCATAGACTTTCCGGCAGGTCACCCATCAGGGACTTCCCTTGCCTGAACATGTTTAACCTTTCTTCTCAACTGTCTTTTAGGACCTAATTACTGATATTTTCACCTGAAATTTACACTACATACCCTATAGATTTAACTGATCACTACTGACACAGTATTCGGGCCATTACAAGTAAGGTAAATGTTCCCATCGAAAGATAGTATTAGATTAGAGGTAAAAATGGGTTTAGTGATTCGATTGCGTACATATACATGCCAATAGAGGAAAATGATTGAATAATGTATTGTTAGACTAGGATATCTTAGTGAATAATCCATTGGGTCATAGTGTAGTGGTGAACAAAGTGTATAGAGATTGTCCTATCAGTGCTAAGGGTTTAGATTTCTCGACTAATATTTTTTGAACTCCCTTTATGTGAGTTTGATGTTATTTTGGGGAGGGACTAGCAATCCGCCCACCAAGTGACTGTTGATTGTCAACGGAAGAGAATTACTCTTAAAGCTTATAACTTTGAGGAAATCACTGTTGTGGGTGAGAGAATAAATTTTCTCTCTTATGTTATCTCAGCTATTGCTGCTAATAGACTTTTTAGGAAAGGATATATTGCATATTTATGCTATGTAGTGGAAATTATGAAAAAGGCTTTAGGTGATTGTTGTGCTTACAGAGTTTGTATTTATTGATGTGTTCCCGAAAGAACTTCCAAACTTACCATCTGATAGGGAAGTTAATCTTACCATTGATGATATTTTGGTGTATTCTAAGACTCTAGAAGAACATGATTAGCATCTTCGGATTGTTCCTTAGACATTGAGAGAAAAGCAGTATTATGCAAAGTTTAGCAAGTGTGATTTATGGTTGAATGAAGTATCTTTCTTGGGACATGTAGTGTCAAATGAAGGTATTAAATTGGATTCCAAGAAGATTAAAGTAATCTGGCAGTGGAGGACACCTAAAAGAATGACAGAAATTAGGAGTTTCCTAGGTTTGGCAGGAAACTACAGGAGAAAATGTAAAGGGTTTCTCCATTATAGCAATGTCAATCACTTGACTGTTATATAAATAGGTTAAGTTTGAGTGGACATATAACTGTTAAGAAAGCTTTGAGAAGCGTAAGAGTTTGAAATATATGCTTGCTTAAAAGGAACTCAATTTGAAATAGAGGCGCTGGTTGGAGTTTATTAAAGATTATGATTGGTTCCTAGACTATCATCCAAGAAAAGCAAATGTTGTTGTCAATACCCTTAGTAGAAAGTTTATGACAGCCTTTATGCCAATGAAAGTCAGTTTGGGCATGGCATAAGATGGGGTAATTATATATGAAATGTAAATGAAGCTTAATTTTCCTTAGGCTCAGATGGTAGCCTTTATTATAAGAAAAGATTATGTGTGTCTGACCAAGTAAAATTGAGAAAGAATATTCTCACAAAAGCACATCATAGTAGTTATGCGATGTATCCTGGTGATATCAGGATGTACCAGGACTTGAAAGAGCAGTATTGGTGGTCAGGTTTATAGCGTGTCATAACCGAGTTTGTAAGTACTTGATCTGTCAGCAAGTGAAAGCAGAGCATTGGGTTCCATTGGGTTTTGCTGCAACTTATCTTGATACCAGAGTGGAAATGAGATTAGGTTATTATGGATTTTGTGATGGGATTTCCACTTACAAGAAGGAAGCATGATACTATCTAGTTAGTGATTGACAAACTCACCAAGTTAGCGCATTTCTTGTTGGTGAGGATGGACTATCCTTTGATTAGACTGGCATAGATTTACATTAATGAAATAGTGAGATTTCATGGAATACCATCTTCCATTATCTATGACAAAGATTCAAGATTTACTTCTCAATTTTGGAAGGAAGTGTAGAACTCCTTTATATTGGACATAATTGAGTGAGAAGAAGCTTATAGGGTCAAATTTAGTTAGAGAAATTGAAGAAAAGGTTCTGGTAATCAAAGACAGATAGAAAGAGGCAAATGGACCATTAGAAGGTCTCGATATTTGGTAAAAAAAAAATCCAGTTAAGACCAAGATTTTGGACCCTCAAGAGATTTTGCAATGATGGTGATTTGCAGTTTTTCAACTTAAGTAAAATTTCGAGGACAAAATTTTGTAAAGTGGGGGAGAATTATAATGGCCTAAATACCGGGTTAGATATAAATAGTATTTTTTAGTGTTGGTCAGCGTACCCGGAGTATTAATTACACTCGCGGACAAATAATATTTTATTTGACCATTGAAAAATATTAGTTACAAGTAGTCTAAATGTGAAATTTGAAGTGAATTTGAGCTCAAACAGGTGTCCAAAGGCTAAAAATGAGAAATAGGCATTTTCGGTTTAAATAGTAACTAGGTTTCACCAAACTTTGACCGGACTATTAAAAATAGTTATTGAGCTCTAAAAATTTATCTAAAGACATGGATAGACTCTAAATAATGTATATAAGTTATTGACAGTAAAAAGGAATTTTTACGGTAACACCGAAAATTGAGCTATCAGACTGATTTAAGTGAACCGGATAGGAAATGGACTCTGATTGGGCTGAAATTTAAAATGTAGCCTTTTCTATATATGTTTGAATATTGGTATTAATATTGGGAGAATTTGAGCTAGGGGAGAGAGAAAATTAATTTAAGTTTGCAAATTGGGCCATAAAAGTTGTTTGAGTCTTTGATTGGTTGGTTCAACTTGGTTGAACCTTAAACGAACCAAAAAACCAACTATATAAGCCTAATAATCTGTCTCTTAACTCATAATTTCAGTTCAGTCCCATTCTGCTCCTCTCCCTCAAGAAACAAAGCTCTTTTCTTCCCTTTTCCAACGAAATTTCTTCTTCTTCTTCCAATTTCTTCCATAAATCCAAGTATTTCAAGTGTTATCAGCCCTTAATAATGGTATTTCCAGACCCTAATTTCTGTATTGGGTGAAGATTAGGAGAGAAATCAAGATTTCTAGGCTTTGGCCATGTTACAGATACTCATTAAATTAGTAGTTATTGTTAGGCTGCTGCTATTGACTGTTAGTAGCTATTACAGCTGTACGTAGTTGTAATTAAATAGGTTACTTTTTTAGGCATTAAATGCTAATATGTGTATATATGTATGTTCTTTGTAAATAAAATTAATAAGGAAATAATAAAAACACGTTATTTCACATGGTATCAGAGCATTAGGCTCAATTCTGGGCTTTTATGGGTTCTCGATTTGGAGAGCCATTGCTGTTCTTCTTGGGTCACCAGTTCCGGTGACCGGTGATATGAACCTAAATAGCTCATATTTACCTAATGTTTTGTTATTAAAATTATGTTTAGTTATGGTTAATTGTGTTAGAATTAGGTGTGATTTATGTTTTTGTGTCAAGTTTTGTGTTTGTAGGAGAAAAGGGAGAAAATATGGAGAAAGGAGTAAAATTGAGCAAGGAAAGGATGCCACTATCGTGAGCGCGATAGAAGACACCTGAAAACAAGGAAGAGAAGAGAGAAGAAAGAGCAAAGAAGAGAAAAGCACGTCCTGTAGCGAGCGTGAAGGCATCGCGAGCGTGACAAAGCAGTTAATGCAGCTGAGGAAAAGTCAAAGGAGGAGGAATCTTTATCCTGTCGCGAGAGTGACAGATATCGCGAGCACGATAGAGAGATCCGTTGGGCAATTTATTTTGAAAAGCCACTTGAACAATTGATCCTTTTGCCAACTTTTGCAACCTTTTGAATAGGCATTTAAAGGGAGATGAACTTTGGAACATTATATATTAGTTTCAGTTGTAAATTTAGGGATGATGGAATTTTAACTAAGTATTTTTCTGTAAGTTATTTGAACAATTTCTATAGTTGAAGTTCTTTAGTTAGTTTTTATGTTTTTGAAGAGAAGACAATTACAATGAAGAAGATCATACTTTGTGAAAGGAAAATGGGTTGAGAGATCTCCTTCTTCTTATTTCTAATCTTTTACTTCTTCTTTGTAATTAACTAAAGTATATTTAGGAAACTTGAATGATAGTAATGTTATTTTCTATTTCCATCAATGTTAATAGTCTTTTAATGTAGAATTGTCTATTGGTATTATTACATGATCATTATAAGTTAAAGTAAAGTTGAGGGATTCACTTTAATTTACAACTAATAGAAGTTCATTATTAAAACATTACTTAAGAGATCAGTATGTTAAGATAATTGCTATAAATTGGTAACTAATCTTAAAATATGTAATTGGAATTAACTAGTTCATCAATGGGAATTGAGGGTTAGCATTGTAATTGCATGTTTTAGGCACTCTAGTTCATGTCGAGAGAGTGCATTAGAATATTATTCCAATTTGGCTTGCTTATAAGATGATATTAATATTTTAAAGATGGAATCAAGTTTCATAATCATTATTCCTTCATCATCTAAATTATCTTCTTTAATCATCATTAATTAGGTTTAATTAGTTTGCATTACATTAATAGTATAGAATTAATCATCAAAATATTGAACATTGTAAACAAGATAAAATCAAGTAGTAATAGTGAGTATTTATCAACATACGTTCCTCGTGGGAACGATATCTTAAGTACTATAATCGGTAAACCGTGCGCTTACGGATTTAGCACAACAAGTTTTTTGCCGCTGTTGCCAGGGAATAGTTATGTTTGATATAATTGCCATTATAAATCTTGATTTATGATTTTAGATTACAATATTTAATTGTTTTATTTTGTTTTGTTTTACAGGATTAGATAGCTCAAGTTTATGCCTAATATAAGGAGTTCTCAAGAAGAACTTGAACAATTGGATCCGGAGATAGAAAGATTTCTATTGAGTAACCGTAAATCCAATAAAAAGAAAAATAAAAATAGGAGACTAATTATGGCTGAAGAAGTGAATCCACCTAGATTGATGGATTTTACTACGCCAGCATTGAGCGGGGCTCAACAAGGAGTGGTAAGACCTATGGTAAATGCAAATCAATTCGAAATTAAACCATCTCTTTTACAAATGATTCAAAATAGTATTCAATTCTATGATTTGGCAAATTAGGATCAAAATGCTCATTTGGCAAATTTCTTAGAAATATGTGATACCTTTAAAATCAATGGAGTTTCAGCAGATGCAATCAAACTTAGGCTATTTCCTTTCACATTAAAGGACAAAACAAAAACTTGGTTGAATTCACTTGGTAGAGGATCCATTACTACTTGGGACCAATTGACTCAAGCATTTTTATCTAAATATTTTCCTCTAGCCAAAATTGCTAAGATTATTAAGGATATCACTACCTTTATGCAAAATGACAATGAATCTTTGTATGAGGAGTGGAAAAGATTTAAGGAATTGCAAAGAAGTTGTCCCCATCATAATCTTCCAAGGGAATTGCTCATGTAAATGTTTTATAATGGAGTCAATCCTACCACAAAAGAACTATTGATGCAACTGCAGGAGGTTCACTTATAAGGAAATTAACAAATGCTACATTTGAGTTACTTGAGGAGATGTCAATAAACAATTGCATGTGGCCAACCGAAAAGGCTAAGGTACCAAATTCTTCCCCTGTTAAAGGTTTACATTCTATTGGCTCGGTTGTTGCTTTGTAAGCACAAGTAGCAGCTTTGACACATAAGATAGACAACTTGAACATGGGAGGAACTTTATCAAATGCATGTACAATTTGTGGACAACAAGGCCATGTAAGTGAATGTTATAATTTGGGAATGGCAAGTACGAAAGAGCAAGTTAATTTTATTCATGGACAAGGGCGTGGAAATCCCTATTCTAATACTTATAACCCTGGATGAAGGAACCATCCAAATTTTTCATGGGGAAATAACACCAATAATTAAAATAAAGGAGGTGTAGGATTTTAACCACCACAAGATAGATTTGGAGCTTTGGAGGTTAAAATGGATAGATTCTTGGAGGGATTAAATTTGAAGTTTAACTCACAAGAGGAGAATCACAAGAGGCTGGAATCTAAGTTTGATCAAATATCTAAGAATCAAGCTTTTTCCATTCGCAACCTTGAGGTTCAATTGGGGCAAATTGCAAATGTATTACCATCAAGATTACAAGGATGCCTTCCAAGTAATAGGGAAGATAATCCTAGGGAGCACTTGAAGGGAATCACATTGAGATCAGGTAAATCTTACACCCATGAATTTGTTTCTTCTAACAAAAATGAGGTTTTGAAGGAAAAGGAGATGAAGAAGGAAGATGAGTCTTCTGTCGCGATCACGACACCAGTCCTAAGCACGAGAGAGGGGAAACTGGCCAATATCGCGAGCGTGATGCCACTCGCGAGCGTGCCAATGGAGAAGGAGTCTTCTATCGCGAGCGAGACACCTATCGCGAGCATAGCAGAAGAGCATCCAAGGCAAATGTTCCAACCTCGTCCACCATTTCTGCAACGTCTTAAGCAGCAATACCACGATAAGCAATTTCAAACTTTTCTTGATAAGTTGAAGCATTTACATATCAATTTAAATTTTATTAAGGCTTTTGCTCAAATTCCTAACTATGCTAAGTTTATAAAGGATTTAATTTCTAAGAAAAAGAGTTGGGAAGACTTAGCTACTGTTGAATTAACTGAAACATGTAGTTCAGTAATCACCAACAATGTGCCTACTAAGCTTAAAGATAATGGAAGTTTCACTATTCCTTGTACTTTGGGGGATATTAAATTTCCTAAGTGTTTGTGTAATTTGGGAGCTAGTATTAACCTTATGCCATTGTCAATCCTTAAAAAGTTAGGTTTAAAAGATGTTAAATCTACATTAATGGTATTGCAATTGGCTGACCAATCAATTAAAAAACCATATGACATAATAGAGGATGTGCTAGTTAAAGTGGATAAATTTATTTTGCCCACTGATTTTGTGATTTTGGACTTTGCTTATGATGTTAAATGTCCATTGATATTAGGAACACCTTTCATGAGAACTGGTAGGGCTTTAGTTGATGGCTATGAAGGAAATTTGGTTTTAAGGTAGGAGAGGATAAAGTAGAGTATCGCATGGACAAAGCACTTAAATACCCCATGGATGAAAATGTGTGCATGAAAATAGATGTTATCGATGCTTGTGTCTTGGAAGTGTGTGATGATGCAAGTGACAAGGAGACTATTCTTGATGATGAAGTTTAGGAGGAGGAGGAGCAAGAGAGTTCAAGGCCAGAACTTTTGTATAGAAATGAGGCACCGTTACCACCATCTATTGTAAGTCCTCCTGATGTGGAGTTAAAAGAACTACCAAGCCATTTGAGGTATGCATTCCTTGGTAAGAATAGCACTTTACCTATCATTATCTCTAATAAGCTAACTAATGAGCAAGAGTCTTTGTTGTTAGAAGTGGTTAGAAAGAGGATAAAAAGTATAGGTTGGCAAATTTCTGATTTAAAAGGAATTAGTCCTAATGTAGTGATGCATAGGATTAACATGGAAGATGAGTGTCAACCTAAGGCTGATAGACAAAGAAGACTTAATCCTAATATGAAGGAGGTAGTTAAAACAAAAGTCATTAAGTTGTTAGATTCTGGGATTATCTATCCAATTTTGGATCGTGCATGGGTGAGTCCTATACATTATGTACCTAAGAAAGGAGGAATGACTGTGGTTAGAAATGAGAATGGAGATTTGATTCCTACACGAACTACCATGGGTTGGAAGGTTTGTATTGACTATAGGAAATTGAATTCAGCCACTAGGAAGGTTACTTACCTTTACCATTCATAGATAAAATGTTAGAGAGGATAGTTGGCCATTCTCATTATTATTTTTTAGATGGGTTTTTGAGGTATTTTCAAATATTCATATACCCTAGTGACCAAGAGAAGACCACATTTACTTATCCCTATAGAACTTTTGCATATAGGAGAATGCCTTTTTGGCTTTGTACTGCACTAGCCACTTTTTAAAGGTGCTTGACTTCAATTTTTAGGGATCTAATAGAAGAGATAATGGAAGTATTCATAGATGATTTTTCAGTTTATGGTGACTTTTTTGAGGTGTGCTTGAATAACCTAGATAGGGTCTTAGCTAGATGTGAGGAGACCAACTTAGTACTTAAGTGGGAAAAGTGTCATTTCATGGTTGAAGAAGGGATGGTTTTAGGCCATAAGATTTCAAGTAGAGGTATTGAGGTGGATAGAGCTAAAACTGAATTAATTGAGAAGTACTACACTTAAGGGTATTAAATCGTTCTTGGGTCATGCGGGATTCTATAGGAGGTTTATAAATTATTTTTCTTTGATTGCTAAGCCTTTAACTAACTTATTAGTTAAAGATGTGCCTTTTGATTTTTCTAATGTATGCATGGATGCTTTTGAGCAATTAAAGAAAGCACTAGTAAGAGCACCTATAATTACATCACCTAATTGGAATTTTACCTTTTGAAATCATGTGTGATGCTAGTGACCTTGTGATAGGTTGTGTGCTAGGTCAACACCACGGTAAGAATTTCCATGTCATTTATAATGCTAGCCATACCTTATCGGCCCCTCAATTAAATTACACTACAACTAAAAAATAAATGTTGGCTGTAGTCTTTGCATGTGAAAAATTTAGATCTTACTTGTTGTGATCTAAAGTTATAATCTATACAGATCATGCTGCCCTTAGGTATTTATTTGCTAAAAAAGATGCCAAGTTGTAGACACCGGGTTTTGAGTCAGATTTTGATGGCAATTTTGGGTACTTGATAAATTCCTCCAAAAAAAATATAAAATAAAAAAATATAATAAATAATAAAATTAAAAATTAAAAAAAAATGAGATTAGGTTAATTTAATTAGATAAATCAAAAATTAAAATTAGTTGATTAATTAGTTAATATTTTAGGATAATTAAAATTAAAAAAAAATGAAGAAGAAAAGAAAATAGATATAGGTTTTAATTAAATTAGATGTGATAATTTAAGTAGATTAATTAGATTAAATAGGTATAAAAATATAGGGTATTTAATTAATAGAGTGTTTGATTAGTTAGTGTTTTAGTTTAAGTAAATTAGTTAAAATTAAAAAATGGAAGAATGGAGGAAATTATTAGCTACCCAAAAATCAACCCTAATTTGAGGGTATAAAAAGAAAGAGATGAGTAAAAAATAAGGAGGCTCTCTCGGCTGAACAAAAAAATTAAAAGAAGAAAAAAATTGAGAAAATAAGAAAAAGAGAGAACAAGAGAGAGCAGGGGATGGGTTGAAGAAAGAAAAAAAGGAAAAATAAAGTGAGAGCAGCAGAGTGCAAGGCATAGAAAAAATAGAAAGGAAATATAAAAGAGAGAGCAAGTGAGAGGAAACCAAATTCAAGGAATTAAAGAAATTAAAAGGAAAAGAAGAAACAACTAGAAAGAGGAGCAGAGGCCAATGGAACGCAGACCACCGAAGCGGAGAAAAGAGAAAAAAGAAAGAAAGAAAGGCGGGAGCTCCGCCGCCAAAGGCGGCACGCGCTCCACCGCAAGTACCAGCGCACCCGGACGAAGCTGGCTATGGCCGCCATTCAACCATCCGTTGCCAGCAGCGAGGTGCGTGGAGAAGAACTTCGGAGACGCTCCGTGGCGTTTTTCGGCGTGGTGATCATTCTTCCCGGCGCGTGACCTGCTCTGACGGCCTCCCGGCGTCCCGATCTCCCTTCCGGTGACGGTAGTGTCGGCCACCCCCCACCGACGGCGGCTCCGGCGAGGTAAGTCCCCTTCCCCCTATTTTATATTATTTTATTTATTATTATTATTATTATTATTATTATTATTATTATTATTATTATTATTATTATTATTATGTTTTAATTATTTTATTATTATTGTTATTATTATTATTATTATTATAATTATTATTATCATTTAATTTTCTGTTTTATTATTATTATAATTATTGTTATTATTTATTTATTTATTTATTATTAGTGTTGTTTTATTATTATTATTATTATTATTTAATTAATTAACTAGTTCACATTGTTATTATTATTATTATTATTATTATTATTATTATTATTATTATTATAATTTGATTTATTCATTACTAATGTTATTGTGTTATGTTGTTGTTATTTTTATTATTATTATTATTATTATTATTATTAATATTATTACTTTTTACTATCATTATTATCATTATCATTATTATTATTATTATTATTATTTTGTTACTATTGTTATCATTATTATTTTTATTATTATTATCATTTCCTGTTTGTTTATTGTTATTATTAGCATTATCATTTTTATTGCATTTGATTATTATAATTGCCATTGTGTTTTACATTCATTAATCCTCTCAATTTATTTGATTCAATTGTTTATTTACTTATTTATCTATTTATTCATTTATTTATCATTTAATTTAATTTAATCCATTATTAACTTTAATTATTTTCCTCAATTTACTTTATTCAATTATTTATTTATTTGTTTATTTATTCATTCAATTATTTATTTATTCAGTATTAACCAATATTGTTTTCTGTCTTTACTACGATGCGATTGGCTCGTGACTCGCCCACGGAGTTAGGCGGAGCATGGTCGGGATGAGTAGATTAGGATTTATTTATCATTCAGAATATGTAATTATTATTTTTAATTCGCTTGTGGTCTGTAATAATAAAATATTTCGACCGCGCTTAAAAAGAACAATACACAAATGTTTTTTACCAAAATGAAATTCGTTAATAAAACAGGACCAATGTCTTGGTTTTCACTCCAAAGCAAAGGTTTAAATCAATTTGAGAACTCTAAACTCTTTTCATAAAATAAGTAATTGGGAACCAACGTTTCCGCCTAAATGAATAGCTCGATTTATATATGTATTTTCATTCTATTACTTTTATGGTTTTTGTATTTATTTACTTATTTATTTATTTTGGATAACTGTAATTATATTTTACTTATCGTTTTATTTATTTTTTGCTTTATACATATGCTTGCAATGTGCTTTATATTTATCGCATGATCGTGTGAGAAGAGAGATAAAATAATTGATTCCAAATATTCGTTCACATAATATTAACCAAAGGTATAAATAAGAGTGAGGTCCCGAACGCTCTCTGGTTTTGGGCTTCATAAGGTTAAATTTATTTCTCGATATTCTATTGGGTGGCGATTCCGTGATACCTGCCTTATGATACCCGGCAGATGCTCTCGTAAGCTGATTGCCAACAATGGAATGGGGGTGAATCCATGTCCATTGCGAAGTGATCGGGTTTCACGAGTTTTAATGAACCTCCATCCAGTCTCGGGTCCTGAAAGAAGACTTCCGAGGGCCACCCGGATGCCGAGCGGGGTCCGGGCGCATCACAGTGGCGACTCCACTGGGGATATCATGAGACTCTGCTCCGAAAGTACTTTTGGTTAATTTGATATAAATGAGTTTAGGATCAAGAAATTTTATCCCTTTTCGAAAATAGCATTGCATCCATGCTAGAACCTTATAATTATGTTAGTTTAGTCCCTTTCTTAACCTCGGTGCATTCCCGAAGCACGACTCTATTTTCATTCAATCTAGGGAAGTGTTAAGGATAATCATCAGCCTAAGTCTCGTACCATCATGGTATATTAAATGGAGATCTGATAGGTCATTCTGCTCGTGATGAGCTAGACCCGTTGGCAGGGACCTGTGCACTTTGTATATAAAATTGCTTGTATCATTACAACATACATCATTGAACGTACATATTGACATGCATCATAGCACATGTGGACATACTACCACCATAACATGTAAAAAAATAAATAAATAAATAAATAAAAAATAAAAAGAATGCGCTCATCATGTACTCACATTGCATATGTATATAAACATTGTGTGCTGGAGCATATGCATACTGCTGCATTAGCATATAGCATTGGGTCAGTCATTATACACAGAAAATACCTTGTATTTTTCACATTGTACGCCATGTCATGAACATGTACTATCATACATGAATTATGCCATATACATATAAGTTCTTCATCACGCATGTTAGTCATTGTATATACCAATGCATGTCTTGCATGATCATACCATGTAAATACACGTACTTTGTGAACGCTATTCATTCCTTACAGACGCTTTCATTGCATATCTCGTGTTGCATACATACCCCATTCACGGTACATAATCATTCATATATTGAGTCCCAAGTCATGTGCATAATTTGTATATATTTTGCATTTTTATTTATGCGATTTTTGCCGTTCCTCACGACTCATTAGTGCACATCATCATGCTAGATCATCTTCATCTTATCATGTCTAAATCATGCCATGTGCACATGCATTATGTATCATAAACATTCATTCTGATATTGTGCCATATCTTGTACTCATGCCTTAATTATGTACTGTTTACATGTACAAAGCACATCATTTGTCATGCATTGTTTATGCACTCACACTCACTTATAGTTTCTTGGAGATGCTTCAAGTACACACGTCGTTGCACATATTTCATGTATGCATTTTTATGCAATATGTTTTTACACATGTTTTGCGTATATAGTTCCTTACATGCATTATTGACATGCATGACGCCATTGCATGCATCTTTTCTTGTACATGATTTTTAACACGTATTTTGCACATATTTTACGCAAAAAAAATAATAATAATAAAAAACAAAAAAAAATCTTCTTTGTTGGCTTACATGATTTTTATGCATATAAATTTTAATAAAATAAAATTTTTGTGTTAAGTTGTACCCTAAAAATACTGACATGTTTGCACCTTATTAAGGTACCTTTGATTCGAAGTTTGATTCCGCCTAAGTAGTTCTCAACTATGAATGGCTTTGATCTCAGTTTTTAGAAATCTGCATTTCATTTTATTTTGAATTAAGCAAGGGGTAGATATGTTTGATCTCTAAGAGCTAGATCACATGGAAATGCTTGAGCATATCATGTAATTTCTAAATTCAGAGCACTCTTGGCCTATTTTGAAAACAAACTGGAAAAAACTAGTTGCGATTAGGGGATTGGATGAAAACTCACTAAGAGCACTAGAACCTTTCCGATTATCTGTCAAAGCGATCTTTGGATAAGGCTGAATTTAGAAAATAATTTAGGCAATCATTCTTTATATAGCTCTCTAAATGACCATTTCCTACCCTTATTTCGCAATCTCTTGTTAGCCCCGTTGAGCCTTTTATTTTTGTACGCTAAATGCGTACTTATTTTATTGTTACACACGTTAAAACTACCCCGTTCGCTTAAAATTATTTTGGCTTCCCCTTAGAATAATGGCCACTCTAGTAAGGATGGATGTACATTACGACATTCTTTTGTACCATCAAAAGTCGCCTCGATAAAAATTGGTTTACCCTTTGGAGAAAAGAGCTTCAATCTTTAATAATTCTTTGAGCTGTCAAAAATCATCCTGATAAGAATGGATTTGCACTTCGGGAAAAGGTTTTCAATCATTGACGATTTTTGGGCTATAAAAAATTACCCTGATAAGGATGGGTCTGCACTTCGAGAAGAGAATTTCAATCATTGATAATTCTGTGAGTTACCCGAGCTTATACTTCGGAAAAGGGTTTTAAATCATCGATGAATTTTTTTTGTGTAATTAGAGGCATAAGCTTGCGAAAAAAAAGAGAGAAAATAACAAAAAAAAAGAACAAAAAGAAAACGAAAAAAAAGGAAAAAGAAAGAAAAAGAAAAAACAAATGAAAGAAAGAAAGAAAAATAGAGCTTAGGATAATCCCTCTTGATGAGTTCAGTAGTTATCTTTTTTAGCTTAATTGTTATACTGATCTTGACAAGCTAAAGTGTTACCAAATCCAAATTCAAGAATATCTTGACAGTATACAATTGGGGTTGAGAATGGTGCTTGTATCCGTCGAATTAACGTTGCGGCCATTTTTCTCTAGCGACCTGATCCTCCTTTGATAGCCAATTACTTAAGCCTAACGTTACAACCAAAGTAAGACCTCTTGATTCTTGGTTCGGCCTTATCTAATTAGCGGAGATGACCTTCTAATAAGGTTTGGTACGTAGGAAGAGGCATATGGTGTTTCTTGAGCTTCAAGCGAGAAGCCATGAGTGCATTTATGCATTCGAGTTGAGTCTTGTCCTCGACATTGCATCTAGAATTTGCTTTCGAAAAATGAAAAATTTTGTTTTGGCCTTTTGCACATACACATAGAGATTGCGTGGTATGCCTCGTATTTACATGTTGGTTTAGTAAACCTTGATGTCTACACATTTATCTTTTTGCCCTTCATTGGGAATGACTCCTGAATTCTTTTGTTGAGATTGAATCAGTTGAGAATGTGGTTCATTTAGTGTATTCAAAGGTGGACAGAAACTTGAGTTTGAGGTACCTGATAGGTTGCATTCATTTCGCGATCTTGGGGCATTTCTTATCACTACTCATGAAAGTTATACTTTGCATCTACTTCCAGCAACATTCTTTGTACATATGCTTTCTACAAATGTTATTGCATGTAACTGTAGCAGACATCCTTATAAATAGTTTTACATGTATAATCCTTGCTACATGTCTTTTGGCATAAGATCTTCAGCGAGCATATTTCATAGATACTTTCACATACGGGCCTCTCTGAGGTTCATTTTTATAATCACTAATTTTGCGCATTTTGTGGGCATATCTTTTGCATGCATCTCACATGCACATCATTTGCATGCATTTTGTACATGTACACATGATTTTTTCTGCATTCGTTTCGTATGTATAGTTATCCATACACACATCACACACATCCAATTCTTCACATAGCCTTCATGTATATAATGACTTCCACTTATCTGTGCATATGATTCTTCACACTTATGCCAGTGAATGACTCCTTACCCTCACGGGTATGATCATGTGTATATATTTCGCATTCATAATCCCCTTGCACATTTTTATGCTTGATCTTTTGCATGTATTTCTCATTCATGATCATTTGTGGCATATATGTCATGTACACAATTCTCTGCATGCATATTATATTTCTACACACACTACACAATTAAATTTCATGCATGCATAACATCGCGTGTCATTCCATACATGCATAACTCTTAGATTTCATACATGCATAACATCGCATGTTATTCCATACATGCATAACTCTTAGATTTCATACATGCATAACATCGCGTGTCATTCCATACATACATAACTCTTAGATTTCATACATGCATAACTTTGCTTGCCATGTCATACATACATGGCTTTTCACAGTGTCCTGTGTCTACTAGATGATGTACATCAATCTCAACCTCATGACTTCGCATGTCGACATTTCTCAAGTCCTCTGAGGAGGCAGAATCCTTAAGTCCTTTGAGGAGGCACAACCTTTAAAGTCCTCTAAGGAGGCAAATTTCAGAACATCCACACTTTGTAAGTCTAGAGCAGACTCGGTGCAGCTGAAGAGAGCAACCCTCGCACTTTGTAAGTCTGGAGCAGACTCGGCACATCACCATCCACACTTTATAAGTCTGAAGCAGACTCGGTGCAGCTCAGGAGAGCAACCCTCGCATTTTGTAAGTCTGGAGCACACTCGGCGCAACACATCTGCACTTTGAGTCTTGGTAGCGATTCAATGCAATCACTTTGTAGCTTAGATAACAGCTCAGTGATATCTCAAAACATCTGCACTTTGAATCTTGGTAGCGATTCAGTGCAATCACTTTGTAGCTTAGATAACAGCTCGGTGATATCTCAACTCTTCTGCACTTTGAATCTTGGTAGCGATTCAGTGCAATCACTTTGTAGCTTAGATAACAGCTCGGTGATATCTCAGAACTTTCGTACTTTGAATCTTGGTAGCGATTCGGTGTAAGCACTTTGAATCTTGGTAGCGATTCAGTGCAACCTCAGAGTGCACTTTGAATCTTGGTAGCAATTCAGTGCAAGCACTTTGAATCTTTGTAGCGATTCAGTGCAGCCTCAGAACTTTCGCACTTTGAATCTTGGTAGCGATTCGGTGCAAGCACTTTGAATCTTGGTAGCGATTTAGTGCACCCTTAGAACTTTCGCACTTTGAATCTTGGTAGCGATTCGGTGCAAACACCTTGAATCTTGGTAGCGATTCAGTGCAATTTCAGAACTTCTGCACCTTGAATCTTGGTAGCGATTCGGTGCAAACACTTTGAATCTTGGTAGCGATTCAGTGTAATCCCAAAACTTTCGCACTTTGAATCTTGGTAGCAATTCGGTGCAAACACCTTGAATCTTGGTAGCGATTCGGTGCAAACACTTTGAATCTTGGTAGCGATTAGTGCAACCTCAAAAATTTTGCACTTTGAATCTTGGTAGCGATTCAGTGCAAGCACTTTGAATCTTAGTAGCGATTCAGTGCAACCTCAGTACTTTCGCACTTTGAATCTTGGTAACGATTCAGTGCAATCTCAGAACTTTCGCACTTCTAATCTTAGTAGCAATTCAGTGCAATCTCAAAACATCTGCACTTTGTAATCTTGGCAGCGATTCGGTGCAATCACTTTGTAGCTTAGATAACAGCTTGGTGATATCTCAGAACATCTGCACTTTGTAATCTTGGTAGCGATTCGGTACAATCACGTTGCAGCTTAGATAACAGCTCGGTGATATTCGAGAGCCTCTGCACTTTGCAATCTTAGTAGCGATTCGGTGCAATCACTTTGTAGCTTAGATAACAGCTCGGTGATATCTCAGAACATCTGCACTTTGCAATCTTGGTAGCGATTCAGTGCAATCACGTTGTAGCTTAGATAATAGCTCGGTGATATTCAGAACATCTGCACTTTGTAATCTTGGTAGCAATTCGGTGCAATCACTTTGTAGCTTAGACAACAGCTCGGTGATGTTTCAGAACTTTTACGCTTTGTAATCTTGTCAGCAATTCAGCGCAGATCACTTTATAGCCTAGATAACGGCTCAGTGATACGCCACTCCAAAAGGTTAAACACCAACCCGGCTGACGCTAGACACCGCACAGGCTAGATGCCGAAACGAGGAAGGTTAGACACCGTGCTCAGGTTAGACACCGACCCGGCTGAAGCTAGACACCGCATAGGTTAGATGCCGAAACGAGGGAGGTTACACACCAAACAATCCTCAAGTCCTCTAAAGAGGCGATTCTCAAATCAACCCAAGTCCTCTCCGGGGGCAATTAACCCAAGACCTCTCAGGGGGCAATTAGATGTCCAAGTCCTCTTAAGAGGCAATCCTCCAGGTTAGACACCAACCGGGATTGCAGTTAGAGAACACTGCATCTCACAACCGGGATTGTAGTTAGAGAACACTACATCTCATAGACACTGCGCGAGTCGAGACAAGGCCAGCAGAACACATGTGGTAGAACAGATCGCAACCGGGATTGCAGTTAGAAAACACTGCATCTCATAATCGAGATTGTAGTCAGAGAGTACTGCATCTCACAGTTCATGTTGTAGTCAGAGAGTACTACACACCTTGTAGATCGGATGGGGGTTAGCAGGGGAACTTCACCAATTGAAGTTGCAGTTAGAGAACACTGCTCTTCACCGTAGTTAGAGAGTACTACACACCTTGCAGATCGAATGGGGGTTAGCAGGGGAACTTCAACAAATCGAGACTGTGGTCAGAGAGAACCGCATCTCACAAGCCAAAGTTGCAGTTAGAGAACACTGCTCTTCACCCCGAGACTGTGGTCAGAGAGTACTGCATCCCACAAATCAAGGTTGCGGTTAGAGAACACTGCTCTTCACACTAAGGTTGTAGCCAGAGAACGCTGCATCTCACCAACACTACATCTCGCAAGAGCTGTGCGAGCTGAGATGAGGCTAGCAAAGCAAATGAAGTTGCAGTTAGAGAACACTGCGCTTCGCAATGGGATCATGGCTAGAGAACGCTGCATCTCACCAACACCTTATAGGTCGAGACGAGACCAGTAGGGATACAGACACCATTCCCAAGGGCTAAACACCGCACAGGTTATACGCCCAAAAACGATAGGGGTTAACACGTCGATAAACAGACGTTAACCACCCCAACAGCTCCAACTTCATCCGGTTCAAGTGTCGCCTCCTCAGGTACGTGTCTCTGCATCTCTTTTTCTTTTCTCTCCAAATTTTAGCCTTTCTCCTATGAATTTTGGCTCACCTAGGTGTTTATGTACTAGCTTCTCAAAAATTGGGGGCAACTGTAGACACCGGGTTCTGAGTCAGATTTTGATGGCAATTTTGGGTACTTGATAAATTCCTCCAAAAAAAATATAAAATAAAAAAAATATAATAAATAATAAAATTAAAAATTAAAAAAAATGAGATTAGGTTAATTTAATTAGATAAATCAAAAATTAAGATTAGTTGATTAATTAGTTAATATTTTAGGATAATTAAAATTGAAAAAAAAATAAGAAGAAAAGAAAATAGATATAGGTTTTAATTAAATTAGATGTGATAATTTAAGTAGATTAATTAGATTAAATAGGTATAAAAATATAGGGTATTTAATTAATAGAGTGTTTGATTAGTTAGTGTTTTAGTTTAAGTAAATTAGTTAAAATTAAAAAATGGAAGAATGGAGGAAATTATTAGCTACCAAAAAATCAACCCTAATTTGAGGGTATAAAAAGAAAGAGATGAGTAAAAAATAGGGGGGCTCTCTCGGCTGAACAAAAAAATTGAAAGAAGAAGAAAATTGAGAAAATAAGAAAAAGAGAGAACAAGAGAGAGCAGGGGATGGGTTGAAGAACGAAAATAAGGAAAAATAAAGTGAGAGCAGCAGAGTGCAAGGCATAGAAAAAATAGAAAGGAAATATAAAAGAGAGAGCAAGTGAGAGGAAACCAAAATCAAGGAATTAAAGAAATTAAAAGGAAAAGAAGAAACAACTAGAAAGAGGAGCAGAGGCCAACGGAACGCAAACCATCGGAGCGGAGAAAAGAGAAAAAAGAAAGAGAGAAGGGCGGGAGCTCCGCCGGCCAAAAGCCGTCGCCAAAGGCGGCACGCACTCCACCGCAAGCACCAGCGCACCCGGACGAAGCTCCCTATGGCCGCCGTTCAACCATCCGTCGCCGGCAGCAAGGCACGTGGAGAGGAACTTTGGCGACGCTCTGTGGCATTTTCTGGCGTGGTGATCGTTCTTCCCGGCGCGTGACCAGCTCTGACAGCCTCCTGGCGTCCCGATCTCCCTTCCGGTGACGGCAGTGTCGGCCACCCCCCACCAACGGCGGCTCCGGCGAGGTAAGTCCCCTTCCCCCTATTTTATATTATTTTATTTATTATTATTATTATTATTATTATTATTATTATTATTATTATTATTATTCTGTTTTAATTATTTTATTATTATTATTATTATTATTATCATTTAATTTTCTATTTTATTATTATTATAATTATTGTTATTATTTATTTGTTTATCTATTATTAGTGTTGTTTTATTATTATTATTATTATTATTATTATTATTATTATTATTATTATTATTATTATTATTATTATTATTTAATTAATTAACTAGTTCACATTATTATTATTATTATTATTCTTATTATTATTATTATTATTATTTGATTTATTCATTACTAATGTTATTGTGTTATGTTGTTGTTAGTATTATCATTATTATTATTATTATTATTATTATTATTATTATTATTATTATTATTATTATTATTATTACTTTTTACTATCATTATTATCATTATCATTATTATTATTATTATTATTTTGTTACTATTGTTATCATTATTATTTTTATTATTATTATCATTTCCTGTTTATTTATTGTTATTATTAGCATTATCATTTTTATTGCATTTGATTATTGTAATTGCCATTGTGTTTTACATTCATTAATCCTCTTAATTTATTTAATTCAATTATTTATCTATTTTTTCATTTATTTATCATTTAATTTAATTTAATCCATTATTAACTTTAATTATTTTCCGCAATTTACTTTATTCAATTATTTATTTATTTGTTTATTTATTCAGTATTAACCAATATTGTTTTCTGTTACCGCGATGCGAGTGGCACGTGACTCGCCCACGGAGTTAGGCGGAGCATGGTCGGGATGAGTAGATTAGGATTTATTTATCATTCGGAATATGTAATTATTATTTTTAATTCGCTTGTGGTCTGTAATAATAAAGGATTTTCGACCGCGCTTAAAAAGAACCATCACACAAATGTTTTTTACCAAAATGAAATTCGTTAATAAAACAGGACCAATGTCTTAGTTTTCACTCCAAAGCAAAGGTTTAAATCAATTTGAGAACTCTAAACTCTTTTCATAAAATAAGTAATTGGGAACCAATGTTTTCGCCTAAATGAATAGGTCGATTTATGTATGTATTTTCATTCTATTACTTTTATGGTTTTTGTATTTATTTACTTATTTATTTATTTTGGATAACTGTAATTATATTTTACTTATCGTTTTATTTATTTTTTGCTTTATACATATGCTTGCAATATACTTTATATTTATCGCATGATCGTGTGAGAAGAGAAATAAAATAATTGATTCCAAAAATTCGTTCACATAATATTAACCAAAGGTATGAATAAGAGTGAGGTCCCGAACGCTCTCTGGTTTTGGGCTTCATAAGGTTAGATTTATTTCTCGATATTCTATTGGGTGGCGATTCCGTGATACCTGCCTTATGATACCCGGCAGACGCTCTCGTAAGCTGATTGCCAACAATGGAATGGGGGTGAATTCCTATCCATTGCGAAGTGATCGGCTTTCACGAGTTTTAACGAACCTCCATCCGGTCTCGGGTCCTGAAAGCGGACTTCCGAGGGCCACCAGGATGCCGAGCGGGGTCCGGGCGCGTCACACAAGCCTCATCTCATACGTTGGGTGCTTTTATTACAAGAATTTGACATTGAGATTAGAGATAAGAAAGGTTCTAAAAATCTAGTGGCTGACCATTTGTCAATATTAGAAAATGATGGACCTTTAAGGGATAGCAATGAAATAAATGAATCCTTTTCGGATGAATCTTTAATAACAATTGAATAAGTGCATGTGCCATGGTTTGCAGATTTTGCTAATTATCTTGCTGCAGGTATTGTGCCTCATGGTTTGACATGGCAACAAAGGAAAAAGTTCTTTAGTGATATAAAGAATTACCTTTGGGAGGAGCCCTATTTGTTTAAGATAGGAGGGGATAGTATAATTAGAAGATGTGTAAGTGAGGATGAGTATGCGAACATCTTCCAACATTGCCATTCATCGTTATATTCGGGTCATAATGGTAGTACAAAAACTGCATCTCATGTGCTTGAGTGTAGTTTTTATTGGCCTGCTTTATTTCATGATGCTAAGAGTTTTGTAGGTCAATTTGATAGGTGTCAAAGGGTTAGAAATAGTGGGAAAAGATATGGGATGCCTTTGAATAGCATTTTAGAAGTAGAAATATTTGATGTGTAGGGGATAGACTTTATTGGTACTTTTTCTACATCTTTTTGACAAAGCTATATATTGGTTGGGGTGGATTATGTATCAAAATGGGTTGAAGCTAAAGCTACACCAAGCAATGACTCAAAGGTAGTTGTAAAGTTCTTAAAAAAGCTCTTTTCAAGATTTGGAGTGCCACGTGCTATCATCAGTGATGGAGGTATGCATTTCATAAATCGATCTTTTGCTTCCTTATTGGATAAATATGGTGTTCATCATAGGGTTGCTACTCCTTATCACCCACAAACTAGTGGTCAAGTAGAAGTTTTCAATAGAAAGCTTAAATGGATACTTGAAAAAACAGTTTCTAGCTCTAGGAAAGATTGGGCACATAAATTAGATGATGCACTATGGACATATCGTACTTCTTTTAAAACAACTATTGGGATGTCACCATATAAGTTAGTTTATGGTAAAGCATGTCATTTGCCTATTGAGTTAGAGCATAAAGCTTATTGGGCCATTACGGCATTGAATTATGACATTAAAGAGGCTAGTGTCAAAAGATGTTTACAATTGAATGAGCTAGATGAATTACATCTTATGTCCTATAAAAATGCAAGATCATATAAGGAAAGATCAAAGAAGTGGCATGATGCTCACATTAGGTACAAGAGCTTTAAAGTAGGAGACAAAGTTCTTTTGTTTAATTCTAGATTAAAATTATTTCCTAAAAAATTAAGGTCTAGGTGGAGTGGACATTTTGAGGTGACACAAGTGTTTGACCATGGTTATTTGGAACTTAAAAATGATAATGGAGAATTATTTAAAGCCAATGATCAAAGGTGTAAGATATATTTGGATGGAAGTTTTCATGGTAGAGAGGTCTCAAGTATCTCTCTAAGATTGGGTTCAATGTTATTTACACATTCTTTTTATTTTGTATTTATTGTGTTATTTTTAAGTTGTTTTTGTATGTTTACATAGTTTATTTTTGTTCTACAGGATATATTAGTATGCAAGTTTAGTAGTATTGTTTCAATGTTGAGTATTTTTTTCAAAGGAAAATTTTTGTTGTGTATTTCGCGACAGAGGAAGGAAATTGCTTAGTCCCATGAGCACGCTGGACGGTAATAAATTGGCTACTGTCGTGAGCGCGACGGGTGTCGCGGGTGCGACAGAAAGCGGGATTTCAAATTTTGGGGAAATTTGAACCGTTGCTAACTTATTTTAAACACCCCTATAAATACTTTTTGAGCCCTAACTTCCCATTCCCACTCTTCTTTTTAGTTTTCTCTCCATCCCCTTAACGTTTTCTTTCTATATTTTTCATTCTCTTTGATTTTTCGTTCATTGTTCTAGGGTTTTTCTTGTTGTTTCTGTTTTTGTTTCTTCTTGTCCATTTATTTTGGTTATTTTGTTGGTATTTGAAAGATGGTGTATACTAAATCATTGGCTAACAAAGGGAAGAAGGCAACAGGAGAATCTAGTTCGCAAGGCCTCGATTCGCGCTCTCTCCAATTCAAGTATGATTGCCCCTTTCCACTTTATTTGGATGATGAAGGTGAGAAATTCTTATACTTCACTAAGAAAACTTATTTAGGAATGTGGCATGTAGATTTTTCCTTATTGAATGATTTGGGCCTTACACAAGAATTTAAAAAATATTTGAAGTATATAAAATGGGGGAAGTTTGTGCATATGAATTTACCCGTTATAAAAGATTGGGCTCTAGAATTTTTTGTGACAATTGAATATGTTGACAAGCACAAAATTAATTTTAAATTTAGATACCAGGGTCACGAATTTATTTTTGGCTTTGATGAAATGCATGACTGGTTTGGATTTCCTCTTAATGGCAAAAGATTTGAGCCTCATATGTTTAGTCCCTCTAATGTTTTAATCCTAAAAATTCCACAAATAGGCAATTTAAAGATGATGTTTTGTTGCTTTTTAATAAGTTTATATGCCATGCTTTATTTGGTCTTATAGAGAGTAATAAAGTGTAGGCCAAGGATCTTTTTGTGTTACACCTAGTGCAATCCAAGAAAACACCTTGCTTAATAGATTTTATTTTTGATGGTTTATTTCATGCTTCTATTGCCAAGACTAAAAATGTTGGTATGGGCAATATGGTGACTGGAATTGTCTTAGGTTGTTTGGGGGACTTAAATAGTTTTGTGATGGATGAACATGAGCATATTGTCATGATGGATGCTAAATATTTGCGAAATTCTAATGTGTTAACAAGAGGCGGTTGGCCTCCCAAGTTTGTGAATTGTTATGTACGTGTTGAAGGCACTGGTTTGGACAAGGGCAAAGGTTTTTCGACCTCTACAGCTGCTGCTAATGAAGAAGAATCTGATGATGAAGAAGCTGGTGAAGTGGGGGAGGCAGATTCGGTGCATAAGGAGGGTAGTAATGCAGTTGGGTGGAGGCAAGTTTTAAATCACTTGGATTGGATGGAGGCTGCCAACCAAAGCTTGGCTGCAAGAATGGATTCCATGGAGGCATCAGTGCAAGAGATGCACAAGAGCCACAAGAGCCTCAGTCGCAAGTTACTTTCCTTTTTTCGCAAACAGGATGTGGAGTTTAGACCATCTCCACCAGGATCCCCTGGTGGGATTTGAGGGCAGTTCCTTGTCTCCTTGTACTTTTTATGTTTATTTTCATTATTTTATGTTTTGTGTTTTGATTGTTTTTCTAGTTTGTGTTAGGTTGTGCTTGTTTTTCTTACACAATGAGGACATTGTGTCCTTTAAGTGTGGGGAATACATTTTAAGTTTATATAGTTTGTTTGTGTGTTTATTATAACTTGTGGTTATACATGATATGTTAGTACTAGGTATTTGTTTTGCATGTATATATATTGTTAGTGAATTTTTGTTGTAGGTTTATATGTTTAGGTTGTTTATGAGTTTGCATATTTTGGAGCTTTTGTATTTGATACATGTTTGGAAGCATGTACATGTCTAGCTTGAGTTTTTATAATTAGTCTAATTAGCAAAATTCTTAAGGAATATCATGGTTTGTTTGATTTTGATAACTTTATATGCATAATGAGGGTTATGACTTGGCAAAGCACTTTAGTGTAGGTTATTTTTAAGTTGTTTATCTTTTTACATGTAAATATGATTATTTTGATAAATCATTGTTTAGGGTAATTTGATCTATAGCTAAGTGAGCTTTTGAAGCCTTTTACATTGAAATTTTTCTTTGTATGAGAGCCTTGATATATCATATCCTCTAGAACTTATTTTAGGTAAATTTCAAGATTACATTTACTGTGAGATGTGCATGAAAAATGATAAAGGCGTTTAGAATAACCACTTTTAGCTTGCTTAAATAACTTACCTTTTTGACTTTAGGTTTAACCAATTTTTGTTCTAAAAGCACTTAATTAGCCTTAATCCTTCTTGAACATTAAACTATTTCTTTTGTTAACCTTTTGTGTAAAGGATTAGGATTGATATATCATTGGAGACAATTTTCATTTAGTATAAGCATGATGTTACTTGAATTCCCTATTTCTCAAAAGTCTAATGCTAGAAAAGCTAGTTCCTATAAAAAGAAAAGAAAGTCAAAAGTAAAAAAATTAAAAAAAAAAAAAAAAAACAATGAGTTGTTAAATATGGGAACTAGTGAAAAATGGACATTAATAAGGGAATTAAAATGGCAAGTCAAGATTTCATAAGATCATGCTAAGCTTAGTTTTTAAGTCTATTATGATATAGTGATTACTTTTTCTTTATACATTATGAGCTACTTAACCAAATTGTCTTACCTTTACCTGAGCCAAGTTATAACCTTTAATAAGACCCTTTGATTTCATGTACTAACTTGTGCTAGTAGTGGAGATTTTTACTTATTACAAGCTTATGGTATGCAATGGCATATTAAAGGAAAGAGTTAAACACTAACCATAAACAAATTGAGTGAAGAAAAGATAAAGTGTTTGAGTGAGAGTTACTTTAGGCAATGTTTTGTATGAAATAATCTATACATGTGTTAAGAAATTCAACTTCTTGAGGGCTAATATTCTTGTGTTTTGAACTTCATGATTTTCCAAATGTACATGGTTGTTGAAGTTTAATGGATAATGATATTGGTTGAGAATTTGCATATTTAGGCTAATGCATTAAAAGATGAAGCTTTATTCATGTTGTTTCCAAATATTTGTCAAATAAGAATGCAAGCTCCGAAATTGTGTGAATGTTGTTATGTGTTTTATGTCCTTGCATTTTATGTTTTGCTTGGGGACAAGTAAATGTTTAACTGTGGGAATTTGATATGAGCCTAAATAGCTCATATTTACCTAATGTTTTATTATTAAAATTATGTTTACTTATGGTTAATTGTGTTAGAATTAGGTGTGTTTTATGTTTTTGTGTCAAGTTTTGTGTTTGTAGGAGAAAAGGGAGAAAATGTGGAGAAAGAAGCAGAATTGAGCAAGGAAAGGATGCAACTATCATGAGCATGACAGAAAATGCCTAAGAACAAGGAAGAGAAGAGAGAAGAAAGAGCAAAGAAGAGAAAAGAGCGTCTTGTCGCGAGTGTGAAGCCGTCACCTGTGCGACAAAGCAAGGGAGAACAAAGCAGTCAATGCAGTTGAGGAAAAGTCAAAGGAGGAGGAGTCCATGTCCTGTCACGAGCACGACAGAGAGATCTGTTGGGCAGTTTATTTTGAAAAGCCACTTGAACAATTGAGCCTTTCGCCAACTTTTGCAACCTTTTGAAGATGCATTTGAAGGGACATGAACTTTGGAACATTAGATATTAGTTTCAGTTGTGAATTTAGGGATGATGGAATTTTAACTAAGTATTTTTCTGTAAGTTTGGAGAATAATTTCTATAGTTGAAGTTCTTTAGTTAGTTTTTATGTTTTTGAAGAGAAGACAATTGCAAGGAAGAAGATCATACTTTGTGAAAGGAAAAAGGGTTGAGAGATCTCCTTCTTCTTATTTCTAATCTTTTACTTCTTCTTTGTAATTAACTGAAGTATGTTTAGGAAACTTGAATGATATTAATGTTATTTTCTATTTCCATCAATGTTAATAGTCTTTTAATATAGAATTGTCTATTGGTATTATTGCATGATCATTATAAGTTAAAGTAGAGTTGAGGGATTCACTTTAATTTACAGCTAATAGAAGTTCGTTATTAAAACATTACTTGAGAGATCAGTATGTTAAGATAATTGCTATAAATTGGTAACTAATCTTTGAATATTTAATTGGAATTAATTAGTTCATCAATGAGAATTGAGGGTTAGCATTGTAATTGCATGTTTTAGGCACTCTAGTTCATGTCGAGAGAGTGGATTAGAATATTATTCCAATTTGGCTTGCTTATAAGATTATATTAATATTTTAAAGATGGAATCAAGTTTCATAATCATTATTCCTTCATCATCTAAATTGTCTTCTTTGATCATTATTAATTAGGTTTAATTAATTTGCATTACATTAATAGTATAGAATTAATCTTCAAAATATTGAACATTGTAAACAAGATAAAATCAAGTGGGAATGATATCTTAAGTATTATAATCGGTAAACCGTGCGCTTGCAGATTTATAACAACAACCGATTTGTGTCACTGCCCACATCAAGAGGAGCGCAGGTGGAATTTCGGCCTTCACACAGAATCCAGCGTCGATCCTGCCGGCGAGTGAGCTACATACGCTGATTAAAGTTTTTAGCTACTATTCATTCACCGGTGCGTGAAGGCTCGTTCAGAGGCAGCTGAAGCTCCGATTTCTTCTCCGCTGTCACCTTGCTATTTTTGGTCAGATTCCGGTGTTCGTTTGGGGTGGTCTTCCCTCTTTATGGTAGTTGATCTTCTCTTGATGTTCTATTTCCATTCTAGTTTTCTATTCCGGCCTCACCTCTTCATCTCCAGCTTGTTTCTGGTGGTTTTGTGGCTGAGTTACTCCCGTCAGTGGCTAGGGTACTCCTATTAGTTGCTGGATCTTGTGGCATATTGGCAAAGGTTTTTTTTTCTTTCTCTATCTCTTTGCTCCCTTTGGCCCTTTTATTGTATCATTAGTCACTTTGTGGTTATTGGCTTAGTTGTATTTTATTTATAATGGAGGATGCAAAAATTTCTGATGAGAAAGGATAGATAATGACCGAAGTAGTTCCTGCACTTAGTAAAATTACGGATAATAAGTTAAATGGGTTTAATTTTTTTCAATGGAGCAAAACCATTAGGATTTATTTACTTAGTATTGATAAGGATAACCATTGACCCATGATCCTCTGACTAGTGATAAAAATAAACAATCTTGGTTACGAGATGATGCCCGATGTTCTTACAAATTAGGAATTCCATTGAAAATAATGTACTTGGTTTGACAGATCATTATGAATTGGTAAAGGAATTAATGGATTATTTGGGATTTTTGTATTCTAGGAAAGGGAATATTTCTCATAAGTATGAGGTGTGTAAGGCTTTCTATGGTACTGAGAAGGAAGCTAAGTCCCTCATAACTTATTTTATGGATTTCAAGAAGTCTTATGAGGAGTTGAATGTCCTTTTACCTTTTACTGCTGACATCAAAGAACAACAAGCTCAAAGAGAGAAAATGGCAATCATGAGTTTTTTGGGTAGATTACCATTATAATTTGAGACTGCCAAATCTCAAATCATTACTAGTCCTAAGATGACTTCGCTTCAAGAGGTGTTTAGTAGGGTGTTACGTACTGAGAATACACCATCCAATCAAGCTTCAAGTGTTCTTATTGCCAAAGGAGGAGGAAATTATGCATGGAAAAAAATAGTAATTGAGGAGGAAGTGATGACATTTGCTACTACTGCAAAGAAATTGGGCACACAAAGAAGTACTGCAAAAGGCTTCAAAATAAGACTCAAAAAACTCATACTGCTATAGTTACTGTTGCTTCTTCCTCTGCACAATCCGTCACTATATAAGATGAAGAGTATGTGCAGTTCTCCCAGTATCAAGAATCTATAAAACAAACTTCACCAGTTGTTGCTTCTGCTGAGACAGGTAAAAAGAACCTCATCTCATCCTCAAACAAATGGGTCATTAACTCTGGTGCCACAGATCACATGATAGGTAATCCTAAAATCTTTTCCAATTTTTAATCTCACACCTAACCATCTCCTGTTACTATAGCTGATGGATCCCATTGCAACATTGAAGGGTCGGGAACTGTTAAACCAACTCCATCTATTACCTTATCTTCTGTGCTCAGTTTACCTAGTCTTGCATTTAATCTTTTTTCTATCAGTCATCTTACTAAAGATCTCAATTGCTCAATCTCATTTTTCCCTAATCATTGTCTATTTCAGGATCTTATGACGATGCAGACTATTGATAACGGGCATGTATCTAATGGGCTCTATATTTTGGATTCATGGGTTCCTCGATAAGTTGCTTGTTCTAGTATTGTTTCTCCTTTTAAAGCTCATTGTAAACTAAACCATCCTTCTCTACTAGTATTGAAGAAGTTATGCCCCCAGTTTTTTGATGTCACTTTAGCGGATTGTGAATCATGTCATTTTTGCAAAACACCAGTGAAGCTCATTGAGTCCTAGAGTAAATAAGCGCGCTGAGTTTGCTTTTCAGTTAGTTCATTCTGATATTTAGGGACCTTCTCCAGTTGTGTCTAAAACTGGTTTTCGATATTTTGCTACTTTTGTGGATGATTTCTCTCAAATGACTTGGATTTATTTTATGAAAAGCCGTTCTGAGGTATTTGCTCATTTTCTATTTTTGTTGTGCTAAAATTAAGACTCAATTTAATGTGTCTGTGCATATCTTACAAAGTGTTAATGCTACAGAGTACATGTCAACTTCTATTCAAAGTTACATGACTCAAT
The DNA here is from genome assembly GCA_947683425.1 of Excoecaria cochinchinensis. Classification (NCBI taxonomy): domain Eukaryota; kingdom Viridiplantae; phylum Streptophyta; class Magnoliopsida; order Malpighiales; family Euphorbiaceae; genus Excoecaria; species Excoecaria cochinchinensis. Next base: position 7,392,082 of record CANTUQ010000024.1, read on the forward strand.
AGGGAATCCTTCACCAGACATCCTATGTCAATACTCCTGCTCAGAATGGGGTTGCTGAAAGAAAAAATAGACACCTTTTCTGAGGGTAAATATTCTGGACCCTTTTCTATCTTTTTTTTACCTTCATTTTCGATACTATCTTTGCTTTTAGTCCTTTTTTTATTTATTTATTTCTTGTTTCTATTCTTCTTGAATATGTGTAAAATTTGTCTTTTTGCTTTTTGAAAAGCTTCTGTTTTTCTGGGACAAAGGTGACCGACGGGTCATCTGCTGTGACCGACGCCCGTTGATCACCTTTACGCATAGCCCGTCGGTCACCCTCACAGACGGTTCCCTTCAAGTGAGCGACGGGCTGTATAGGTCACCTTGACCGACACCCGTCGGTCATTCAGCATAGCCCGTCAGTGGGTTCTGTCCCACATTTTCTAATCTTTTTCTTTCCCCTTTTTTGTTCATTCAAATTTTTATGTTTATTTATAGTTTTTCTTCTGTATTTTAACATCCTTTTGGCTTGTTTTGTGAGAATATGTTTCTGTTTCTTGGACTGGCTAGAGCCTGAGAGAGTTCTCCTGTATATGGAAAGTTCACCTGGTTTAGTTCCCTATCTTCCTCTCTTTTGTATTTCATGTATTTATTTATTGTTTCTCCTGTATATGACAAAATTGTTGTATTTCTCGCTAATGTAAAAATCGGCCAAACGTTTTATATTTAATAAACTGAATTCTTCATAAAATCAAGGACCCAATGTCCTATTTTTATCCAATAAAATCCTCATAATAGAAATATCCATTTTAATAATGATGCATGCGAGGACCAAAGTCCTCAAAATAAGCAATGCCCCGATTTGTGTATGCATCGCACATTTATAAAAGGGAGTTGTATTCCGCTCCTTGTGTTATTGTAATTTATCGCTTTCATTATTTATTCGTTCATTTACCGCTTTTCAAATGTGAATAAATGCGCTTTGATTCAATTGCATCTGTGGAGAGAGAGCGAATTAATGAAAATTAAAATTTGATCATAAAATAATCAAGATAGAAATAGATGAGAAGTCCCGAACCCAGCTCTGGTCTTTGGGCTCAAAGAGGCGAGAGGTCTATCCGATCACTCATTGGAACTATGACCTCCAAGACACCTCTTGTGCCACGAGACTTTGACGTTAATCCTAGGCTCCTTAGGGCGAGAGGTTTACCCTCCAAGACCCCTTTGGCTGGCCCAAAATGGATACTAAGCGTAGTCTTAGGCTCTCCGAGGCGAGAGAAACTTTCCCAATGTTCTATTGGGTGGCGACTCCATGAAACCTCCTTGTTGCCCAAAATAGGCGCACTCGCAATCCATTGTAAGTTGCCAACAGACCCATAAATGCCCCGATTGCCCTAGAGCGGGCGGTCGCACGGGCGGCACGCGGGGTCCGGCACGCGTCACAGTGCCGACTCCACTGGGGATTTATGGTTCGAGACTTCGATTTGAAAATACCTCGCTCAACATTTATGATTAAAGTTTAATTCATAAATTTGCTTTCTTTCAAATATGCATTTACATCCCATTAGAGCCTTAGAATATGCTAGATTGGTCCCTTCTTAACCTCGGTGCATTCCCGGAGCACAACCCTACGTTCACTCAATGTGGGGAAGTGTTAAGGATAATCACCAGCCCAAGATTCATACGTAATGGTATATCAAATGATGACCCGATCGGTCGCTATGCTCGTGATGAGCTAGACCCGTCGGCATGGATCATGCTTGGGTAGCCCTAAAGTAATATCTCCCTTGTCTAAAGCTCATGTAATGGCCGTAGCTACTTTCCATAGGTGATATGAACCGTAATTCCATGCTTGCTGTATGGATCCTTATGTATTGGGTGAGTCCAGATGTCTTGCTTGGTAACCTAGCCAAAGGCTTTCAGGCCCCGGTATGGCCATGTCGAAATTTTTGGAATGTCTAAATACATGATGATCATTATCCATTCACTTGTGCATTAGTATAGGAGTGTCATGCTGCCGGTTTTTCGTCGTGCACCATGCGCGTCCATTGGGTCCCCCGCTGACCCTTGGGCTAATCCCGCCTAGGAAAGAGACCGCACGACCGCGTGTGTGGGAGAAATAAGGGCGAAAGGACCTACCTGCTTGCTTGTGTTTTGTGGGTGTTGTATATCATGATCATACATTGCATCTACATTCCATGCATCACATCTAACACCTTGTCCCTGCAGCCATCATAGATCTGCCTAGGTGGACTAGAGCGCCTACCGGACGGTTGATCCAAGTTCCTGCATCTGAACTGCTAGATAGAGAAGGCCTTCCAGAGATCTTACCAGAAGTCAGCTATACCGTATCTAAGATGGCAAATTCACCTAGGGGAAATGATGCCACCAGGCCATGATTGCAGAAGAAGTGGGTCGACGGTTTGAAGAGTTTGAGGGCAGAATGATGAACATGCTAACTGCTTTGGCACAACAGAATGCTCCGCAGAATCCACCACCACCTCCTCTTCCCATGAGATAAGATGAGAGAGAAGAGGAAAGAGCTGAGAGACAAGAAGAGCCTATTCGGCCGCCACTAGTAGAGCTGAGGTCCGTAGCTCCGGGAGGTCAGAGGAGAAGACCAGTGCTGAGGGTAGATAATGACAGGGATGACAAAGACAACAAAATGAGTATTGCATCTGAGAGAGGGAAGGCACCCCAAACTGATGAGTTCATTCTGATGAAGATGGAAGAGAGGTTTGAAGCCATGGCCCGTATGCTGAGTAGAGGTCAGGGGATGAACCCGGAGGACAAAGAGTTAGAGGGAGAAGACCCGATTCCTTACAATTTCAAGATGCCCGATGTGCCAAAATTTGATGGTACCTCTGACCCGACTGCCCATGTGAAGCAGTACTCTCTGGTCATGAAAGGGACAACTTTGTCTAAGAGGTAGAAGGTGGAGTACGTTTCTTTGAGTCTGACTGGCCCAGCCATCGACTGGTATCATAGCCTCGATCGTCGAACTAAGGAAGATTGGGATCTACTCACGGAGGAGTTCTTGAGGCAATATGATTGCAATACCAGGATGGAGGTGACTCTTAAGGACCTTGAATTGCTCCAACAGAAGGCCGGGGAATCTTTTCACGACTATCTCACCCGCTGGCGGAACAGGGTAATAGAAATGCAAAGAAAGCCAGACAACCAAGACCAGATCAGCCTGTTTATCAAGAATGCAAGCCTGTATTTGAAGGATGGTCTGAAGATGAAAGGGCTGAAGGATTGGGAGTCTCTAAAAGACATAGCCATTGAGGCGGAGGGAGAATTCTTGGCCCGGAAAGCTAGCAATGATAGTTTTACAAAAAGGACTAACACCGGTCAGGGAGCCAGTAGGCCAACTGGTCCCAGTAGAAGCCCCAGAAGATCTGTTGAGGTGTCTGCTACTGACATCCAGCCCTCGAGGAAGTTTTCAAACTTAGGAAGACCACTGTCTTGGGTTTTAAGAAGGTTGACGAAAGAAGGAAAGTTGCAACCTTTGGCTCCTAGGCCAGCTAAAACGCAAGGGAAGCCAGGTCATAAGGACAATGAATACTGTGCATTTCATTAGCACACAGGCCATCTAACAGACAATTGTAAGGCGCTGAGACACTCTATTCAAGATCTGATTGATGACAAGCAGATTTTCGACCCTGAGAAGAGAGAATCCAAGAAGAAGCCTGGTTACAATGCCATGCCGCCACCAGTTTTTATGATCGGATCCAGCTTGCCAGAGTGGTACGTACTGCAGGACTTATATGGGAGCGAGAGTATTGCTGTTGTCTGCTCTGAGGATAAAGAAGGAAAAACAGTTGTAGCGACCATTGATTGTTGGTCGAGCAGTGAGAGCGGTGAAGAGGCCGAAGAGGAAGGAGAGACGAACTTTGATCTGTGGAGATCTGATGAGGATGAAGAAGAGGTAGGGGCTGTGACAAGAAGTGGGAGAGTGGTCCCTGAGATTACAAGGGTACCAGAACCAGCGCAACCATCGACGGAAAAGGAGCCAAAGGAGAACCAGATTGTTAAGCAGTTGAAAAAGACCGCGGCTCAGATATCCATCTAGGATCTCTTTAGACAGTCCCCTTCTCACAGGCAGAAAGTGGTAGAGGCCTTGACTGAGTCTACTGTTGCCACCACAATTTCCCCATCAGAGCTGTTAGGTCTAGTTAAAGGAGGATCGGGGGAGAGATTGGTTTTTTCCGATGCCGACCTGCCAGTCGAAGGCCGCGATCATAACCGACCCCTGTATATCAAAGCACAGATTAACGACAAGCACACCGCTTGTGTTATGGTAGACGATGGATCTTCTATCCATGTTTGCCCTCTGATAGCTCTTCAGGCTTTTGGATTGAGTGAGGATATGCTCAGTAAATCAGATTTGACGATTACAGCCTATGATAATTCAAGAAGACAAGCCTCGGGAACATTCAAGACCCTGGTCAAAACGGGACCCTTTGAGGTAGAAGTAGAGTTTGTGGTTCTACCCATTCCAGCTAATTTCTCAGCCCTGCTCGGGAGGCCTTGGTTTCACAGGCTAGGAGGAGTACCATCCACGCTGCATCAAATGATAAAGTTCCCACATGTAGGGGAGGTGGTAACTATTAAGGCAGCCAGGGAGAATCACGTGTCGGCTTTTGAAATTGCTAATCAGCCATTTAGTGGCTTCCACGTGTCAATGATAGGAGAAGAGCATGGGCTAGTGGACAACCCAGCAGTGGTTAACATGATGAAAAAGATGCACTATCTCCCTGGGGCTGGTTTGGGTAGAAACTCTCAGGGGCTACAGACTGCGATCACCACTCAAGGTCAGAAGAACCGGAAGGGTCTGGGGTACAGAGGCGGTTTTGGCAAGAAGAAGACGGCAGATAAGATCCCTCATATTTCAAAAAGCTTTGTGCCCGCATCCTCAGTATGCGCTTACACTGGTGAAGATGAGCCACAGTGGGTGAATGGGAGGATTCTCCCCGGATTTTAGATCTTTAACGATGTATTTGACTGGGATGTCGGAGTTATCAAGACCGTTGAGAGCTTCTGGGATGAAGAGGTCATGACTCAGTGCATTGCCTGGGACAGAGGTGAGCCCGAAGAGGTAGTCACAGAACAGATGTTAGCTGCCAGGCTGAAAGGGAAAGAAAAGATGGTAGAGCCAGAATTGAAAATTGGGGATTTGAAGATTTCCTCAGGCATACCTGAAGGGCCTCTGCTGAATCAAGAAGCTGATGAGCAAGCTGCAGCAGCATCAACCTCTAGGGAGGCAGAAGAAGACTCTAGCTTAGATTGCCTTTTTATTCCAGAACTTTTTTATGATGTAAATGACAATTATAATATTATTAATAAGGCAAATGATTTCTCTTACTTGTGCGATGTTTCCAATAATTTCAACATGCATGAACATGATCATATTCCATCAATTTTTTATATTGATTCCACTGATACAACGCCTTTTAATCTTGGAACCTCGAAAAATCCGAAGGAAATTCTAATAGCATCAAATATAACTCCTGATAAGAGAGAAAAATTTGAGAGAATAATAAGAAAATATGAAAAAGTCTTTGCCTGGACCTATGAAGACATGCCAGGGATCGATCGGAACATAGCAGAACATGCTATCCCGACTTATCCAGACCATAAGCCTGTAAAACAGAAGTTGAGAAGGCTCAGGCCAGAATGGGCAGACAAGGTCAAGGAGGAGATTCGGCAGCAGATTGAGGCCAAGTTCCTTGTTGAAGTGCAGTATCCTGCATGGTTGGCGAACGTAGTCCCTGTAGCGAAGAAAAATTGGAAGGTCAGGGTATGTGTGGATTATCGAGATTTGAACAAGGCCTGCCCTAAAGATGATTTTCCACTACCCCACATTGATGTGTTGATAGACAGTGCCGCCAACTGCGCGATGTACAGCTTTGGGGATGGTTATGTGGGCTACAACCAGATCCTGAACAAGATAGCTGACCGGGTTAAGACCGCTTTCATCACAGAGTGGGGGACCTACGCCTATCGAGTTATGCCTTTTGGCCTGAAAAATGCAGGGGCAACATACCAGAGGATGGCGACCAAGATTCTAAGCGACCTAATCCACAAGGAGGTGGAGGTGTATGTCGACGACATGATGGTCAAGTCAGCCACCCGAGAGGGCCATTTTGAAGTTCTTCACCAGGATTAATAAGTACAGTCTGCGACTTAACCCCAAGAAGTGTATCTTCGGAGAAACTGTTGGGACATGCTGTCAGTCAGAGGGGAATAGAAATTGACCCGGACAAGGTAAAGGCCATCAGAGAGATGCCCGTGCAGCAAAAGGAGAAGGATGTAAGGAGCTTCCTGGGCAAGTTGCAGTATGTCAGCCGATTCATTACCAAGCTCACTTCGATATGCGAGCCCGTTTTTAAGCTGCTCAGAAAGAATCAGCCTGTGGTCTAGAACGAAGACTGCCAGAAAGCCTTTGACAGCATCAGGGAATATCTATTGAATCCGCCAGTGTTAAGGCCGCCGCAACCAGTCAAACCGCTTATCCTGTATCCGGCAGTGGAACGCAGTTCTGTGGGTGCCATGATGGCTCAGGAGGATGAATTTGGAGTGGAATTCGCAGTTTATTACCTCAGCAAGAAGTTCCTGGCTTATGAGATAAAATATGCTGAGGTAGAGAAGATCTGCCTCACAGTGATTTGGGCATCAAAGAAGCTGAGGCATTATTTCCATTCGTACAAAGTTCAGGCAGTGGCCAAGCAGAATCCGTTGAGATATTTGCAAGAAGCGCCGTCTTTGCTTGGTAAGATGGGGAGGTGGCTGCTTTTGCTACAGGAGTTTGATGTTGAATACATCACTCGCAAAACTATTAAGGGGCGAGCCGTAGCCGAATTTCTTGCTGAGCATCCTATTCAAGAGGACACCCCCGAGTTCACCTTTCCTGATGAGAGTATAGTCGCGATTTCTGTCCAGGGATGGCACTTACACTTCGACAGGGCAGTGAGTAACAAGGGGGCCGGAGTTGGAATTATTTTGACAACCCCAGATAATGAGAAACTCCCTCCAGCCAAGAAGTTGAAGTACAAAGCAACCAACAATGAAGCCGAATATGAAGTATGCACGTTCGGGTTAGAAGCTTTAGCTGCTTTGGGGGCAAAGAACATAGAAGTCTTTGGTGACTCATCCTTGGTGATTAACCAGATCCGAGGTGAGTGGGCTGTAAAAGAAGAGCGGCTGGTACCCTATGTTGAATATTTGAAAGAGATATGTTGGCAGTTTGAAACCTGCACTTTCCACTTCGTGCCAAGAGATGAGAACCGTCTAGCTGATGCGTTGGCAACCCTAGTGTCGATGTGGGATAATCCTGATGGGGTAGCTATGAAATCGGTGCTGATCTCGAGTTCTGAGAAGCCCAGCTTTGAGATCAAGCCAGTAATGGAAGTAGAGGTGGCGGATGGAAAACCATTGTACTTTGACATTATGAATTATTTGGAAAACGCTAGGTTTCCAGAGGAAGCTACCGAGAAAGACCAGAGAATGATCCGGAAGCTATCTACTCAGTTCATCTCCTTAGAAGGAGTGTTGTACAAAAGACAGGCAGACGGGATTCAGCTCAGGTGCTTAAATGAAAAAGAAGCCCGCAAGGTAATGGAGGAGACCCATGCAGGCGTCTGTGGGGCTCACATGAACGGTTTAACTCTGGCAAAGAAGATCATGAGGCAAGGCTTCTATTGGCTTACAATGGACAATGACTGTTCAAAGTATGTCAAGCAATGCCAGTTATGCCAACAGTACGCAGATTTGAGACATCTGCCAGTATCAGAGCTACACAACCTGACATCGCCTTGGTCTTTCGCTGCTTGGGGATAGACATCATTGGAGAGATTCGCCCTACGGCATCTAATGGGCACAGATACATCATAGTCGCAATTGACTATTTTACCAAATGGGTAGAGGCAGAATCCTTCAAAAAGATTGACGCAAGGGATATGGCCAAGTTCATAGAGAGAAATCTGATCTGCAGATATGGCCTCCCTCACCACATAGTGTCTGATAATGGGGTACAGTTCATGAGGGAAACTAGGAAGCTCCTTGAGAAATATGGTATCAAGCACCATAGATCCTCTCCCTACCGACCACAAGCTAACGGGGCAGTAGAGGCCGCCAATAAAAACGTGAAGAGGATCCTATCCAAGATGGTCCAAACTTACAAAGACTGGGCAGAGAAGCTACACTTCGCACTGTGGGGATACAGGACAACGGTGAGGACATCTACGGGCGCTACGCCATATTCTCTGGTATACGGGACAGAGGCAGTATTGCCAGTTGAGATAGAGCTCCGATCGTTGAGGGTGATTATGGAAGCCCAAATTTTGGAGGCTGAATGGGCACGACAGAGGCTACAGCACTTAAACTTACTGGATGAGAGTAGGCTGAAGGCTTATTATCACAATCAGATTTACCAGAAGAGGTTGGCCAGAATATTCGGGAAGAAGGTGAGAAAGCATCCGCTGAAGGAAGGGGACTTAGTGTTCAAGTAGATAAGACCAGGTATACTGGATATCAGAGGAAAATTCAGACCAACATGGGTGGGGCCGTATATCCTTAAAAAGCTATTGTCCAAAGGAGCTGCAATCTTGTCGGATAGCGATGGAAATGAATTCAAAGAACCGATCAATGTCGACAGACTCAAAAGGTTCCATGGCTAAAGACCAAAATAAAAAGAAGAGAATAAAATGCCCTGCAGGTTGAAAATCGAAAAAAGGCGGCCGTGCTAAAATTGGGCGCCTCGACAGGGTGAAAATCGAAAAAAGGCATCCTGTGCAAAAATAAGAGGTACGAGAGAAAATGTCCAATCGTGAAAACCCGAGAGGGCCGATTGGTAACAGGAGTTGGTATTGTTAAAATTTGGTTTCATGTATTAATAGGGCGTACACAGTCGAGTTAATTGTCAAAACTGATCATGTATGCTGAAATTACATGGAAATGTACACAATTTCGTGAAATAAAACAAATATTATTCTTTTCATTTTCGTCATTTTCTAGTTCTGCATTAAAAAGAAATGTAACACCAAAAGAAATACATATGGAAGCTAAGCTAAGTCCTGCCACTGCTCTCGCCAACCAGATGCTTGATCCCCCGTGTCCTATTATCAGATGCTGGACTAAGGACCCTTTTCTTGTACTCGCTGGTTGAAGCCACAGAATGATCACCGAACCTCGGAATAACAGTCTTCACTGGTAGTTTGCTCCATAGCTCATGATACCTAGAAGCGAAGGTAGCCGAAAAGGCTCCTCCCCAAAAAGATAAGGGAACCCTCACCACATCCTGGGTCATCCCAAGCTGACGTGCACATCGAGAAGTGATGCAGAAAGTGGCTTGACTGAGCCCATAGAGGGGAACACACCCCGATAGCCCATCGATGACCGCTGAGACAGTGGGAGCCAGGCAGATGTGAAACTGATATCGTCATCTGACAATTCACCAAATCTGGTAATGCTTTCACCAGCAGTGGCACACTCATACAGCCGTCGACGCGAAAGAAAATGGCTCGGCGAGTACTATTGGATGACCCGAGGAGGTGGCTCAGACAGAATCCTCAATTTCTCTTGCAGCCAGATCCAAAAATAAAAAAAGCCGCTGGATTGGGTTGGGTCCATTCCAGGCAAAAAATAAGGCACAGGGTTATGTGAAAATCCGAAAGGACGCATCTCCCGCTAAGAAAAGCTAGTGTGAAAATCCACGAGGGACGCACTACCTTCAAAAAATGACTACAGGTATCAGAAGAGAACCTCATAATCCCCGGAGGCACAAGACTCTAAAGCAATTCCAGAGGGCACCGATCCTACTGCAAATTATGACCAAACCAGCTGTCGCCTCCAAATCCACTTAGATGAATTCTTGTCCTGCTCCTGCATACATATGCATCTCACGTGCATGGTCACCACTTTTCTTGCATATTTTGCTTTCTAAGTCTTGCAGAAAGAAAGAATCAATGCCAACGAGCAGAGATTGTGGTTAAAGAGTACTGCTTCTCAATAATCGAAGTTGTAGTTAGAGAATACTACTCTTCACCTCGAGACTGTGGTCAGAGAGTACCGCTTCTCACCAATCGAAGCTGCGGTTAGAGAAACACTGCTCTTCACATCGAGTTTGTAGTCAGAGAGTGCTACTATCTCCTCAACACTGCGCGAGCCGAGACGAGGCCAGCAGAAGCAGAAGCTGCGGTTAGAGAAACACTGCTCTTTACGTAGAGTTTGTAGTCAGAGAGTGCTACATCTCCTCAACACTGCGCGAGCCGAAACGAGGCCAGCAGAAACAATCGAAGTTGTGGTTAAAAAAACACTGCTCTTCATATCGAGGTCGTGGCTAGAGAATGCTATATCTCACCAACACCTGTTGGTAGAGACGAGACCGATAAGGATAACTTCACCCGCCGAACAGACTGAGACGAGGTTTACTCGGTAAAAGGCACGGAAGGTAAGAACCGCCACAGGTACGCTTTCTTCCTTTCCATCCTTTCTCTTAGTTTTGACTCATCTAGGCGCTCGTGCACTAGTTTCCCCAAAACTAGGGGCAACTGTAAGCACCGTGTCTCGGAGCGGTCCAGATCAGAGATTACCCTATGATAAAATCGGCATTCGAGCCTGTACAAACGGTTTGGATTCAGAGGCTTTAGTCCCATGCTCCACGAGAAACAGGTCTTTTTACCTTTTGTATGCAGAAGGGGAGAAAACGGGGAGTTTTTAAAGTCCAAAAAAAGTATGTTTTCCTTGACGGACGGCCAGCCCGTCAGTCAAGGGTCGGCCCGTCGGTCGGCTGGTAGGACCGTCGGATGAATCTTTGTGTCAAAAGGATTCTTCCGACGCCCGTTGGTCGGCTGGCAGGACCGTCGGATGAATCCTTATGTCAGAAGGATTCTTCTGATGCCCGTCGATCAAAATGGCAGGCCCGTCGGTCAGGTTACAAGGCCGTCGGATGAATCCTTGTGTCAGTAGGATTCTTCCGACGCCCGTCGGTCACCCCTGGCCTATAAAAGCTTTGAATTTTCTCATAAAAAGGGGTTGGAAAAATTTGCAAAAATAGGGGAAACTCTCCCAAAATTCACGCGCATTTTCTCTCTCTTCCAACAAACACATTTCTAAAAAATCTAACTAATTCAAGAATCAAATCTTCAAAAGAAAGAGGATCTAGTTGATTTTTCACGTGGTTTTGGAACTCAATTTTCGTCGAGCTGTTGAGGACATTCTATCTTCAACATTTGATCTTTTTGTTCGAACCTTCTCGTGGAGCATGCGGGAAGCCAGACAACAACAAGGAATCCAACCAAAAGGTTGTTCTGAGGGTAAATATTCTGGACCCTTTTCTGTCTTTTTTTTTTACCTTCATTTTCGATACTATCTTTGCTTTTGGTCCTTTTTTTAATTATTTATTTCTTGTTTCTATTCTTCTTGAATCTATGTAAAATTTGTCTTTTTGCTTTTTAAAAAGCTTCTGTTTTTCTGGGACAGAGGTGATCGACGGGTCATCTGCTGTGACCGACGCCCGTCGATCACCCTCACAGACGGCTCCCTTCGAGTGAGCGACGGGCTATATAGGTCACCTTGACCGATGCCCGCCAGTCATTTAGCATAGCCCGTAGGTGGGTTCTGTCCCACATTTTTTAATCTTTTTCTTTCCCCTTTTTTGTTCATTCAAATTTTTATGTTTATTTATAGTTTTTCTTCTGTATTTTAACATCCTTTTGACTTGTTTTGTGAGAATATGTTTCTGTTTCTTGGACTGGCTGGAGCCTAAGAGAGTTCTCCTGTATATGGAAAGTTTGCCTGGTTTAGTTCCCTATCTTCCTCTCTTTTGTATTTCATGTATTTATTTATTATTTCTCCTGTATATGACAAAATTGTTGTATTTCTCACTAATGTAAAAATCGGCCAAACCTTTTATATTTAATAAACTGAATTCTTCATAAAATCAAGGACCCAATGTCCTATTTTTATCCAATAAAATCCTCACAATAGAAATATCCATTTTAATAATGATGCATGCAAGGACCAAAGTCCTCAAAATAAGCAATGCCCCGATTTGTGTATGCATCGCACATTTATAAAAGGGAGTTGTATTCCGCTCCTTGTGTTATTGTAATTTATCGCTTTCATTATTTACTCGTTCATTTACCAGTTTGCAAATGTGAATAAATGCGCTTTGATTCAATTGCATCGTGTGGAGAGAGAGCGAATTAATGAAAATTAAAATTTGATCATAAAATAATCAAGGTAGAAATAGATGAGAAGTCCCGAACCCAGCTCTGGTCTTTGGGCTCAAAGAGGCGAGAGGTCTATCCGATCACTCATTGGAACTATGACCTCCAAGACACCTCTTGTGTCACGAGACTTTGACGTTAATCCTAGGCTCCTTAGGGAGAGAGGTTTACCCTCCAAGACCCCTTTGGCTGGCCCAAAATGGATACTAAGCGCAGTCTTAGGCTCTCCGAGGTGAGAGAAACTTTCCCAATGTTCTATTGGGTGGCGACTCCATGAAACCTCCTTGTTGCCTAAAATAGACGCACTCGCAATCTATTGCAAGTTGCCAACGGACCCACAAATGCCCCGATCGCCCTAAAGCGGGCGGTCGCACAGGCGGCACGCGGGGTCCGGCGCGCGTCACAGCACCTGAGGTGTAAATTCACATGAAAAAAATATATCTCAATTGTAAAGATTCAAAAATCTAAGAACCCTTAAGAGGCAAAAAAAAATCCAAAAAAAAATTCAAAACCCCTTAATAGGGAAAAAAAATAATAAATCAGAACCAAAATCCTCTTAAGAGATATTGAAAATTCTAAAATCCATCTGCCTACAGACAAGCATCAAAGTACCAAATCTAATTCCCTCTTTGTAGGCTCAAATCTAATTTCCTCTAAGGGGGCTCAAATCTAATTTCCTCTTTAGAGGCTCAAATCCGATTTCCTCTAAGGAGTCTTAAATCTAATTTCCTCTAAGGAAGCTCAAATCTAATTTCCTCTAAGGAGCTTCAAATCTATTTTTCTATCAAGAGGCTCAAAATTTAAGTCTCTTAATGAGCATTTAAGTCCCTCAATGAGCATCTAAGCCTCTCTGTGAGAATAAATTTTCAAAATCTCACTACGAACACAAAGCCCTGTGTGACGCGCGTCGAACCCCAGTGCGCCCCGATCGATCCGCTTTTAAGGCATTCAGGAGAGGTTCATAAAACTTGTAAGAGATTTACAAGGGCATTGTGATGCGCGCGGCCCTGATCCCGACCCGCTTTAAGGGTCCGAGAAGGCTTAACGTCTTATTGATCTTGGGTAACATGAGATATTTTAGAATCCCCTACCCAATAGAACATTGGGAGGTTCATCTAATCCCATGAATCCTTTAGGTACCTTTGAGTTATTTTGGAGTCGCCACCCAATTTACAAGAAATTGGGAAAGGTCATCTAATCTCGGGGGTCTTAAACCAACGAAGGTGTTCGAAACTTCACTCTTATTAATGCCTTAAGTTAAATTTATAAATGAGCTTTTAAGAAAATGAAATTCCATCTCTCATCTCACGCGATCATGTAATGAATTTAAAGTGCATTTCAATTATATTGGAAAGCAATAAATAAAGCGATAAAAAAATAATAAATTACAAGCGAAAAATATGGGACAGAACAATCCCCCAAAATAAAAAGGCATAAAAAATAAATGAAATAAAACTTCCCCCAAATTTAATTACAAGGGCCCAACATGAATAAATAAATAAATAACTACATAGAAAGAATAAATAAAATACACCATATATAAATCGGGAGATTTATTGGATTTTGGGGACGTTGGTTCCCTTTATTAACTTAAAAAATTGGAGAATTATTTTTGGGCATTAATTGAGAAAACTGTGATGAGTGATCACATTTTATGAAAACTAATTCTCCTTTTGAAGGTGAAATTTTATTTGTTAAAATTAGGACATTGGTCCTATAAAAATTCCAATTTCAATTATTTTACAAAACATGATTTTCCATAATACAGAAGCATTAAAATATTATTTTTCATATAAAGCAAACAAGATAAAGGAAAATACAGAAACATAGAATGCAAACCAAATTCCAAAGGTCTTTAATCCCTTGGTTTTTCAGCTCGGACAGGAATGTTATTCACAGTGAAACAAACAAGTTTTGTGGACAATAAAAACAAAAAGAATGTTAGCAAATTAATTTAAATTAATAAAACATGATATAATCAAACAACAAATAAAATAATATAACAATCAATTAAATCAATTAGATATAAACAATCAATTACATCAATTAGATATAAATAATCAATTAATTTAATTAAATATTAACAATCAAGTAAAATCAATTAAATGTAAACAATCAGTTAAATCAATTAAATAAATTAAACTATCAATTAAATTAACTAAGCAACAAGATATATTATAATAGAAATAAGCCAGATAATAAAGAGATCCAATACAATGGAGGAAGCACAAATGAACGACTGAGAATAAAAGAAAAAGAAAGAATTGATTTAGCCCAGATATTTACCCTTAGATATATGATATTTGCAGCAAAAACAAGAAGATGATTAGTTTCCTGTCGCTTTGCTTAAAAAGAGAATTAAAAACAACTGTTTAAAAATTTCATGCCGAAAATCTAGTCGTGAGAATTGAGCCTTGAACACAAATAATCAATTTATTTGGCTCAAGAACAATCTCATAATATTTTGAGAAAAGAAAATCGTTTTGCTCTCAAAAACTTTTCTCAAGAAAGTTTTTGTTTTCTGCCATTCAAAACCTCCCCCTTGTGCTTTTTCTATTTTTTCATTTTATATCCTTCTGAAAAATTAGGTTACTCAAAAGACTTTTTTCCTGTTAAAAACCCTTAATTACCCTTTAAAATGATATTTTTATCCCCTTAAAAATCAGAAAGGGAGTCTGAATTTTAAACCGAAAACCCGAGAAAATCGAAAAAATAGGCGTGTTGGCGAAGATGGCGACGTGTGGCATGCGCCTCTGTGCAAGAGGCCGCGTGCCACCTGCGTGACATGTGCCTCCTGCGCGGGAGGCCGCACATCGCCCGCGCGACATACGCCCCTGCGCGGGAGGATGCATGCAGCCCGCGCGGCATGCGCCCCCTGTGCGGTGGGCCGCATGCCGCCAACGCGGCATGCATCCCCTGCTTGGGGGGCCACATGCCTCCCGCGCGGCATGCATCCCCTGGGTGGGGGGCCGCATGCCGCCCGTGTGGCATGCGACCCCGCGCGGGAGGCCGCATGCAGCTTGGCCACACGCTGCGCGTAGGCACCGTGCCTCGCGCGCTGGTACCGTTGCTAGCGGGTACCACCCGCACAATTTGCGCAAGTCGCCAAAAACCCAAAAAAGACTCAAAATATAATAATATTTTTTTTTACAAAAAGGGAAAAAGTTTAGACAACGAAATCATCACTTTTAACTATTTTACTCATGAACAAGCATCATTTTCATCATTGGGTAACCTTGGTTTGGGCTGCCTCAGGACCCGGTGTCTACAGGCATCTATTTTGGGCAACAAGGAGGTATTTTAGAGTCGCCACCCAATAAAAAATTGGGAAAGGTCGTCTAGCCTCACTAAGCCTAAGACAGCGCATGTGTGTCTATTTTGGGTAATCAGAGATATTTTTGACACCTCCTTCCAATAGAACATTGGGAGGATCGTCTAATCTCATGAAGCCTAAGATGATGCATATACGTCTATTTTGGGCAAGCTAGAGATATTTTGGACACCTCTCTCCAATAAAACACTGGAAAAATCATCTAATCTCGTGAAGCCTAAGACAATGCAAATTGGGCCTATTTTAGGCAACAAGAGATATTTTGGAGACTCCACCCCAATAGAGAATTGAGATAGTCCTCTAACCTCATGGAGCCTAAGACCAGGATGGTTCGGGACTTTCCATTTATTCATACCTTGGTTAAATTATAATTGAGTTTTGAATTTAACATTTCACTCCTTTTCTCATACAATTTAATGCCTTAATTAAAGCGCAGATCATTCACATAATAAAAGCGATAAATGAAAGCGATAAAGATGCAAGACTAAAATACAATAAACGAAAATCCAATATATTACAACAAAACTAGGGGCGGAATACAACCCCCATTGTAAATAGCATGTGAATTATACATCAAACGGGATATTCGTTAAGGATGAGGACATTGGTCCTCGCATGCATACTTACGAAAACAACTTTAATGTGTCAATTTTATTTGATGAAAGAAATAGGACATTGGTCCTCATTTTATTAGTGAAAACTATAATTTAATTAATACAAATACTTAACCATTTTCATGTTAGCATAATAAAATAATATTTACAATAAATGGAAATTAAAATATGGAGGAGAAATGGTAGGCAAATAAACCCGAACGAAAGTCTCAGATCATTGCGGTGTCTTCCATTTTTAATAACCCAAGTCCAATAAAGAAGTAATAAAACTCACAAAAACAAAAATAATGTTAGTGCAACAATTAAAAAAAAATATACATAAGAAATAAATAAGGAAGAAAAGAATCTATAAAAATTTATAATGAAAATAAGGAAAAGAAAAGAAAGGAATAAATGAAAAGAAAGTGAAGGAAATGGAGGGGGAAAGGCCCAAGGATGGCCCATAACGCGTGAGCGACGGGCGTCCCTGGGCCGTCCGATGGGTGGAGGTATAAGCCCTCAACGGCCCGTCCTCGGATGAGCGACGGCCGTCGGTGGGTCCTCTGCCCGTCAGTCGTCCCAGACCTAGAAAAAATAGAGAAAATCAAGAAAAAAATGTTTTATTTTAAATAAAATGAGATTTTATGTGTAAAATAAATATGAGATGATTAAATGTAATAGAGATCGATCCATAATGTTTACCCTCAAAATATTACATTTGAAGGTGAATGTCGCGTGATTTCTGTTTTTCGAGTTCTATAAGGATTGATCCGTGATGCATAATTTTAGGAGATTTTTGGTTGTAAAAATCGTGTTTTCGAAAATAAATCAAGAAAAAAAAATTATATTTTTCTTTTTCGTTGTTTTGGTAGCAATTATGGATGCTAAAAATGCTAGATCGAATAGAAATGAATTAGTCTCGTTATCCCAGATTCGCTTTAATTCAAAGAATATTTGATGAAAATCTGACAAAAATGAAAGAAACTTTTTTGTAGGAAAATTCCTTGTTTCGTAAAAATTGCTAATCTTTTTTATCTTGTAAAAACTATAAACCTTGAACAATGAGCCTCCATCCCCTACTTATAGGTTTAGGAAAATAATTCAAATAAATTCAAATTTAAAATTTAAATTTGAAAAAGATTTATGAAATTGAAATCAAAACCGAATGATTTACATAATATTCTCAAAATTAAATCCAAAATTTAAAAATATTTGAAAAGATTTAGGAGATATAGGAAATCTTGAAAATATATTTGAAAAGATTTAGGAAATATTTGGAAAATCTAGAAATATATTTAAGAAGATATGGAAAATCTAGGAAATCCCGCCCAAACTAACGGTACAGCCGACGGGCGTCGTTGACGGGGGCATCCTTGGTCTTTTGGACGATAGGCCACCCACGAGAGACGGAGGTCGAAAGAAAGCCATCGCTCGCGAGAGGCAGGCATCTCTCGCACAAGCAACGGGTATCGCTCAACGTGAGAGACGGCCTCCGCAAGCGAGCGATGAGCCTCTCAAATGAGCGATGAGCGTCGCTCCTGAGAGAGACGAGCCCGTTCCACGTGAACGACGGGCGCCGCTCACACAAGAGTGGGCCATCCTTGGGAACGAGCGATGGGCGTCCCTCTGACCGACGGCATGCCCATCGGTGGAGCAAAATCTAGATTCTCAAAAGAGGAACTCCCCCTGACTCCCAAAAGACCCCTATCACCAAGAAAAGATCCTCAATCCTTGTAAAACCGGAGAATGAAAACTCACAACTTTCATCCATTTGCCTGGAAATAGACATTGATATCTTCATCGGTAACTCTGATCTGGACTGCCTTAGGATCCAGTGTTTACAGTTTCCCCTAATTTTGTGAAAATAAGTACACTAGTGTCTAGATGAGACAAAATTCAGAGAAGAAAGGGAAGAAATGCGTACCTGAGGCAGTCCTTACCTTTTTACTGTTGTGTTCAAGCTGGTGACTCCTCGCTGCAGAGTTGTAGTGTACTTTACCACAACCGTTTGACGATTCGTCCGATCACCTTCATCCTGCGGGCCTCATCTCGGCCTGTACAATGCCTGACTATCATGAGAGGCAGTGTTATCTAATTTCAACCCAAATTGCAATTCGTCCTATTGCATGCGCCCCGCTAACCTCATCTCGGCCTGGATGGTGCCTGAATGTTATGAAAGCTAGTGTTATCTAACTACAACTCGGTAGCGATTTGTTCTATCGCATGTGGCCCGCTAGCCTCATCTTGGCCTGTATGGTGCCTGAATGTTGTGAGAGGTAGTGTTATCTAACCACAACTCGGTTGCAATTTGTTCTATTGCGTATGTCCCGCTGGCCTCACCTTGGCCTGCATAGTGGCTGAATGTTGTGAGGGGTAGTGTTATCTAACAACAACTCAGTTGCGATTTATTCTATCGCGTGTGTCCGACTAGCCTCGTCGCAGCTTGCACGGTGTCTATGATTGAGTATTTTGCCTTACTGGCCACTTCTAGGCCTACACGACATGATCTTGCTAACCCCCATCCGATCTGCAAGATATGTGATTTTCAACTCGCTGACCCCCATCCAGTCTGCAAGGGGTAACTTTTGATTTGCTAACACCCATTTGATCTTCAAGGTATGATCTTTGATTTGCTGACCCCCATCTGATCTGTGAGGTATGATTTTTGTTTTGTTGACCCCCATCCGATCTGAAAGATATGATTTTTGATTTGCTGACCCCCATCCGATCTGCATATTAACCATTATCTGAATGATGTAGCGTCTGATTTGCTAACCACCATTCGGTTAGCCTAGTGCTTAACTGCCGACCATCCTCGGGTCTGCGTGATGTCATGTTCCTGTGGTTTGTAAGAGATTTTATTAATTCATTGCGAGTCAATTCATTTTGTAAACTCATAAATAATTTTTATGCTGTCATTTATTTTCTTTTTCTTACTTATCGTGTTATCAAACATTTGGAAAGTGCAAGTAAGATATTAGCAGCAATATAAATATACATAATGAAATGTAAATTTAACAAAATGTAAATTTCACTAATAAAAACCAATTTTTTTTATACTAGTACAATAACATAAACTCCCTGAACACACTACAGGGGAAAATAGTCTAAGGGCTCCTCTGGGTCGTCCTCATCATCTGATACGTGTACCGGCTGACTATAAGACGAAGATGCGAATGGCCCGGCTCTAGAAGTGGGAGGCTAACTGCGAGGTGCTGAGGGTCTGGTCACTGGATGAATACGCAGAGGGACGATAATCGATGTGGATACTGGCTGTCTCGCTACTGGGGTGGCCTGCTGGAATTGGACCTGAGCATTTCCATCCAAGAAAGGCTGAGCACAAACCCCGATGAGCTCCAACGTATCTCTGACTATGCCTCCCAACTCTATGAAGGCCCTTGACAGTCTCATGGTCTGATCCCTGGCCGTGTCCCTCTCGAACCCGTTCCCTATTTGCTCCCAGAACTTCCTGATGGATGCAGATATAGGTGGTATAGCACCCTCCAAAACCTCTATCCGGAACCTGAGGGCGCTGACAGACTCAACCACCATCTAAAGACTCGAACCAGATTAGCCTGAACTGTAAATGAGACAACGCTCGAAATCTCTCCCTGGCCTCATCGCTCATCCATATAGGAGCCTGAGGCTCAACCTGGTCGTGGGGAATGTTGCGTCGCGGAGGCATCCTCAAAAGAAGAAAAAATTAGTTTTATATTGTTACCGCAAGTAAGCTGATCAAAACATGAAAAAATTTTGTAAATTCCGACAACATTTCGACTGAAACGTGCCTACCAAAAAAGTTCGGTAGCATCCTAGTAAGGATGTGCCTACCCAAAAAAATTTAAAAATTTGGGCAGCATCCCGGTAAGGATGTGCCCAACTCCCTACACACAAAAACAGAATAATGGGACAGGCCTCAGGCCCCAAGCAACAATTATTGCATGTCATTTACGCATTCAAATTAGTCCTAAAATCGAGTTAGACGAGGGTAAGTTTACAAGTCCATAGTTCTCTTTTTTTTTCATTCATAATTTTTATTTGTCCATGCATATTCATATTCTTATGGCTATGCTTTGTATACAGTCCAAAAGGCTAAGCATAAATGGCCAGAATTTAGTCCCACATTTTGCTAAAATATACTAGGCATACATTTTACAAGCAAATTACTTAAAAAGAAGCAAAAAGAAGTAGAAAAATAGGACAAACTAACCTAGTAGTTGACAAAATGTACTAAAAAAACTTAATGGAAATGGAAAAAAGAAGTCCTAAGCATGCGCGACAGTGCAAGGGTCGTTTTGGCGCAAGTGGTGCACAAAACGGATCAAAATGGGTGAGAAAAGAGCAAAAAAGTGAAATGGGGCATTGGTTTTGCGAGAGAGAAAGGGAACAAGAAGAGAAAAAATTGAAAGGGCATCGCTCACTGCGCCTTATATAGTTTTTCATTACCGATGGGCTGCCCATCTGAACACCGAGCGACGGGCACCCCGTCGATCATTAAAAATTCCATTTCCGTTTCGTCCCCCCCCCCCCCCTCATTAATTAGCTAATTAATTGATTAATTAGCTCATTAAATGCGCTGCTTTGTTTTTTACTCCCTGAATTTCTTGCTCCGATTTTCGTGTCAAGTCTCTGTCAAATTGCAAGGATGATAGAAGTATGCAAAAATTATTTTATGCGTGTGATATGCATGGAATATGCAGGAAAATAGATCTACCAAGAGTCACACAGGTTGACTGACGGCATGCCCGTCGGAATACCCACAGATGGGCACCCCGTCGGTCGGTGCTTCCCTTTAAATACCCTTTTTACCTTGAACTTCGTGCACTTTCAACACTTCAAGTCCCAGCCAAAGCTTCTTTTTTAGGTTTTTCTCTCTTTTCTTCTTTACTTTTCTTTGTTAATTTTAATTTCTCAGCTACAACACTTGGGAAATGTCTATGTCTGTTATCACTAAGATGCACCGAGTTCTGGATAACCCTCAAACTTGGGAAAATACAACCCTTTCTCCACTTTCTGGCTTGAAAATCCTGAGAAAAGTTAGGATAGATCACAACCGCCTTCTGGCTGCAGCCCGCTTCTGGGACCCCCATTTTTATGTCTTCAGATTCACTTGTTAGGAACTATACCCCTTACTTGAAGAGTTTGTTGCCAGCATTGGGCCCTGGTATCCTCCCAGTGCCTTACCCTGCCTTCCCCATTGTGGTCTAATTCATTCCCGAGATATTGCATTGGCCTTGAGCATTCCTTCTTCTGGTGCCGCTCGGTTGATCCCTCAGGGTTCTACTTTTACCTTAGAGCCACTGATTGAGGCATTGGAGGACTTCTTTGATGTTCTCCCGTTCCTTACAAGTGTCATTTTCCTATTTTATCTCATGAGGTATCTAACTGTGACTTCAAAGGAGTTGACCGGTGATCTTCGTCTATTCGGGATTATGGATGATTTTCATCGTGGGCTAACCCCTTTCCAATTGATCCTTGCCGAGACCATTCTGGGTTCAGATTCTGTCCGTGCTGAGTCTTCTGCCGCCTTCTCCGGGAGCCCCTTATTACTCTAGGTAAGCCATTATTTTAAAAGGTAGTATGTCCCTTGTGGATTTTGACACTAGCTTTTCTTAGCGTGAAATGCGTCCTTTTCAGATTTTTTAACAACCCTATGCCTTACTTTTGCCTGGGGTGAACCCAACTCACTCCAGCAGCTTTTATATTTTATTTTTCTTATTTTATTTTTGCTTGATTTTTCTTTTGCTATTTTTTTTCAGATATGGCTGTAAGAAAAGCTAAAGCTGCTGTCAGAACCTCCTCCCAAGGTTATCAGTCAATATTCCACGAGGCACTTCTTTCCCCATCAGCAACTGTACTCATTCGCGACTCTCGACGAGAGCATTACCAGACTCAGCGAGGTAACAGATGAGGATATATGTTTCATGAATGCTTGGCTTCCTCTCTCTGCCGCGATAGTCAATGGCTCTTCAATGTGTGTTCCCTTGTGCGGGCTTCGCAAAGCCACTTTTTCATCACAGCTCGCTACGCTCGACAGCTCGGTATGACCCAGGATGTGGTGAGACTCCCTCTATCTTTTTGAGGTGGAGTTCTATCTTCAGCCTTTGCTTCCCGATATCATGATCTCTGGGTCAAGTTACCAGTGAAGACTGTCATACCCTCCTTCGAAAATCATTCTGTCACTTCATCCAGTGCATATAAGAGATGGGTGCTCAGCCCCACAGTTGATAACAAGACTCGATAACTCTTGACATCTGGCCGGCGAGAGTAGTGATAGAGTATAGTTCAGTTTTACATGCATTTTGAGCAATGTGTTTCTTTTTAAAACATAACTAAAAAATAAAGTAAATGAATAAATTCAATTTTATTTCATTTCGCAAAATTTTGTACATTTCAGTATACATAAACATCATTTAACACTAATTCAAAATGCAAAGCTACATTCATTCCTGGAATAAATCCTGATAGCATTAAACTCCTGTTACCAATCAGCTCTCTCGGTTTTCTTTATTTGATATTTTCTCTCAAGCCTCTAATTTTTGTCTAGGGTGCATTTTTTCAGTTTTCACCCTGATGAGGCACCCAATTTTAGCAAGGCCGCCTTTTTTTAGATTTCAAACTGCAGGGCTTTTATTTCTCTTCTTTTGATTTTTAGCCTTTATCCATGGAACCTCTTCAGTCTGTCAACATTGATCGACTCTTTGAACTCATTGCCATTGCTATCTGCCAGAATTGCCGCTCCTTTTGATAATAGGTTTTTGAGGATGAAAGGACCTTCCCATGTCGGTCTTAATTTTCCCCTTATATTTGGCGCACCCAGCCTCATTTATTTGAATACTAAATCTCCCTCCTTCAGCGGGTCTGTCTTGACTTTCTTATCGAATGACCTGGCCAGCCTTTTTTAATAAATCTGATTGTGGTAATAGGCCCTCAGCTTGCTCTCATCCAGCATATTCAAATGTTGCAACCATTGCTGCGCCCATTCATCATCCAGAATTTTGGCCTCCATGACTACCCTCAATGATTTGAGTTCTATCTCAACTAGCAGTACCGCTTTCGTCCCATACACTAAAGAATATGGTGTGGCTCCTGTAAAAGTTCTGACTGTAGTTCTAAACCCCAAAGTGCAAAAGGCAACTTTTTCGCCTAGTCCTTATAGTTCTAAACCATCTTGGGCAGGATTTTCTTGACATTCTTGTTGGCGGCTTCTACTCCATCGGAGAGGACTTGTGATGTTGGATGCCATATTTCTGAAGTAACTTCTTCGTTTTCGATATAAATTGGACACCATTGTTGGATACAACGTGATGTGGGAGACCGTATCTTCATATCAGGTTCTTTTTAATGAATTTGGTCATATCTCGAGCATCGACCTTCTTAAAAGATTCAACCTGTACCAATTTAGTAAAATAGTCGATAGTGACTATGATGAATCTATGTCCATTGGAGGCTGTGGGGTGTATCTCCCTGATAATATCTATCCCCCAAGCTGCGAACAGCTAAGGCGATGCCAAACTGTGTAGTTTCAAAACTGACAAGTGCCTCAAATCTGCATACTGCTGACACAACTGACATTGTTTTACGTACTTCAAGCAGTTCGTATCCATGGTGAGCCAGTAGAACCCTTGTCTCATGATCTTCTTGGCCAGCATTAAACCATTCATGTGGGCCCCACAAACACTGGCATGAGTTTCCTCCATTACGCTTTTGGCCTCTTTTTCATCCAGGCACCTTAATTGGATACCGTCGACTTATCGCTTATACAATACCCCATCAATGCAGATGAATTGAGTAGATAACCTGCGAATCAACCTCTGATCTTTTTTGGTGGCCTCTTTTGGGAACGTTGTGTTCTCCAGATAATTCTTAATATCATGTACCATGGTTCCCCATCCACAACTTCCATTTCCATGATAGGATTGGACTCAAAGCTAGGCCTCTTAATACTAGAAACCAACACTGGCTTCATAACTATCCCTTCTGGGCTATCCCATATTGACACTAGAGTTGCAAGTGCATTGGCCAATTGGTTTTTGTCCCTCAGAACAAAGTGAAAAGTGCATACTTTGAACTAATTGCTTAAATCTTTTAAGTATTTCACATATGGCATCAGCCGCTCTTCTTTAACGGCCCACTCACCCCGAATCTAATTGATTACTAGCGATAAATCTCCAAACACTTCTATGTTTTTTGCTCCTAGGGCTATTAAGTTTTCTAATCCGAAAGTGCAGGCTTCGTACTCGGCCTCATTGTTGGTGGCTTTATATCTTAGTTTCTTAGCCAACAAAAGTTTTTCTTCATCCGGGGTTGTGAGAATAATTCCTACTCCTGCCCCCTTACTGTTTACAGCCCCGTCAAAGTGCAATTGCCAACCTTGTATTATGATAGCTGTCACATCCTTGTTCAAGAAATTGAACTCATACGAATCTCCTTGGATCGGGTGTTCAGCTAGAAACTCTGCTACTACATGCCCCTTGATAGTCTTCCGGGTGATGTACTCAACGTCAAATTTCTGTAATAATAACAACCACCTCCCCATTTTCCCCAGCAAAGATGGAGCCTCCTGCAAGTATCTAAGAGGATTTTGTTTCGCAACCGCCTGTACCTTGTAAGAGTGAAAGTAGTATCTCAACTTCTTGAAGGTCCACATTACCGCGAGGCAAATCTTTTCCACTTCTGCATACTTGACCTCATAGGAAAGGAACTTCTTACTAAGGTAATAGACTGCAAACTCCACCCCGAACTCATCCTCCTGAGCCATCATAGCGCCCACAGAACTATCTTCTATAGCCAAATACAAAATCAACGGCTTGACTGGTTATGGCGGTGTAAGAACTGGTGGATTCAGCAAGTATTCTATGATAGTATCAAAGGCTTTCTAATAGTCTTCATTCCATACTACAGGCTGGTTTTTTCTGAACAACTTGAAGATTGGCTCACAAATTGAAGTAAGTTTGGCGATAAACCTACTGACATACTACAACTTACCCAAAAAACTTCGGACATCCTTTTCCTTCTAAGGCACCGGCATTTTTCGGATGGCCTTGACCTTGTCCGGGTCAATCTCAATCCCCCTTTGGCTGACTATATGTCCTAACAATTTTCGTGAAGTGACACCAAATATGTATTTCTTGGGGTTCAATCGCAGATTGTACTTACTAATCCTTTAAAAGAACTTTTCTAGAGCCTCAAAATGACCTTCTCTGGTGCTTGACTTGATCATCATGTCATCCACGTACACCTCTACCTCCTTGTGGATCAAGTCATCCAGAATCCTTGTTGCCATTCTCTGATTGTAGCCTGAATAACCATCTAAGGGCCTGAATAACCATCTAAGAAGCTATACATCATGCAAGCAGCTACATTGTTTACTAATACATCCATGTGAGGCAACAGAAAGTCATCTTTTAGATAAGCCTTGTTCAGATCTCGATAGTCCACACAAACGCGCACTTTGCCGTTCTTCTTGGCCACTGGAACGACATTGGCCAACCAGGTTGGATATTGTATTTCAATCAAGAACTTGGCCTCAATCTATTTATAAATTTCCTCTTTCACCTTATCTGCCCATTTTGGCCTGAGCCTCCTAAGTTTCTACTTGACTAGCTTATGGTTGGGGTATGTTGGGATGGCATGCTCTGTGATTTCACGGTCTACTCCTGGCATATCTTCATAGGTCTAGGCAAAGACTTTTTCATGTTTTCTTAAAATTCTCTCAAATTTTTCTCTCTCTTCAGGAGTTACGTCAGATGCTATCAAGATCTCTTTTGGGTTTTTCGAAGTTCCAAGATTAAATGTAGTAGCATCGGTTGAATCAATGTCAAATATAAATGAATTATGATCATGATTATGCATAATGAAATCATCAAAAACATCGCACAAGAAAGCAAAATTATTCGTATTATTAATAGAACTGGAAATGTCATCAACATCACTAAAAAGT
This sequence comes from Excoecaria cochinchinensis, assembly GCA_947683425.1. NCBI lineage: Eukaryota > Viridiplantae > Streptophyta > Magnoliopsida > Malpighiales > Euphorbiaceae > Excoecaria > Excoecaria cochinchinensis. Next base: position 7,418,164 of record CANTUQ010000024.1, read on the forward strand.
TCAGGCATAAAAAGAAAATACAAACTATTTTCTTCTTCTTCTTTCGTCGGTGCAGATGTTGCAGCTGACGGTTCTGGATCAAATTGACATTTTGGAGGTACTACAGCAACCCCCTATATGACTTCTCTCTATCTCTCTATAGCTTTGTCTTCCATCTTCATTTTCCCCTTCACTCGGGCAGTCAGCAACCTTTTAGTAATAACCTCTTTGGGTGTTTCGTGATCCCAGACTGTCTCTTTGGTCATGATTTCCTCTTCCCAAAAGCCCTCTGCTCTCTTGATCAATCCAATGTCCCAATCGAAGACATCATTAAAGACCTCAAAACCCGTTACAATTTTTCCATCAACCCACTGCGGTTCTGCTTCCCCCGTGTAGGCACACACTACAGTTGCTGGCACAAAGCTTTCTCTGATATGGGGATCTCATTCACTGACTTCTTACCCTTCTTCGCGACACCTTCATACCCAAGGCCCCTCCTATCCTTCTGGCCTCTGGTAGCAATGGCTGTTGGTGATCCCTGTGAACTCTTGCATAGACCCACACCAAGGAGGAATGACATCCTCTTCATCATATTCATCACTGGAGGACTTCCTTCCATATGTTCTTCCCCATCTATCACGGCGACGTGAAATCCGATGAAAGGCTGTCTCACAATCTCCAGCACTGAGACCTAATTCTCCCTTGCGGCTCTTGTTGTCACAACTTGTCCCTCGTGGGGAATCTTAACCATCTAGTGTAGAGTGGAGGGCACCTCTCTCAGCTTATGGGACCAAGGTCTGCCTAAGAGGGCCGAGAAGTTAGCCGAAATAGGTAGGACCACGAATTCCACCTCAATCTTGACTGGTCCCGTCTTAACCATCATTTTAAATATCCTAGATGCTTGCCTTTGTGAGTTGTCATAAGCTGTGATCATCAAATCAGACTTAGCTAGCATATCCTCCGTCATCCCGAAAGCCGCCATTGCCACTAGTGGGCATACATTAATTGATGAACCATCATCCACTATGACACACGCCGTGTGTTTCTGATTGATCTGAGCCCTTATGTACAAGGGGCGATTATGATTGCGGCCTTCCGCCAGCAAGTCAACATTTGTAAATACCACATTCTCTCTGGCACCCCCCTTGACTACATTTAGCAACTCTGTAAGAGAGATGGCTGTGGCCACTATAGTCTCACACAAAGCCTCCACTAACTTCTGCCTATGAGATGGAGACTGCCTCAATAAATCCCAGATTGAAATTTGAGCCTGCGTCTTTTTCAGCTGCCTCATTATCGGATTCTCCTTCGGCTCCTTTTCCTTTTGACCTACCGCGGGATCCTACGACCTATCAGCCTCCTGAGCTACACTTCCACTCCGGGTCACTGCTCCGACTTTCTTCTTTTCTTTCTTCTCCTCTTCCTCCTCCGAACCCCATGGGTCGAGAAATCCATCAACTTCAGAATTATGATTTTCATCTCCACTTTCATCAGTGGACCAGCAATCGATCACTGCCATGGGAAGCCCTTCTTTCATTTATTTTATAATCCACTAGATTATATGCCAATTAACATAACTACATAGCTTTATTTCACTAAACATCAAAAAAATAGGCATTATACTACATGCTTCAATTTGGCCAAACTTGAACTTTTCATACCCAATTAATTATTTCCATCTTAACTACTTAAATCTTAATTTTTAGGTGTCATTAACATATTTTCAAGCTCAATTTCAATTATACATGAATAAATCACACACACACATTATGAACGTAAGCTAAACTTCTACATTATCAATGGAAAAAGAGGGATATTGTATCCACTAACCTCAAAATCTTATTCTATGCCTCCTAAACCTCATTTTTTTTGCCTTCCCCTTTGAAGGCCCTTCCTCTTCCTTATTACCTATCATGGCCGAATTCACCATGTAAGAAAACACCATTTTTTTGCTTCCTTTATTCAATATAAGCACATAATCAAACTTTACAACCTTTAATCTACCTATAACAAGCATTAAATCAATTTATAAACCCCAATTTCACTTGCCTCAATTTTAGGACATAAACTTCTCTACCCACTTTTTCCACTTATTTCACTTTAAATGGACTCTAAAAATGATTTTCAGTAAGAAGAGGGGCTGAAGTTTGATTGGGAGGCTTTGATTTGGTGGGATTAATGGAAGAAAATTGAAGAAAATCAATGAAGAGGAAGAAATAAGGGTTTCGACCAAGGATAGGGACAGAAGGGAAGAGATAATTTTGTAATTCTAATATTCCCCTCTGATGTATATCCTTTAAATGGGTAGGGTTTGGTCCAACCATTTAAGCCACCCCAATTTTAAAACCAAATGTACATAATTACCTATCACTTGGCCTTAATTCATTTCATTCACGTTCCAAGCTCAAATTCTCCCAAAAATGATTCCATAATTCTTGAAATATATTAATTAGCCTACATAAAAATTTTCAGTTCAATCAGAGTTCGTTTCCTGACTCGGTAAATATTTATCAGTCCGATAACCCAATTTTCAGTGTCATCAAAAAATTATTTTTTTATTACCATATGATTCTCCATATTATTTTAAGTACATCCATATTTTTGAATAATTTTTTAGAGGTCATTTTCTTTTTTTAAAGTCCGGTCAAACAGGTTACTTTGCAATTATGTAGTCAGGTTTGAGTACCGCCCGTCACTGATCTGATTTCCTCTCACTCATTTTTGCATTTTAAAAGCCCATTTGACCTTCATTTTATCTCAAATTTCATCCTTAGACTCCTGCTAACCTACTCTTTCCAATGGTCAAATAAAATATTTTTCACTCCCGTGTGGTAGTATTCACCCCAGTGTCACTATTCACGGCCCAAAAATCACTATTCACCAAAATTGCAATTTAGGGCCATTGCATCTACACCATTGTGTAATCTATATTTTTAACCCAAAAATGAATTTTTCTCATCAAAATGACCCTTAACATTCATGAATGTTTTTGGCACTTGTCTAACACATGTTAAAGCCTACTAGAGTCATAATTATGGGTAAATAGTCATGTCTAGTAGAGTCCTGCAGTTACTATTATGACATATGAGACTTATGTCTCTCTTGAATCTTTATTAGTGCTTCGACACTCTTGTCTAAAATTAGCACTCGAGGTTGATGCCTCTCTTATTGATACTCATTTTGTAATGGCCCAAATACTAGCTTAGTAGTATTCAGTGAGTTTTATAGAGTCTATAATGTGATTTCGGTATAGAGGGATGGCTTGAATGTTGGTATAGTATTGATCAGTGAATTCTGCAGAGTGTATAGTATGATTTGGGTATGAAAATATCTATAATTATACTTTAAAATTCAGTGAAATTATAAGGTTAAACGTGCTCAGGCTGGTAAGCCCCTGATGGGTGACCTCCCGGGAAGCCAGTAGTGAAAAATATTTTATTAGACTATTATAAATTACAAGTTATAAGGAGTCTGGTGGTATAATTTGGAGTGGAAATGAGGTCAAATAAGTCCTTGAAAGTCAAACTGAAGAAAAGCCTCTAGTTCGGTTCAATAGTAACCAGGGTTGACCGAACTTTAACCGAATTTTTGAAAATATTAAATGAGCTCTAAGATGTGTATTGTGGGTTATGTAAAGGCTTAAAATAATTTTTAGGAAGTTTTGACAGTATTAGATTAGCAAATTATGGCAGAATTGAACAGTGTTGAATCGGATCGATTTAAGTGAACCGGACCCCAAACGAACTTCGATTGAGCTAAAATTTTGTAGGGAGGCTATTTTTCATATTCCAAGAATTATGGAATTAGTTGGGAGTGAAAATAAGTTGAGAAAATTATAGTTACCATTGGAAAGTGGAAAATGGCTTAAAAATCAAAAAATAGTTCAAACCGGTTCGACCACTTTGGTTGGACCTAGTTACACCTATAAATACCCCCCAAGACCATATTTATCTAGATAAATCCCTAGAGAAACCGATGTTCTCCTCTCTTCCTTTGGCCTAAGTAAATTTCTTCCTTTCTTCTCCATTTTCTCTCCATCTCTCCCCAAATCTAAGCCTCCTAAGCAAATTTTAGCCTCTTTAGAATTTGATGGCGGTGATTAAAGCTCATTTGAATTGGAATAAGTGGGAGAAAATAAGTGAAAAAGTTTATGTGTCAAATTGAGGTATGTAAAGTTGATGTTTTTAAATTGGTTTAAAGGTTCAAATAGGTACTTTAGGATGTGTATAGTATGATTATAATGCATAAATGAAGAAAATTTATGGTGATTTCTTTATGATTGTATTCGGTCACTTAAGGAAGATAAGGGAGATGATGGTGTTTTAAGGAGATAAGGCATGGAAAGCATGCTTAAGATGTGGAGAACAAGGAAATAAGGTTAGTGGATACAATATCCTTCTTTTTCCATTGAAAAAGTATGGTTTTAGGTTATGTTCATACTACATGTATGTGATTTATGCATGTTTAATTGAAATAAATTTTGTAAACATGTTTAGGAAGGTTAAAAATGGGATTTTAAATGATTAAAATGGAAAGAAAACAAATGGATGTGGGAACCCTAGGTTTGGCCGAATGGTATTCTTAAGGAATACTTGAAATACTTTGATGTTTAAAGCATATAACAAGTGTATTAGTGATGTATAAAATGCAATTTAGTTACATGAGTGATTAGAAGAAAGAAAACTAAGTGAAATGATATGGATACACCTTGGCCAAATGGAATAAGTTAGGGTAATTTAGTATACTTTAATAGTTAATTAAGTGTAATGGCATAAAATGACATTAGAATGATAATAGAGTGTGTATTAAGTTAATTGCAATAAACAAAATTTAATTGAAATAATTTGCTATGATAATCTAATATATATGAAGTAAAAATATTGACATGTATGATGTAAATTGTGTTAAATGTTATGTTTAGTGTTAGTATGGGTTAATAAGTGAGATAGAAGTGATTAATGTTTAAAATGAGAAATTTTAAAGTATAATGCAAGTGATGGCCGAATGAGTATGTTGATAATCTTATAGTTAATTTTGTGAAATTGGTAATAGAAATGTTTAAAAATAAATGTATAAATGAAATGGAGTGTAAAATAGATTAATTAGAATTTTTAATTGTTTAATTGAATATTTTATATGTTGAACATACATTATGTCTAAAGTGAATGTTATGGGCTATGATATATTAAAGTAAAGAAATAACATAAGTGATGTTAAAATTGAATAATAAGTGTATTAGAATGAAATTGATGAAAAAAGTGTGAAGTGAAAATGATTATTATATAATTAAATGAACTTAATGGCATAATTGAAGATATAAATGATAAATATATGAAATGGAAGTGAATTATAAGTGATATGTAAATTTTAAAGTGAAGTGTATTTGATGACCGAATGGTATATGTTGATATAATAAGTGATATAAGTGAAAATTTGATATTATTTGCCCTTAGTAATAGTCTGGTTTTAAAATCTAGTCTAGAATATAATTGGCTAGCTATAGGGATTCCACACCACGGTCCAAGTCATGGCGACTCGCTATCGATAGGCCAATGACTGTCTATCTCAATGCAATGTTCAGTGTAGTGTAGTGCAGTGCCAGTGTTGAATGGTTCCTTTGGGGTCATTCTATAGTATAGTGGATCTGTGGGATCTACGTCCTGTATATCCGATTCCTAGATTTCTACCGGGTATATACTAGGAGCATTATGGTAAAATGCGTTAAAATTGATTAAAATTATGATAAATAAGAAGATAAGTGAAAAGGGGACTAAATTGAAAGAAATAGAAAGTTTAAGGGCAAAACGGTAATTTTACACTCAAGAGTGAAAATAAGTGATAAGTAAGTGAAAAGTGTAAATAAAGTAATAATGGTGTAAAGAATTTAAAGTTTAGGGATTAAAATGTAATTTAGCGTAAAAGTGGAAATTTAGGGACCAAAATGTAATTTTGTAAGTTAAATAATGACTTACATGAAAGAAAAGTGTAAATAAGGGTATTTTAGTAAATAAGATAAAATTTGGGGACATAATCATAATTTTTTTAAATACTGAGGACCTAAATGTAATTTTACAAATGAATAGCTACTTAAAGGATTTAATTGTAATTATTGACTAATGTAAGTGCCTAAGTGAATAAATAATTTAAATGAGTGGTTTGAGGTCTAAGTTAAAAGAAAGGAAAAGTGTAGGGGTAAGACAATAATTTTAGTGTATAATTGAGCTAATAAGAGTCATTAAATAGAAAAGTGTAATTAAATGATTAATGGTGTAATTTGATTACGTGTTAGGAAATAAAATGAAATTTGGCATAAAAATGTGATCAGAAGGAGTAAAATGTAAATTTGCATGTTAATAATAAATTAATAGTGAAATTAAGAATAATTAGTGACATAAATGTGATTATAGTGAAAATAAAGGGGCAAGTCAAAATTTAGGGGAAAAATAAAGATTAAAATGTAATTTAGTTTTTAAAAATGATATGGCAAGGACTAAATGGTAATTTGTAGATCAAATGATAAATAAATGTAAGAATAAGATTAACTAGTAGCATTTTTGTAAATACAAGACAATTAAAGAAAACATTGTAATTTAATAAAAGTTTAGGGACCTAATTATAAATTTACAATAGTAAGGCTAATTAAGGGATTAAAGTGGAATTAATCATTAACATAAATATTAAATGCATAGTTGATAATTAATAAATAATTAATGAAAATGGAATATTATGGTATAATTAATTATTAAGTGAATAATGGTTTTAATTGATTTAATATATATATAATTGGGTATGTGTGTGTAATTTAATTAAGTTTATATAGTGACATAATTGTAATTAAGAAATAATGAAGGGAAAAAATGTGAAGTCGTGGCATTATTGTGAATCAGTAAAAAATGAGGAATTTAAGGGTAATTGATCCTAATAGTGCTAATATAAGGACCTAATCATATATTAATAAGTGGATGGACTATTAAATGAAATTATCAGAACATTAATTTGGATATATTATTGTAAGTTAAGAAATGAAAATAGAAATCAATAAATTTAACTAAAAAGAATAATAATGATAATGATAATGATAATAAAGTGACATGGAAGGGTAAATTAGTAAATATGAAGAATGTGAAGGACTTCAATGAATTTAAACTATAGTGTATGGATATTGAGTGGAATTAAAAAGGGCTAATAAGACTAATTGTATAGTTTGCTAAATAAAATATAACAAAAGTATTTAAATAATTATAGTGGGGAATAATAAATGTAAAAATAATAGTAAATTATAGTAGTGTAATTGTCAAGGCCATAATTTAAAATTGATATCATTGTGAATGTGTAGGGAATTGTTAGTGTGAATAATAAGATTGATAATAATGTCATTAATGATAGCAATAGTTTTCATCGAGAAAAGTAAAAGAGTAATGATAGGAATAATAAGTGTTCAGATAAGTTAGTAATTTGTATTCTAGCATTAATAATTCAGGAATATATTTCGAAGTACGGTTAATTGAAATTAAGTAAACTATATAAGATTTGAACAAGTGAAAAATATTAGTGCAACTGTAAATGCAAGAGAGTTAGTGTGATTAAAGGAAAAATAAAGGAATCATTAAGGACACAAAGAAAGTAAAAATGTTAAATTGGTACTGCCAAAAGTTACATTAACGACTGTTCTAATAAGTGATTAGATGACTAATGATGTTCCCAAGTATAGATTTTAAAAATAGAAAAGTCATAATAAAGATTGTTAATATAATTGATTATTAATTAATAGACCGAACATAGTATTAGAATTGTCAGGATTAATAGTACACATAATAATGACACTGATAATAGAATTGAAAATGTTAAAGGATAGTTACAAAAAAAGACAACAAAGGATATAAGAGTGAATAATGACCAAAGTAATTAATTAGTGTTCAAAAGATGTGATTTCGGAAATAAGCTTGTGTGTGCATGCATATAGTTTTGGTTATAGAAAATTTAGGATATGTATCCACCACTGGACATTTTTAATGGTTAGAGCATTGAGTGTTACTGTGCGTAGGTTGTGATAGATGTTGAAGTGGCTGAAGATATAGTGACGATCGAAAGAAATATTCAAAAGCAAGGATAGAAGGACCGGCATGGCATGTATATGACCGCAATAGATGAAGCAATGACGTATGGTATAAGTAGTTGAATTGCATGTTAATGTACTGTTAATTTTGTATATATATGTTGTGATTGTTATTGTAGAAAAAAAATTTCCTAATTGTTAAGTGCATTTGTAGTGCATGTCAGTGCAGTGCTGTGACATCCAATATCCGTACTATCTACGGGTATAGGGTGTTACACATTTGGTATCTCTTGTTTATACTGATTATCAGTATCTCTTGAACTCGATATTCATGTCTAAAGTGACAGCAAGCAAAAGTCAGTATAAGGTCTATTCTTATCTAAGATTGACCTCATTATCTCTTATTTTGAATGAATACTTACATGATCTGAAGTGATGAACAATCTTGATACTTGATTTGAAGTAAAGTGTGTTCATTATAAAGATTTGGTCATAGATTAATTAATTAGATGAAAGATGTGTCATTTATTATGTATTTATCACACCTATATATATGATGTCTTATGTGCGTAAAAATGATACCGAAAATAACGAAAAAGTAACATGTAGTGGTTTGAGGTAGAAATGGCCGCGATTATGACTCTTGTATGGTTAGTTAATAGATAATGGAAATTATGACTTTAGTATAATTAATTAATAAATAATGGAAGTAAAAATGACTTGAATGTAGATACATGTCTTACATGATCATTGTGCATGAGTATATAGTAACATACAAAAATGTATGTGATATGGGAAATAAATAAAGTATACAACATGATTAAGTCAGAAACGTATACGTACAACATTACATAAGTATATGTGTAAATGTACTATACCCGACAAGTATACTTAAAATATAGCTAATAAATAAATTTACTATAAAGATTGTATAAACATGAATTTATGTGAGTATTTTCCAGTATATAGTTGTTATTGTATAATTGTTTATGTATGTGATTTACATGCAAGCAATATATTGTATGTAGGCTTGTGTGTAACATAAGAAATATGTTCCTTTTTGTTGTACCATATTGTAGACACCGGGTCCCGAGGCGGTCCAAGATCAGGATTACCCTATGATGAAAATGATACCTACTGACAGGCAAAGGTGTCAAAAATGATGTTTCCCTTGTCAAGAACCTCCTTTCCTTCAAAAATTTTAATTTGGAAAAAATCTTTATTATTATTTTTATTCTTCTTTATTTTTATTTTTTTTATTTATTTTATTTTATTTTTTAATTTTGGGGGTTTTGGTTTGAGCAAGGAAAATCAATTTCCTTGGCTTGATCATTTCATCAAAAATTATTTTCTTGAGTTTTCTTTGTTAAAAACTTAGATTTTCTCAAACTTTTTTGTGTTTATTATGGCAAACTTGACAAGGAGAACGGATCAAGACATTATTTCTCCACTCTATAAATTCTAAGTGTAAACATTCTTGAATCCATTTTCCATTTCATTTTGTTTATTATCATTATCATTTTATTGTTGTTTTTTGCTATTATAATCATATTTATCATTTATTCCTATTATTTTTAATGTGGTTATCATTACTGTTGATGTATTTCTTGTGGTTTTGACTTAATTGTTATTATTGTTATTTATCACTTTTATTATCATGGCTAACGCTGCTATTATTATTATTATTATTATTATTCTTTGACATTATTGTCAGTATTATTATTATTATTAGTATTATTAATATTATTGTTATTATTATGTTGTTGCCATTATTATTATTATTATTATCATCATCATTATTATTATTATTATTATTATTATTATTATTATTATTATTATTATTTCATTATGCCATCATTATTGTTATCTTAATATTATTATTGTTATTATTATTATTACTAGTATTATTATTCTCGTTGCCATAATTATTTTTATTATTGTTGTTACTGTCATTACTTTGTCATTGTTCTTATTATTATTCTTAGGGTTTTGCATGACTTATTTTTAATTTTCTTTGCATGTGAATTATTTATATATTGAATTAACATGTCTTATGTTTAACTTGTCTTTATATTTTTTTTGTTTGATTTTAGAATTGTTACTAACATTTTTAATGTTATTTTTGTTTAGGGTTTAAATGTGATTTGCCTTGTGTGAGCATTTCTGTGACCACACGAGGGGTTACGATGCGTAGGAGACCACATCATTTGGGTGAGACCTTTCCTATCCCATTTTTTATGTTTGTGTTTGTTTGTAAATAAAACATTTTATTTTATATGTGTGTAAGATAAAAAAATCACAAAAATATTTTTACAACTAAATTTGAATTTTACTAATAAATTGGGACCAATGTCCCTCATTTTAGCCAAGGAATGTAAAATGTGACAAATTAAAACGAAGAGTTAAGTTTTCCAAAAAGGGGATCACTCATCCCGGTTTTCAAAACCAACAATCGAACTAAGTGAGCATGAAGGAACCAATATTCCTAGCCCAAATAAATATCCCGATTTATGTATGTTATTTTTTATATACTTGACTTTGTTTGTTTATTTTAAATTTATGTTCATATATATCTTGTGGGCCATTGTAATTAATTATTTTTGTGGCAATTTTATTTAGCTTGAATTTGGGATTGTATTCCGTCCTAATTTTCATTTTAATTTCATTTGGTTTTCGTTCATTTGGGATTGTATTCTGTCCCAATTTCTCTTGTAATTGTGTGCTTGGCGTATTTATTGCTTTTCTTCATCGCTTTATTTTATTGCTTTCTTTATGGCTTTCGTTTATTGCTTTCTCGATGCTTGCAATGCACTCTTAAATTAAATGCATTAATCGCATGAGAGGAGAGATAGAATTTTATGAATTTAAAAACTCATTTACAATTAACTAAGACATAAATAAGAGTGAAGTTCCGAGCACCATCTCTAGTTTAAACCATAGAGGTTAGATGACATTTCCCAATTTCCCAATTTCTCATAAATTGGGTGGCGACTCCAAAATACCTCAAAGGTGCCTAAAGGTACCATGAGGCTAGATGAACTCCCCAATATTCTATTGGGTAGGGATTCCAAGATGTCTCATGGCACCCAAGATCAAAAAGACGTGAACCAATCTCTTGAGCCCTAAAAGTGGGTCTCGCCTAAGAGTGCCTTTGCTAGGTTCGGCGCGCATCACAGTGGCGACTCCACTGGGGACTTCGTGACTTTGCTCTGAAAGTGTCTTGGTTAAAATGTATAATTGAGTTTTTTAAAACTTAAAATTCTATCTCTTTTCGAAAATTGCATCACATCATTTTAGAGCCTTAGAATTACCCTACTTTCACTCATTGTAGGGAAGTGTTAAGGATAATCACCAACCCAAGTTTTAATTGATGTGTCTGAATACGTAGTGGCCAAAACCCATACGCATGTGCTTTAAATTAAGAGTGCTATGCTGTCGGTCTTTTACCGTGCACCATACGCGTTCATAGGGTCCCCTGTTGACCCATGGTCTAAGCCTACCTAGGAAGAGACTATTTGACATCGTGTGTGGGAGCTAAAAGGTTGGAAGGGTCTACTTGCTTGTATGTGGTTGTAAATGTTGCATAACACATGATCATGGATTGCATATGTCATTCATGCATCATTCTAATAATTTAAATCTTTCAACCATCGTAGATTCATCTAAGTGGTCTAGGGATCCTAGCAGACGGCTGACTAGAAAGCCTATCTTCGAGTTGCCAAGAAGGGTTCAGTTTGGTGTTCAGATTCACTCTCAGAGGGCATTGAGACTTTATTTTCATTTTTTTTTTCAACAGAATGGCTGATCTTCCAAGAGAGATGGAGGCGATTCATGCTTTGATTGCTGAAGAAGTAAGTAGGAGATTGGAGGAATTTGAGAATAGAGTAATGGCCATGATGAGGGATCTGACTGCTACAACGACCCAGCCCGCTGGACAGCCACTAACTACTCCTATAGTAGGACCAGAGAAATTAGATCCAGTTAAGAAGGATCCTTTGGTGATTGTACTCCCACCAGTGACTGAGCCTAGGGGTGCACCCAAACCTAAAAGGGTTGTACAACTTGATGACGGTTTCTTTGAGGAAGGCCTAGAGAACTTAACCCCAGTGAAGGGTAAAATGCTTAAAGTTGAGGAGGCAATATGGAAGAAGATAGAAGGGAGGTTTGAAAAGTTTAAAGCCCGAACGACGGCTATTATGGAGAATTTAGTCGCCGCAGTAATGCCACCAGCCGGGTAGCAGCCTATCGCTCCTACCATGCCCCAAAAAGAGCATGATCCAACTAAGGAAGCATGCATACCACCTGATATGAGTCTAAATAGCTCATATTTAATCCATGTTTTAGGGTTAAAATAATGTTTATGTGTAGTTAATTGTGTTAGAATTAGATATGTTTTATGTTTTTTTTTTAAGTTTTGTGTATGTAGGAGAAAATGGAGAAGATTGGAAAAAAGGAGCAGAAATGAGCTAAGGAAGAGAAGAATATGTCGCGAGTGCGACAAGCGTCGCGAGCGCAATAGGAAGTGCCAAACAAAGAGGGAAAGAAGAAAGGAAGAGAAGAAAGCAAAGGAGAAGAATCAATCTATCGCGAGCGTGATAAACGTCGCGAGCGCAACGGGACGCGCAAAGGAAGAGAGCCAGAGAGAAGAAGAAAGGGAGCTGGCGTGCGTTGTCACGAGCAAGGCAGCCCGTCGCGAGGTTGCAATATGGCACAGAGAAGAGCCAGCGCAAGGAAGGTGGAGCGAAGATGAAGGCGTGCTCTGTCGCGAGCGCAACAGACATCGCGATTGCAACAGAGAGGACCGTTGGGCAGTTGAATTCAAGCTTTGCTTTGAAATGTCATGTCTCTCTACCAAGTCTTGCAACCTTTTGAAGAGACACTTGAAAGAACATATCTTTTAGAAAATTATAAATATAACATTTAACTGTAATTTTAGTTGTTGTTGAATTTTTAATTAAGAATTTCTGTAAGTTTGAGAGTAATTTTAGTTAAAGTTTTTAAGTTAGAATTTTTATGTTTTGAAGAGAAGATTTCTTACAAAGAAGAAGATATCCTTTGTGGAAGGGAAAAGGGTTGAGAGTCGTCCTTCTTCATTTCTTATCTTTTACTTATTCTTTGTAATCATTGAATGATGCATTTATGAACTTGAATATTTAATGATATATTTTATTATTCATATCAATTTGATATTCTTTCTTGTAGAATTTTCTATTAGTATTTTTATGCATGATCATTTTAAGTAAGTGTTTGGTTGAAAGATAAATTCTTACTTAAATCTAATAAAAGTTAATCGTTGAAGTATTGTTTGAGAAATCATAATATTAGATGGTTGTTATCGGTTGTTTATTATTCCTGAAATTTGCATGTATAACACTTTAATTCATTAATAAAAATTGTGAGTTAGAATTATAAATGTATGTTTTAGGCACTCTAGTTTATGTCGAGAGAGTAAATTGGAATCTTATTCAACTTGGCTTACATGACAAGAATACACTAATAATCAAGAATAATCAATTCAAGTTCTATTTATTATTATTTGATCATTAATCATTTTTCTTCTCCGATAATCAATAACTAGGTTAGATAGTATTAGACATAGTATTTACACTTTCATTCATAAAATTTATGATTATTGTAAACAAGATTAAAATTGAGTAGTAATAGTGTGTAATAATTATCACATTCCTCGTGGGATCGACATCTTTTGTACTATAACCGGTACACCGTATACTCACGAAATTAGCACTTAGAAATAGGCTAACACCACCCACTGAGTCTAGAGGAGAATCGCCTGTTACTCCGTCATCTAAGCAAAAAAACAAAGGGCATGCTTCAGAGAATGGATTTCTGGCAGCGGCACGAGGCCTGAAAAGAAGGATGGACATCCTCGAGGAAGAAATTTCAAAGGCCAAACTTGCGATTACCCTGGCTGCTCACAAGGAAGTCTCGGTGAACTTAGAAAAGAGAGGTAGACTGTATAGGTGTAACAATCGTGTCGGCACTTGGGGAATGGAAGAAATATCAGCAGTCAGAACAGCCCAGAAGTGTGGTTTCAGTATAGGCAGATCTTTACCTCAAGCATTAGAGAGGAATTCGCGACTAGGTTTGGCCAGGCCAACTAGAGGTCAGAGGCAACTAAACCATCATCAGCTGCTATCCAATCGACAATTGCCAAGCCCTAAAAGGTCAAGTCCAGGACCCCATTAATAACGAGCAGCTGGTAATCCTCAAAGGAGGGAGCAATGGCATGGGAGGAAGTAATCATGGGAACTCGTGCCTTGATGACGACAGTGTGAGAGATATTCGAGCCGCCAAGATTTCAACCATTGGAACTACTCAAGGCTGCTATACCATCTAGGATAAGCCTTTATCTGAGCATCTCTTTCATTTAATTGATGAGGGGAAGTTATAGCCGAAGCCTGCAAAGCCTGCCAAGAGCCAGGTGCGTCCTAACCATCAAGCAGATCGATATTGTGCCTGCCATCAGCATACTAAGCATGAGACTGATGGGTGCCGAACTCTAAAGAAGATTATTCAAGGCCTCATTGATGAGGAGCTGAGAGGTGGAGAAGACGGTTCTGGCAGGTGATAATGGACCATCGACTATAACACCTGTGCTAGCAAAAATGAGAAGAAGATTATATTTTTAGATGCTTTGTTCTTTTTATTTCAAGAACTTCTTATGACAATGTTGGTTATTTTAATATGATGAACAATTTCGCTTATTTGTGTGGTGTTTCTAATGATTTCATTTCTTATGATCATGATGCACCCATTATTTTGGCATTAACCTAATTAATACGACTGCATTTAATCTTGGAACTTTGGGAAATCTAAATAAAATCTTGATAGCATCTAATATGACTCTTGAAGAGAGGAAAATTCTAAGAGATAATGTCAAAAAAAGAACCTTTGCTTGGACCAGATATGATATGCTAAAAATTGACAAGAACATTGTTGAGACAACGTTGCTTCCACATGGCAACATGACGACAAACAGAATTTCAAAAGCCATCCCTTTACATTCTCAACATCTAGGATGCGTACGGTGTTGCCAAACAAAATCAAACTCTGAGGGCTACATCAGAAGTTGGAAGAATGAAACATAGGACCTTCACAGGGAATATACGACTCATTTGAACCCAGCATTATGATTCCTTTCTCCCAACCATTTGAGAAATTCACTACAAAAGCCAATCAAGATTGACCTTTGACCACCTGGGACCCTTATAGCAAAACTTAGTAGGGCAACTCATTACCTTTATAACCTGTAAAACAAAAGAGCAAAAAAAATAAAAAAAAAAAACAAAAAAGCAAAAAAATTAAAAAATATAACAAAAGAGCGAAAAAAAAACAAAAAAAAACCAAAACAAACAAACAAAAAAAGAGAAGCAAAAAAAAAAATAGCACAAAAAATACGACATAAAAAAGAAAGGAAAAAAAAACCCACAATTTTGCCCTAAACCATCTGAGCCTAACCTGTAACCCAATCTCAACCACTAAAGCCTAACTTGTAACCCAATCTCAGTCAATCTCAACCACTATAGGATACTTTAGAAATTGAGCCACCAAAGTCAGCAAAAGGATTATGCAGACTTTCACGGTCAAGATTCAAGTGAAGAAACTCACTACCTCAACTAGTTTGCACGAAGGCTAAGAGCAAGATTTTGATGCTAAAAAGAACTACTCTCAGAAGGGGCAGCCTCCCCGGCTAACGAAGATAAAATTAAATTCAATCAACACCGATGAACTGAAGATGGGTTCATGGCAAAGACTAAAAAAAAAAACCTTCAATCATGAAAACCCCGAGAGGGCTAATTGATAACAGGAGTTTGATGCTTTCAGGATTTATCCTGAAATTAGTTGAGGTCTTGTATTTCCCGAATTGATGCCAAATAATGATCATGTGTTATGAAATCAAATTGAAATATATGCATTCAAGCAATAATATGTTGACATGATCAGAGCAATTCACTTCGCGCACTCAAAGTTGTCTAGTCCCGATATAAAAGTGGCACATTATTACTATCTACCCTCCGATACTCTCACCACTCAAGCGCTTCGATCGACTCATCCTACCATCAACTGTGAGGCTAATTCTATAGCACCTTCATGATAGGAATTAAACTCATACAACCATGGTCTGAGATATAAGTACATACCGATCATACCTGAAAGATCTTTGGGCAACAGCTTCAGCCTCTCTTAATTGCAAAAAAAAAACCCATTAGAGATGAAAACCGTAATTGGCGCTCTAAGCAAAATTTAGGCCAAAGGGTAGGGTGAAAACCTGGAAACAGGCAGTCTGTCCTATAAAAAATGAAATGAATAAAAGCCGCTGGATTGGGTCTATTCCAGGCAAAAAATAAGGCATAGGGTTATGTGAAAATCCGAAAAGGGCGCATTTCCCGCTAAGAAAAGCTAGTGTGAAAATCCACAAGGGATGCACTACATTAAAAGAATGACTACAGGTATCAGAGGAGAACCTTATAATCCCCAAAGGCAAGAAATTCAAAAGCAATTCCAGAGGGCACCGATCTTACTGCAAATTGCAACCAAACCGGCTGTCGCCTCCAAATCCACTCAAATAAATTCTTATCCTGCATTCCTGTATGACACATACATTTCACGTGCATGCTCACCAATTTTCCTGCTTATTTAGCTTTCCAGTTTTGCAGCAAGAGAGATTCGATGCGGATACCGACAAAAGGCAAGTGACGACATCAGTCAAAACACCAATCCAAGCAACCAACCAAAGACCTCTCAGGGGGCACCATCTCAGAAGGGTTAGCACGATGGCGGCAATACCATTCTACAGAAGGTTAGCACGACCACGGTATTACCACTTTAGAAGGGTTAGCACGATGATGGCACTACCATTCTATGGAGGGTTAGCACGATCACGACACTACCGCTTCAAAACTCAGAAGGGTTAGCACAATGGAGGCACTACCATTCTACAGAAGGTTAGTATGACCACGGCACTACCACTTCAAAAGGGTTTGCACGATGACGGCACTACCATTTTACGGAGGGTTAGCACAATCACTACACTACCGCTTCAAAGCTCAAAAGGGTTAGCACGATGGCGGCACTACTATTCTACGGAAGGTTAGCATGACCACGGTACTACCACTTCAAAAAGGTTAGCACGATGACGGCACTACCATTCTACAGAGGGTTAGCACGATCATGGTACAATCGCTTCAAGTTTCAAAAGGGTTAGCACGATGGCGCCACTACTATTCTACTGAAAGTTAGCACGACCACGGTACTACCACTTCAGAAGGGTTAGCACGATGATGGCACTACCATTCTACGAAGGGTTACCACGATCCCGACACTACCGCTTCAAAGCTCAGAAGGGTTAGCACGATGGCGGTACTACTATTCTACAGGAGGTTAGCATGACCACGGCACTACCACTTCAAAAGGGTTAGCACGATGACGGTACCACCACTCCACGGGGGGTTAGCACGATCATGGCACTACCGCTTAAACAAAAGACAATACACCGACAACATGGCGACAACCACTCAAACAATATCATCCAGTCTGAAAAAGCGACCGCCTCAGGTACGTGTCTCTTTCCTTCTTTTTTGAATTTTGGCTCACCCAGGCACCTAAGTTTTAGGTTCCCCAAAATTGGGGGCAATTATAAACACTGGGTCCCAAGGCGGTCCAAGATGAGGATTATTTGATGATGAAAATGATACCTATTCACAGGCAAAGGTGTCAAAAATGATGTTTCCCTTGTCGAGAATCTCCTTTCCTTCAAAAATTTTAATTCTGAAAAAATCTTTTTTCTTATTTTTATTCTTCTTTATTTTTATTTTTTATTTATGTTATTTTATTTTTTAATTACGGGGGTTTCGGGGGCCCAGAGCGCAGAGCCTGCGTGCGGGCCCACATGGCACCACGAGCGAGGCCGCGAGGCACGTGCTCGCATATGGCCACCAGGCCGCATGCCGCGCGCCAGCCCACATGCCGCGCACTGGCGTGTGGCATCCAGGCCACATGTTGCACGCACGGCCTCCCGCAAGAAGGCAACAGCTTGTGGCCTCCACATGCGGGCTCCCGCAAGGAGGCCGCAGCTCACGGCCTCCGCATGCGGCTCTCGCGAGGAGGCCACAGCTCGCAGCCTCCGCCTGCGGGCCTCCGCGCTGAGCATGTTTCCCCTCCCTATGCAGTCGCTTTCCACCTGCAAAAAATCAGATTTTGGGACTTGAAAAAAATCTATTCTATTTATGTTTTATTGACTTTTGGAAAAGAGGGGTTGAAAAGGGGTTTCACCTTTTTCCATTTTAGGAAGGCAAAAAAATTAAAAGGAAGACTTTGTCTTCATTTTGAGGGCGCTTCCTTAGTGAGAAAAAGTGGTTTTTTCTCTAGAAAAAAGGGAGACGAAGGTTCTTCAAAAGAAGGGTTTCAAGATTCAATTTTTCTTCATTCTCTTTGAAAATATTTTATCTTTGGTTTGGTTTGAGCAAGGAAAATCAATTTCCTTGGCTTGATCATTCCATCAAAAATTATTTTCTTGAATTTTCTTTGTTAAAAACTTAGATTTTATCAATTTTTTTGTGTTTATTATCGCAAACTCGACAAGGAGAACAGATCAAGACACTATTTTTCCACTCTATAAATTTTGAGAGTAAATATTCTTGGATTCATTTTTCATTTCATTTTGTTTATTATCATTATCATGTTATTGATGTTTTTTGCTATTATAATCATGTTTATCATTTATTCCTATTATTTTTAATGTGGTTATCATTACTGTTGATGTATTTCTTGTGGTTTTGACTTAATTGTTATTATTGTTATTTATCACTTTTATTATCATGGCTAACGTTGCTATTATTATTATTATTATTATTATTATTATTATTATTATTATTATTATTATTATTATTATTATTATTATTATTATTATTTGACATTATTGTCATTATTATTATTAGTATTAGTATTATTATTATTATTGTTATTATTATTATTATTATTATTATTATTATTATTATTATTATTTCATTATGCCATCATTATTGTTATCTTAATATTATTATTGTTATTATTATTATTACTAGTATTATTATTCTCGTTGCCATAATTATTATTATTGTTGTTATCATTATTTTATTGTTGTTGTTGTCATTACTTTGTCATTATTCTTATTATTATTCTTAGGGTTTTGCATGACTTATTTTTAATTTCTTTTGCATGTGAATTATTTATATATTGAATTAACATGTCTTATGTTTAACTTGTCTTTATATTTTTTTGTTTGACTTTAGAATTGTTACTAATATTTTTAATGTTATTTTTGTTTGGGGTTTAAATGTGATTTGCCTTGTGTGAGCATTTCTGTGACCACAAGGAGGGCTCACGACACGTAGGAGATCACATCGTTTGGGTGAGACCTTTCCTACCACCTTTTTTGTGTTTGTGTTTGTTTGTAAATAAAATATTTTATTTTATATGCGTGTAAGATAAAAAATCATAAAAATATTTTTACAATTAAATTGGGACCAATGTCCCTCATTTTAGCCAAGAAATGTAAAATGTCACAAATTAAAAAGAAGAGTTAAGTTTTCCAAAAAGGGGATCACTCATCCTGGTTTTCAAAATCAACAATCGAACGACTCTTCGATCCCTCTTTAAGTGAGCGTGAAGAAACCAATGTTCCTAGCCTAAATAAATATCCCGATTTATGTATGTTATTTTTTATATACTTGACTTTGTTTGTTTATTTTAAATGTATGTTCATATATATCTTGTGGGCCCTTGTAATTAATTATTTTTTGAGGAATTTTATTTAGCTTTAATTTGGAATTGTATTCCGTCCTAATTTTCATTTTAATTTCATTTGGTTTTCGTTCATTTGGGATTGTATTATGTCCCAATTTCTCTTGTAATTATGTGCTTGGCATGTTTACGGCTTTTCTTTATGGCTTTATTTTATTATTTTCTTTATAGCTTTCGTTTATTGCTTTTTTTATGCTTGCAATGCACTCTTAAATTAAATGCATTAATCGTGTGAGAGAAGAGATAGAATTTTATGAATTTAAAAACTAATTTATAATTAACCAAGACATGAATAAGAGTGAAGTTCTGAACACCATCTCTGGTTTAGACGATATAGGTTAGATGACCTTTCCCAATTTATCGTAAATTGGGTGGCGACTCCAAAATACCTCAAAGGTGCCTAAAGGTACCATGATGTTAGATGAACTCCCCAATATTCTATTGGGTAGGGATTCCAAAATGTCTCATGTCACCCAAGATCAAAAAGACGTGAACTAATCCCTTGAGCTCTAAAAGTGGATCTCACCTAAGAGGGCGTTTGCTAGGTTCAGCGCGTGTCACACATATTATGCTTGTATTGTAGATGATAACATTTTTATGAATATCATGACTTGTGTGCATGATTGATGACTACTATGAGTGGTCATCCAAAATTAATTTTTTCCCACTAAGCTTTATGCTCAGCACGGGTGTTAATCCATGTAGGTACAAATAATAGAGCTATGTTCATGGACAATCTACAGGAGTCAAGGCCAACTAAGGGGTAGAGTTTCGAACTAGTTATGTATATTCCTTTTGATAATGTAAAGCTCATAAGCAAATATTGTTTATGTAACATGTAAATTAAAGAATTAAGCATATGTAAATATAATCTAAGGATGGGTTGATTTCACCCATGGTCACTCAACTTATCACTTATCGCGCAAAAGTAACTGACTTTTTTTTTCTTACTTAAATGTCACTGAACTTTTAACATTATTGCACAAAAGTCATATTGACCGGAATCCGGCGACGACTCTTGCCGGATTGATAAGTTCAACAAATGCTACATTTAAATTAATTTCACTCACGGTCACTAGACTTATCATTTATCTCGCAAAAGTAATTAGCTTTTTTTTTTTCAACTTAAATGTTACTGAACTTTTAACATTTTTGCAAAAAAGTCATCAATCCGGCAAGGGTCGTCGCCGGATTCCGGTCAACATGACTTTTGTGCAATAATGTTAAAAGTTCAGTGACATTTAAGTAAGAAAAAAAAAGTCGGTTACTTTTGCGCGATAAGTGATAAGTTGAGTGACCATGAGTGAAATTGACCCATCTAAAGATTATATCTTGTACATGTAAAGGAATGTTGTATCATGTGTATGAACATGGACTAGTAATATTGATATAACTAAGAATGACATGAATGTGATATGAATATGCATGTGTATTGTAGTGCGACATCCCGCTTGAACCATCAGTCTTGAATAAATGTGTTTAGGTATTATAAATTACTACACAAATGTCTACGTGATATGTACATATTTATATGGCGTATACGCTTTTTGTACATGATTATAGGATACGTGCAGGCGGTGTTACATTTCAAATTTGATGTTTCCCAGCCAATTGCTTTTCTATGTTTCCTTAGAATTGAAATCAGCATTTCCTCCTCCATATCTGTCAAAATTGAAGAAATTATAACAAGTTTAGCTTCTTTTTCCAAAAACACATACTTCAAATATGAAGGTAACAGTTTAACTTCAGAAAATTTCTCCTCCTTAGGAGGGGAAATATCATCCTCATTGACTTCTTCATCTTGATACTCTAAATCTAGCTCTTCCACCAGCACTTTATTCTCGACACTTGTATCATTCTCTTGCACCGAATGCATCAAATAGCTCTTCAATATATCATCTAATATGATTTCTTCTTGCTTTTACTTTGTACATTCTTAAATATAATCCACAAAATAGATTGATTCTTCAAAGTTTTAAGTAGGATGCTTCATCACCCTATTCACATCAAAACTCATGTCCTTATCATTGAAATGATAAGTCACCTTTTGCCCATGCACATGAATCTACGCTCTAGCTGTGTTGAGGAATGACCTCCCTACGATCAAAGGAACCTTGCGATCCTATTCAATGTCCATAACGATGAAGTCAATCGAAAAAATAAAAATACCCACTTTGACCAACAAATCCTCAATAATTCCCCTCAGTTGCTTTATGGATCGATCTACTAGTTGCAAGGTCATCCCTATTTCTTTGATTTCTCCAAGTTTCAACTTCCTGCATAAATAGTAGGACAATATATTAATACTAGCTTTAAGGTCACACAAAGTTTGACTTATAAAATTCCCTCCGAATTCATAGGGTAATGTAAAACTACCCAGATCCTCAAGCTTTGATGGAATTTTGTTCTATAAAATTGCACTACAATTTTCAAAAAGTTGAACAGCCCCAAAGTCTTCCAATTTCTTTTTACTTGAACAAAGTTCTTTCATAAACTTAGCATATTTGGGCATATGAAGTAAAGTTTCAGCAAAAGGTTAGTTCACGTGCAACTTTTCAAACATATGCAGAAATTTTAAAAATTGTTCATTTTCTTTCCCTTCCTAGCTGAAGATGGATAAGGCAATAAAAATTCATCAACATTATACATAATTTGACCTACTTTTATCCATATCTGTATGTACATCATCAACTAAAGTAGGTTCAGAAATTCTTACATCGGGTGTTGGTTCTACCTCTTTAAAAGATGTTGTTTTACCTTGTGTGCTCTCCAACTACTCACCATTTCTCAAAGTGATAGCTTTTGTAATGGCTCCAATATCGAATTAGCCGGGAATAGTATTTCCAAATAGTAAATAGTACTTCCAGGGTAAAAATTACACCTGAAATTAAAAAATATTTTATTTGACTGTTAGAGAATATAAGTCACGGTGAGTTTGAGATTAAAATTTGAATTAAAATCGAGGTCAAATAGGCCTCTAAAAGTCGAAAATAATAAAAAGTAACAGCTTCAGCCCAAATAGTGATTAGGTTGACTAGGAGTTTGACCGGACCGTAGAGGATGCTACGGACCTTAGAAAAATATTCTGAGAATATGGACGTACTCGTATTGATGAGTAGAATCATATAGTAATGAAAAAATTAATTTTTGGTGACACTGGTTTATTGGACTGATAAATAATTATCAGACCGAAAAATGAATTCCGATTGACCCCAAAATATTATTGGAGTCTAATGAAGATATATTAAGAATTATGGAGTCATTTTTATGAGGAATTAAGCTTAGAAAGTAAGGAAAAAGATATGATTTCAGTTTGAATAGTATTCGATTTGACCTAGACTTTAAAAAAAGCAAATGATGTCCAAAATTTATGAAATATTCCAAATTGACTCTAAATGATGTGTAGAACTTTTTGGTAGTAAAAAGGAAATTTTTTGAGAACACTAAAAATTTACTAACGGACTGATTTGATTAAATCGGACCGAAAATGGACTCCGATTTAGTTAAAATTTTGTGTTCGACTTAGTTTTTACATGTTATGAATTATGGAATTAAATTTGAAATGATTTAGAGTTGGGAAGTGAAAAAACCATGGAAAAAGTGCATAATAGGCTTAAACGTGTAATTGGGTTTTATAGGTTGGACCATTTTGGGCCACTATAAAAGCACTTAAATGACAGAAAATTGGTTGAGTTATCCTTATCTCTTCTGCCTTCTTCTTCCTCTCCCTTGGCCGAAGTTCCTATCTGGTTCCCTCTCTCAAATTTCTTCATTCTTGCTTCAATTTTTTCCTAAATTCAAGTGTCCTAGATGTAATTCAGCCCCTCTATAAGATAATAACAAGCTCTAGTATCCATTTAATGGATTAAAAGCAAGGAAAGCAAGGATTCAAGGTTATGTCTAAAAATAGAGGTAAGAGATTTAGGTTGATTTAATTTATTTTAATGGTTTTTATGAGTACTTTAGGATGTCTAGAGTATGTTTATAAGGTTATATTTGATAAAAGAAGAAAATTGATGTTTGACTTGTATATTCGGCCATGATGAGAAAATCAAGGGAATATGGCTTTTCAAGGGCTAAAGACAAGTAATAAGGATCTTGTGAAGGCTATACTATGGATGTGAGGTTTGTGATTACTAAATCCATGAATTTCCTTTGGAAAATTAGGGTTTTCTATTATGTTTGAATAGTGACTATATGTAAAATGCATGTATAAATGAAATTAAAGTGTTAAATGAGCTTAAGGAGGACAAATAAGCTAATTAAAGTGATTAAAGTGTAAGCAAACTAAGTGCAAGTTTTAAACATAATGTGATATAATGGTATATTTAGGTATATTTAAGGTAAACCTAGTGTTTAAATGAAATTAAATGGTATACACATGTGAATTGAGGCCTAATCTAGTTCATTAAGTAGTGAATGGATGAAAGCTAAAATGTTAGAGAAAAACCCTAAAGTGGCCGAATGGGTTAAGGAAAGAAATGTGATAGGTTATATGGTATACATGTCAAATGAGATGTAAAATGGATAGAATGAATGAATTAGAAGTGAAAGGGAAAGTTTAATGAAAAGAAACACATGAAAATGAAATGATTGACTTAAATGAATTTTTGTTAAATGTAAGCTTATTTGAGTATAAGCTTAGAAAAGTGATTAAGAACCCTTAAAATGACATTTAAGATGCTAAAATAAAATTAAAAGAATTTGTAAGGTGAAGTGCTCACCTTGGGCGAATGGTACCCTAGTGTATACTAGGGTATATTTTGAATATATTTGAAGTTTAATGACCTAAAATGAATTTAGACATGAAAATAAATGTACATAAATTTAATTGAAATTTATGCAATATATATGAATATTTTGAGCATGATATTCCATTATAGTCAAAGTGAAAATAATGATAAACATTGAAATAATTGAATTGAACGATAATAAAAGAATGAAGGTGGCTTTGACATGAATTCATAGCCATTTAAATGATCAAGTATACTTATTATGAAAAATAAGTATATAATATGCATTGCACATAAATGATGAATTGTGATGGGATAATTCATTAAATGTGCAAGAATGATGAATATGTGAATAACTAGTGAAATGAAATGAAAATGAAATGTAAAACATAAGTGAAAGTGTTTAAAAGTATGAAAAGTAGATTTAATATGATTGAGAAAGTTTTTCCCTTAGTGGTCTCGCGGTTTAATCTAGTTCAGGATATGTTTTGCTAGCCATAGACACCCATACCGCGGTGCAAGTCATGACGACTTGCTTTGCCATGACAAATTTGTAATGGTCTTTCATAGCCTTCTGTTATATGTCATACGTCATACATCATATGTCATACGTCACATGTTATATGAAATGATGGAGTGATCCTTTGAGGTCATTCCCTAGTGCAGTGTTGTGGACCTCTGGAGTCCACGTCCCGTATATTCAGTTTGCAAATTGTCTGTCGGGATTGTACTAGGGGCATGATTGTAAAATATTCTAAAATGCAAAAAGTAAAATGATAAAATATAATATGATATAAGTAAAACGACATAATGTAATATGTAAAAGTATAACATGTAAAAGTGTATTATGTAAAAGTATCATATGCAAAAGCATAATATGCCAAAGTATAACATGTAAAGCCATAACGTAACATGACATACTATGTAAAACGTATAATGACTAAAAGTATAATGTTAAAAGAGCCTAAATGTAACAAGCAGAATTGTAAAATGATACGATTCTATCAAAAGTAAAATGACAAAAAGTAAAACGAGTTAAAAATGTGAAAAGTAACATGAAAATGAGTGGTTATATGAAAAAAGGACCTAAATGAAAGAAAATAAAAATTTAGGATGAAAATGGTGATTTACCCAAAGTATAAGTCAACGGGTCATAATGATGAGAATGACCTGGAAATGTATTAAGTATAGTGAAAATGAGAATTTAGATGAAAAGGGCCTTATATGAAAGAAGATAGAAAGTTTAAGGACCAAAATGTAATTTACCGTGAAAACAATTAGTTGTGAGACTAATTGGTAAATTATAAGTTAAGAAGTGAATAAATGTAAAAATGTGATAAGTAAACGACAAAAGTATAAGTAAACATTAAATGAAGGGCAATATTGTATTTCGATAAAAGTTTAGGGACAAAACAATAATTATGTGTAAAAGTACACTAATAAGTAACATGTAAGTGAAAAGTGAAATTAAAATGACCATTTCATAAACAATCCAAAGTTGAGGGATTAAAATATAATTTGACATGAAAATGATTATTTAAGGACTAATATGTAATTTATAAGCCAAAAAGTGAATTAAAGATGAAAACTAAGTTAACCAGTGACAATTTCGTAAATAAAGTCAAAAGAAGGAAAAAAATGTTATTTGTCCTGGAATTAATAAAATAGGGACTAAATGGTAAATTATACATGAAATGATAAGTGAAATGAATAAATGATAAAATGAATGTTTAAATGAGTTAATTGCAATGTAAAAGACTTAATATGGACTAATACGTAAAATGGACATGAAAGTGATAAATTAAGGACTAAATTGTAAATTTACATGTTAAAATTGTAGAGAAGTGGAAAAAGAATAGCATTAGTGTGAGAATGGAAAAATATAGAAATATGTGATTAAATGAGTAAAGTGATAATTACATGAGGTTTAAAATGAAAGTATGAAGACTAAAGGGTAATTAGTATGCTAATTAAGTAAATAAAGGTGAGGAAATTTACTTAATGGCATGTTTGTAAATAAATGGAAATTGAGTGGCAAAATGGTAATTTAGTTAAATGGAAGAGTGATATGATAAGTATTGAATAAGTTAGGGATCAAATAGTAATTTGCCAATAATAAGGGCAAATAAAATACTATAGTGTAAAATGGCACTAAGTGAAGTTTTAGTGAGTGATTTAAATGAACTTAAGAAAGGAACTCAGTATAGAGTGTTTTGTGCATGTGTATGTGTATAAATAGAATTGGAAATCTTTAGATTCGTAATCACCACCAAGTATATTTAATGCTCAGCATGTAGTTTATTTGACTGCGTGTACGTACCGAGTGGAATGTCTATAAAGCAGGCGTCCTACTAGCTTTAAGATCAGACTGGACCATTGAATTGAAAATAAGCATAGTACGTATATTGTTATTAGAGTGTATATGAATACTATAGGAAATGAGAATAGATATATGTAATGATGAATGTTATTGTATTGAATTAGTATTAAGTTATGATTGTTGTGCCCCTGAGTTGGGCTGTGTTTTTGGTTGAATTGCAGGTTTGGGTAGTTAATGTTATAGTCGTTATGCTACTATAGACACCGGATCCTGAGTCAACTTAGATCAAAGTTACCCGATGATGATAAGATGCCTTGTCACAATCAAAAAGGTTAAAAGTGGTGATTTTCTCGTCAAATTTGCATTTTAGAGTGAAAAATTGAAAAATAATAAAAAAATATTTGAAAAATTATATTTGAAAAATGGGGTTTAAAAATTACAATATTTTTGGAAAAAAAAAAATCGGAGCGTCGGCTGCGCGGCAGCACAGCGCGCTGTCGCGCGCGAGGCGACGCTCGAGCGCGACGCGTGTGAACGTCCGCGCATGCTGCGCACATTCCTGCTCAGCGTCGCGCACTACGCCGTCGCTCAATAGCGACGGGCGTGCGTCTCCCTTCCTGGCCATTGCTAAAAGACCTGAATCTTCTCTTTTCCGAATTTTCACCTTTTTCCGATTTTTCACCCCAAAAAACGTATTTTTTCACCCTAAATGAAGGTTTTTTAATCCAAATTAAATTCTAAAACATTTTTTAGGTAATTAATTAATAAAACTTAATTTTATCATTAAAAATAAAGGAATTTGTATTAAAATAAAATTCCTTTCCCAAATTGAATTAGGGCAACATTTTTGATACCTTATAAATTTTTTAGGATGAAAAACTAAAAGTGGGAGCCTCCATAATTATTCTTTTCACCAGAATTTCAGAATTTTCTCTCTTCTTTTTTGATTTTTCTTCCAAAAATTTCAGATTTTTTCTTTCAATTAACAAGGATTAATGGAGATTGAAAAATTGATTTTCAATTCTTGATTATTCCAAATTAATTTTTTTATTTTTTCCATAAACATAAGAGATTAATTTTCACTTTCAAAAATCAGTTTTTTTTTTTATTCTTAAGCATTCAAGTTAATTCTTTTGTTTTCTATATAAACAAAAGCAATTAATTTTGTTTCTAAATTATTTTTTTCAAGCCTATTTTTATTAGAATAAAATTCCAACATTTATCATATTCAACTCTAAATTTTTGAAAGTCACAAACAAAAGAAATCAAATCATCTTTTACCTTCATCGAATCCGACTCGGAGGGTAAATATTCTGGACTTGATTTTTATTTTATTTTATTTTGTTTATGTTTAATTTATTCATGTATATTTTATTGTTTTCATTAATTTACTTATTGATTCCATTTATTTGTTTATTCTATTATTGTTATGTTTGTTTTATTTAATATGTTTATATATGATTTTGTTTTTTTATTCATGTAAATTTTGATTCCCTATTAATTCCTAACATGTAAATAATTTATTTTATTTTGATTCATCATTATTTTTCAGCATGTAATTAATTAATTAATTTTGATTAATCTTTTTGCCATATAAATGGTTTATGTTAATTGTGATAATAGTAATCATGCCATTGTTTTAATTATTTTTATCATTCTTTTATTCATTATCTTTTATCATTCTTTTATCATCGTTACATGTTATATTTATTGTTTATTCAATTTATTGTTTATTTTCATTATTTTTCATCATGTTCATAATTTTCATGTATTAATTCATTAACATGTTATATTTTATTCTAATCACATCATTTATTTAATTTGTCATAAAAATGCATTTTTCACATTTATTTTAATTGTTAACATATTAATTCAATTGTCATTTTGATATCATGATATTTTATCTTATTTTATTCCATTTTATCTTTTATTATTGATTTAATTGTTTTAGTTACTAACATTATTTTTTTAATGTTTTGTTTTTATGTCAAAACTCATTTTTTGCTTGGGCATTTTTTGCGAGCACACGGAGGATCCAGAATGGCTCGTTTGGATTATATGTTTATTTTCTTTATTTGTAATATTTTATTTACTTGGTTTTTTTTATTTTTTTCATATAATTTTCTTGTAAAATTGTTTATTTAGATCCGCTAGAAAGAAAATCACAAACGTTTTTTATTAATTAAATTGGTATTTTTTTTAAATAAAAATGGGACTAATGTCTCAATTTTCTCCATCCAAAATCATCACATAAAAATTATTTTATAATAAATATGCATGCGAGGACCAATATCCTCATCATTAATGAATATCCCGATTTATGTATGATTTGTACTTTATTTACAATGGGAGTTGTATTCCGTCCCTAGTTTTATTGTATTTTATTTTCATGTATTTTATTTTATTTACCCTTTTATTTATCGCTTTCCTTGAATGATCAAACTTGCGCTCTAATTATTGCATCGAAATGTATGAGAAAAGAGATGAAAACTTAAATTCATAACTTAATTATAAAATAACCTATGTATGAATAAATGAGAAGTCCCGAACCATCTCTGGTCTTTGGGCTCAACGAGGCGAGAGGACCATTCCGATATTTTATTGGAATGAGATCTCCAAGACACCTCTTGTGTCCCACCAAAAGACTCAATTTACAATCCTAGGCTCCATAGGGTTAAAGGATCATTCCAGTGTTCCATTGGGGTGAATGCCTCCAAGACCCCTTTGGTTTGCCCAAAATGGATAAGATACGTCGTCTTAGGCTCACTGAGGCGAGACAAACTTTTCCAATATTTTATTGGGTGGCGACTCCATGAAACCTCCTTATTGCCCAAAATAGACGCACTTGTAAATACCTTACAAGTTTTCATGAACCTCTCTCGAAAGCCCTAAGAGCGGGCCTTCGGGGCATCCTACGGGGTTCGGCGCGCGTCACAGCTACCCAAATTTTGAATAAGTGAATAGTAAATAAGACAGTTAATTTAATGGGCATGTTTTAATATGGCTAATAAGCAAACTGTTATCAGCATGTATATGTAACGATTTAGTATTAATTATTTATTGTGTAATATGAACATATTGAATGTTATAGAGTGTGATCGAATGATATAATACGTTAAATGTCATGATTGAACTGGATTGAATGAGAATGTCAGTGACATGAAAATATAAAAGGATAAATGATTTTATAAGTTTAAGAAAAAAAATTTTTACCGTATTTGTCATAAGCATCGATTAAAAAAATAATGTAGTGACACTCGATATCCGTACCAATTGCGGGTTTAGGGCGTCACAGCCTTAGCTTCCTCCTATGGATTTTTATCCACATTTGAGGGAAATGTCCCATGAGCTCTATTGGAAACTAAATTGGCAAGTTGCCCAACTTGAGCCTCTAAGTTCCTAATAGATGCATCCTAATTCCTTATCCACACATCCTGAGATTTTCATATTGCACCTTGGTTTACCATAAATACGGATTGGGTGGACATTAAGCTAGCAAACATCTCATTTAAATTTGGTTTTTTCTCTTGTAGAGGTGGGGGTCATGGTTGAAAACCTAGAGGTTGATAAGTTTGGTTTGAATTTGATGAAGGATAAGGTTGTTAGTAATGTGTTTGTGGTTGGGAATGGTGTCCTTGGTGTTGGTTTGAATTATGGGATGGATGTTGAGTGTATGGGGCTGGTGGTCTAGTTACATTAAAGGTGGATGATTGTCCTAGATTTTATCTCTCTAAGAAAAATTTGGGTTATTTTTCAAACCCATATTGTAGTTATTTTTATATGGATCATTTCTTCTAAAACCATGCACTGCATTCACATCTACTACTCCTTAATTATATGATTACCCAAGTCTATTCTCTTTTGCAATAAAACTTCCTTCATATGATGTACACCCTTGAGATAAGGATGACATATTTTGCACCTTCAACCTACTCAATTCCTTCTTCAGAAGTTCCATTTGAGCCTTTAACAATTTAAACCTCATCTACACTATGCACACCATACTTCTTCTGCATAGCTCTTGTGCTAGCCCATTGTGCATCATTTGTTGCCATTTCATTAGCAAAATGCTTCATCTGGTAGTTTGTTCATGAAACTTCCTCCCAAAGTAGCATCCAATAATGACCATGTTGTTGAATTCACTCCAATATAGAATGTGGACATGAGCTAGTGCATGGGCTATCTCATGGTGTTCACAGCTCTTCAACAACCTCTTAAATCTTTCCCATGACTCATGGAAAGATTCTTCATATAACTGCTAAAAATTATATATATTATTTTTAATGTTAGCCATTTTAGAAGGAAAGAATCTTACCAAAAAGTTTTCTTGCATTTGCTCTCATGATCTAATTGATTGGTTTGGCAGCATTTGTAGCCAATCTCGAGCCTTGCCTATCAAAGTAAAAGGGAGGAGCTTCAATCGGATTACATCCATTGTTACACCCAGAATCTGCACCATGTCACTAATTTCATGAAAAATATCTAGGTGTTGTGTAGGATCTTTAATTTCTGTGCCCGAAAATTGATTTCGCTGCACCATTGTGATTATTGCTGGTTTAAGCTCAAAGTGATTTGCATAAGGCAATAAAATCGTTCTTTGCTCTTCATTCCACCATTGTGTAGCATAATCTCTAATTGTACGTGGCTAAAAACCATCTCCTCGATTTTGATTTGCTAGAACACTAAGTTGTTGCTCATTCTTAAGAGGCACTTCTCTTGGTGGATCCATGTCCATCTGCTATCATCTCCTGTGTTGATGTAATGTCCTCTCGATCTTAGAGTTATGGTGCTAATTGATCAAGTGGTTGTCTTCTCATGCACTGTAGACACCTGAAAAGAATAAAAAAAATAAGAAAAAGAAAATGCATAAATTCAACACATAAAATCTTCTTAAATGCCAATCCCTAGCAATGGGGCCAAAAACTTGACCGACGTTTAGCAAGTATATTAAATCAACAAGTAATATAGGGATGTAAATTAAGCCCACAGATTATCGTACACAAGGGATTAGGAAATTGAGATATGAATGTTAAAATTATGCTAAAGAATTCCCAAATTTGTTAAGAGTGTTTGGCTTACTAATTAGTTAACAATTAAAATTAAATTCTAAAAACAAAGATTCAACAATAAAATTCACAAAGAAAATGAAAACGGTATGGCGAAAGACAATCTACAGAATTGATCGAAAACAACTAGTTGAAAATTCAAATGTGATTAAGCCTACTAAGGGATAATCTATCCTCTCCATACATTCATGCATTAGACTCTTGCTAAAAATAACATATTCCTACAATGAACAACCCAACTATACCCAAGGTTACATTCCGAATTAACTATTCTAATTAGAAAACTTCCCATTCTGAGCATATTTACTGACTAGCTTAAGCGCAGGTTACCAAATCCTACATCTAATATACCCTTTATTCCGAAATCATCTATCTAAAGACCCATCTATCTCTCACAAATCTAAACCAAACAAAACTAACACCTAGAAATCAAGCCTTCACTCCGGAATCATCAAGACAACTAAAATGCATATTTTAAGTGAACAAAGCATGTACAGCATACATTCATCAAATAGATTTACTTTAATAATCATTCTAATTAATATCGAAGCAAATTCATTCAAATCACCTATGTGTAGAGACATTCAAGAGAAATAGAACTGCATAAAATGTATTTATAAATGAAGAACGGAGTTTAATTACATAAAGTGTGAGGATTCAAAGATCCCTTAGCAAAGGAAAAGACTACTAACTATTATTTGGCAATACCAATAAAATAAATTAAGAAAGTTTCAAGATACTCATGATGAATCTTCAAACTCAGTAGATCTTCAAACTTCAAGCTCTTCTTCAAGATATAAACTAGAAAATTCTCAAGAAAATCCTAAATTTTTTATTGACAAAAATAAATTCCAAAGCTATATTAACTAAATTCTAAACAAAAACTATTGAAAAGTCTGAATTACAAAAGAAAAAACTAACAAAATATAAATTTTGAAATTTAAAAAGAGTCACAGCCCCTGTAAAAGTTGAACTGCATAATTTTAAACTGGATAAGTCACACGGTGTAACACCCCCTACCCATATGTATGTGAACCCATCTGTATCGGAGTGAGATGCCGTATAAGCAAGGGTGTCACCACACAAGGGATACTGAAACATACATTCAATCACATTATACATACTAAAATATAGCGAAAATTAAAACTTTTGCAGAAACATCGGAATGATCATTCATTAATATAATAGAAGTCATTACAATAATGTTCTGATCACAATTGATATTACAAAATAGTTACATATCCAAAATATACCAGGCGGAAGCTGTACAAAGTAATACATAGAGAGTTCTATTACAAAAGAATCATGCTACAAAAATAAAGCCCTAACACTAATCCCTCTGTGTTGACTTGACTGGCAGCGACTCTCCCAAAAGCAAAACGCCTTCCGCACCTACACGGGTGAAACACCGTGGAAGCAATAACGTTTAGTGGGGAACACACAAGTAATATGGACAGCCATTCAGAATGGTCGTCAAGGCAAACCACATTCACAATGACATATGCAATAATCATAACAAATTTATACATGCTCAAGTCATAATCATAACATTCGTAGGCTCATATTTGCATTCGGATAATAGCGAGGTCATATACTTATCATCAAATCATTCGGATATCTCATTCATATGTTCACAACGAAACAGTGCAAGACAAAGCAAAGCAAAACATTTGCGAACTTATAATAGTGGATAATGAGTATACACATGGCGGTACCTTACGGGTACAAATCGAACACATGGCGGTACCTTACGGGTATGAATCGAAAATCAAAATCACATTTTTATCATTTTCAAAACATTTTACAGAGGGGATCTTAAACAAGATCCAAATACTTTTAGGGATTGCAAGGATCTAAATGGGGACCTGATCAGGGTCCAAACAGAACTGAGGGCTGCAGCTAACAGACTCTATTAGGCATGCCTAACTATCCACTAGACTGACTCTTGCAGGTGATACATAATACAAATCACACTTAAGTATAACATATTATTCAGAGTGAAGAATCATGAGTTAAAGATATGCACAACACATTCCGGATTCCAACCAAAACATTCAATATAATTTGATATAGGAAAAAAACAATCTAATGATATTAGATACATGAAATGACGCTAAATAATATTTAAAACCAATAAATAACGAAAAAGGAACGAAAATGAAGAAAAAATCGGAAAACTTCAAAAGCTGGGCAGAAGCAGTTTACACGGCGGTATGACATTGTCTTACCGCCATGTAAGACATTTTACACGGGGGTATAGCAAAGCCATACCGCCGTGTAAAGTGCACAACTCAGAAAAATGCAGAATGACTTTACACGGCAGTATGGAATGTCCTTACCGCCATGTAAAATCACGGCCTTCAAATTCTGAGGAAAATCTCACGATTCACACGGGGGTATGACAAACCATACTGCCGTGTGGATCGCCAAAAACCCAGAAATCCTCCAGAAATCAACCCAACTTACACACACCAAAAACACCCACTTAAAACCAACATTCAAAACATTAACACCAACTTAAAACTCACCTTTTTAAGCTCTTAACACTCAAGAACATATTATAAACATAATTACTAATCCAAATCAACCCAACAATTTTGAATCTCATTTCAGCCCACAAAGCATTTAACCCAACAAAATCACAATTAAGCAGTACCAGTACAATATCACATTCTTATATCAAATCAACCATCATAGAACTTCATCAACATGCCAATTTTCCAAAAAAAATCAAAAAAGAACAAAAGTATAAAAATTCACAAAATTCCCAAACCTGATACTCCTTAGCTCCAAATCACTTAACACCACTACCACTTGCCTTTTCCTTCCCCTTAGGATCATGAGGAGGCTCAACTAGAGACAATACCCACAAATCAAACAAACAACAAACCCTAAATCAAAACTCAACCCAACAAGAAGAAGAAAAGATGAAGAAGATGAAGAAATGCAACAAAACTTACCAATTGAGGGTCAAGAGATGATCAATTCCACCAACACTCTCTTGGATCCAAGCTAGGGCACTCAAATGGAGAGAAAAGGAAGAAGAGAAGCAAAGAGAAGAGAGAAACGGGAAAGGGAAACAAAATCTGCTTTCCCTTTTTCTCTTTCTTCTTCTAATTACCCCTTTTTCCTTACCCTAGCCAAGTGTCATTTCCTCATTGGTGGAAATTGACCACTCATACCCAACAAGCATGCACTACACACACAATGCTATCCTCACTAATGCAACCCACACACTCACATCCTACAACTCTATATGCACTCATACTATAATAAAACCCACAAAACATACATTTTACCTAAAATGCCCTTATCACATACCATCACACACCCAATGCACACATGCACAAATGGCTCCAACTTCTAGGGGCTAAATGGGGTGTTACAACTCTCCCCTACTAACAAGAATTTCGTCCTCAAAATTTCTCACTTGAACTGAATAAATGTGGATAATGAGCCCTCATCGTTGCCTCTGGTTCCCAAGTCGCTTCCTCAACTCCATGGTGATACCATAACACCTTGACCAAAGGGACTTGCTTATTCCTCAACTGTCTCACTTCCCAAGCTAAAATGGCCTTCGGTTCCTCATCATACGAATAATCTGGCTGCACTTGCACATCTTGAACTGACAACACATGTGAAGGATCTGATCTATATCGACGAAGCATGGAAACATGAAAAACATCGTGCAACTTCGCCAACTCCATTAGTAAAGCCAACCTATAGGCTACCGGACCAACCTTAACTAACACCTCATAAGGTCCAATAAACCGAGGACTAAGTTTACCCTTCTCACCAAATCTCAACATTTTTCTCTAAGGTGAAACCTTAAGGAAAACTTTGTCCCCGACCTCAAACTGAATATCTTTCCTCTTCAGATTAGCATATGACTTCTATCGATCCTTAGCCACTTTCAGATTCTGCTGGACAACTCTGATCTTCTCCTCGGTATTCCTAACCAACTCTGGCCCAACAACGGAACACACAGTCAACTCTGCCCAATAAACTGGAGTCCTACATGGCCGACCATATAAAGCCTCATACGGTGACATACCGATACTCGACTGATAGCTGTTATTGTAGGCAAACTCCATAAGATGTACATATCTGTCCCCACTGCTTGAAAATTCCAAGGCACAAGCTCGCAACATATCCTCTAAAATCTGAATGACCCTCTCTGACTGACCATCTGTCTGAGGATGAATGTCATATTAAAGTTCAACTTTGTAGCCAACGATCTTTGCAACTCTTTCCAAAACTTCAAAGTGAACCTTGGATCCCAATCTGACACTATAGACAATGGCACTCCATGCAGTCTGACCACCTCATTCACATAAATGCTGGCTAACTTATCCATCGGATAATCCACTCTAACCGGCAGAAAATGAGCTGACTTTGTAAGTCGATCTACAATCACCCAAATCGAGTCATGCTTCCCCTGAGTCAACGGCAAACCCAACATGAAATCCATGGCAATATCATCCCATTTCCATTCAGGGATGGGTAAAGGAGTGAGCAATCCCGAAGGGACTTGATGCTCAGTCTTTACCTGTTGACAGATCAAACACTTTGCCACTAAATTCATAATGTCTCTCTTCATGCCGGACCACCAATAGAACTGCTTCATGTCTCGATACATCTTCTCACTACCAAGATGCATAGTGAAAACTGTAGTGTGTGCCTCACTCAAAAGCTGTTTCCTTAACTCGACATTCTCGAGCACACACAGACGATTCCCATACATAAGCACCCCATCCAAAACTGAGAACTCTGAGTGCTTACCAGATCGGACCTCTTGCAAAACCCATTGCAATTCTCATCATCCTTCTGAGTATCCACTATCAACTGCCTCAAAGTAGGCTTCAATCTCAATTGGGCAACCAAAGCCCCATCTGAATCAAATCTCCATCTAAACTGTCTCAAGAATAAAGTCAAAATTGACTTCCTACTCAGAGCATCTACAGCCACATTAGCCTTACCCGGATGGTAATCCAAAACGCAGCTGTAGTCCTTGAATAACTCTAACCATCGGCGCTGTCTCATGTTCAACTCCTTCTGCGTGAAGAGGTACTTCAAACTCTTATGATCCGTAAAGATCCTACACTTCTCCCCATACAGATAATGCCGCCAAATCTTCAAAGCAAAGATCACAGCCGCCAATTCCAAATCGTGTGTCGGATAATTCCTCTCATGTGGCTTTAACTGATGGGAAGCATAAGCCACAACTTTCCCCTCTTGCATTAACACACATCCGAGCTCGACACCAGAAGCATCGCTGTACATCACAAACTCTTTACTCAAGATGGGTTGAGTAAGTACAGGTGCCTCAACTAACAACTTCTTCAACTGCTCAAAGCAAGCCTGACTCTTATCCGAACACTCAAATCTGACTCCTTTCCTCAACAACCTCATCATAGGAGCAGCAATAACTGAGAAACCCTTCACAAACCGATAGTAGTAGCCCGCTAAACCAAGAAAGCTTCTCACTTCCGGAACATTCCTAGGCGCTTTCCAATTAACAATTGCCTCAATCTTAGCCGGATCAACTTGGATACCCTGGGCCGATACAATATGCCCCAAGAAAAACACTTCCCAAAGCCAGAAGTCACACTTACTAAGCTTCGCAAATAACTTATGCTCCCTCAACACTTGCAAAACCAACCGGAGATGCTCCTCATGCTCACTCTCATCCTTCGAGTAAACCAAAATATCATCTATGACCACTACTACAAATCGGTCAAGATATGGCCTAAACACTCGGTTCATCAAATCCATGAAAGCCATCGGTGCATTGGTCAAACAAACTCATAGTGGCCATATTGCGTCCAAAATGCAGTCTTAACTACATCTGCATCCTGAACTCGTAGCTGATAATAACCCGACCGAAGATCAATCTTCAAAAAGACTCCCGCACCTCTAAGCTGATCAAACAAATCCTTGACTCTAGGCAAAGGTACTTGTTCTTCATTGCGACCTTATCGATTTGCCTATAATCGATACACATCCTCAAAAAACCATCCTTCTTCTTAACAAACAACACTGGAGCTCCCCATGGTGATATGCTGGGTCTAATAAACCCCTTATCCAATAGCTCTTATAGCTGAGTTTTGAGTTCTCTCAACTCTATAGGAGCCATCCGATAAGGTGCTTTAGAAATGGGTGAAGTACCCGCTACTATCTCTATGGACAACTCCACCTCCCTCTCTGGAGGCAAACTGTAACAACCCGATTTATCCCTGGAAGAGTTGCAAAGTTTTGTTCGAAAATTATAGAGTTTGTGTGTATAAGAGAGTGTATTTGAGTGAGTGGCTCGTGTGAGGGTCATGTCACGAGCGCGATAAGTGTCGCGGGTGCGATAGAACGCTTCCCATGAAGCCTATTGGAGTTGGATTATTTGATGTGTATCGAACACATGGCGGCGTAGGAGTTTGATAAGTGGCGTCGTAGGGAATTGACACATGGCCACTAGGGAGAGTGACACTTGGCATGGGACTTTTTGGATTGAGATGGATTAATGGAGGTAAGTGGACATTAAAGGAAATGGTTGGCATTTATGGCTTGTAGGTGAGCATTATGTGAGAGGATTTGGCTTTATTTGGGTTGGATAAGGGTTGACCGGCCATTCACTTTCTTATTCTCCTCTCAATTTCTGCATTTGGCCTTTTATTCTCCTTTTGTTTTCTTTGCTCTTGGGTTTTTTCGTGCCCTTTGCCTTGCCAACTCTCTCTTCTTTCCTTTATTTCTTTTTATCCCTGTTGGGTTGCGCCTTAAGAGAAAGTCACTTGGATTGGTTTGAAGAGTAAGAGAAGGTAAGCTTGATTAGTTTTCCGATCTGACCTCCTTTTTCTTTTTATTTTTGATTTAAAGTGAGAAGAGGTTTAACTTAAGTGTTTCTATATGATTTTGTTGAAGTTGTGGACAAGAAATTGGAAAAAGGGAAGGAGAAGATCGGAAACGAGTAAAGAGCTGTGATCAATCTCCTAGAGGTCAGGATCGTGTGTAATTTTAATTTCAGTTCATTTTGGTTGCTTATGGTGTTTTGTGATATAGATGTACATATGTTTATGATATATGTGTGTATATATATTAATGAGTATGTGACTTGATCATTTGAGTGTGTGTTGATGATAAAGTTTGGTTTTGGCAATTTCTGTTCAGTTGTCAACTGACCTCCGTGTAATGTTTTTATCATAAGTAGAGTTTTAGACCTCTAAATTGAGTGATTCTTGAGCCATTAGAACCCTTACTTTCATTAATATGAAAGTATCATAATTAACTTGAGCAAATTATTGCTCTAAGACCCTGGAAATTGGCCAAAATAGAGGTGTCTCTACCTTGGCCGGTTCATTTGAGCAGTTCGGATATTTTATATTATATCTTAAGTTTTGGATGTCCATTTGACCTGAAACTTATTTCATTTGAAATATAACTTCCTAGGGAACAATTTCTAAGAAGGATGTTTTTCCAAAAAATGATGTTTAGACATCGGTTTAGATGATACAAGTTTGAGGTGAGAAGCAGTCTCGTGAAGGTTCCTGACGGTGCCTTCTGTCGCGAGCGCGACAAAGTAGGTCATAAGAGTGATTTTCCTTTTGCTTTAGAGTCCATGGTTGACATGAATCAATTCCCCACCTTTCCCCTCAACTAATTTGTATATTTCTTTTGTATTTTTCTTCCCGAAATGAACCCGTATTACCCCAGAATGTTTCCATGGTCTATACCATGCATGTTTAGGTCTATCAAATGGTTATAGGATTGGTCATTTGGGTGTATAATGCTACAGTATAGGAGTTAGTGTTGAACATGACATGCCATGTGATCTTAATTTTTTTATAATGCTTGAGTTAGTATAATGCATTTGGTATGATATATAAAGTCTTTTGCAATTTGGCTTTTGTCGCGGGCACGATCGCGACAGTGAACCCCTTCTCACCCTGTTCTATTTTTTAAAAATATTTTCTTCGATCTTGCTTTGCATGATTTATATGTTTATGCAATGAATTGATAACATGTATACTCGAATAAGTGATTATGGATAGTGATATGTTCCAAATGTGTGAGTTAAGCCTGAAGAGTCATAGTAGTGGATGGATAAGCATGCTTATAAAGGGTTACCGTGCAGCTGCTACCGACCGCCCCGTTTGGGCGAAGCGGCCGACCTCCGAGATGGTCATACAGATACAGATATAGTATATGTTCTGAGACTTGGTCTTCTGTTTATACAGTGCCCATATCCACAACTAAGGGATTTCAGGCTATTCCTATTTTTATGTTTTGAGGTGTACAAGAGTTGACGTATAAGTGTTGTTCTGTATATATAAATGTTTCTGCTTGGAATGTGTTTGTGTATATGACCTGTATGGGAATAAGAGTTTAAATGCACGTGAATATGTGATTAACAGATTATATGACTCCTGATTGTGTTGAGCATGTTAATAAATGATGCATGTGATATGTTTGTGTGACTTCGAAAGAAGTCCTTTGCATTGTTTTTCATCCCCACTAAGC
Organism: Excoecaria cochinchinensis; assembly: GCA_947683425.1. NCBI lineage: Eukaryota > Viridiplantae > Streptophyta > Magnoliopsida > Malpighiales > Euphorbiaceae > Excoecaria > Excoecaria cochinchinensis. The sequence goes on from CANTUQ010000024.1 coordinate 7,458,628, forward strand.
GTTATCATTTAGCACGGATGTTTAATTCCGTGTAGGTTTACAGGTTCGGATCAGTGAGCTGGCATCTGCGGGTCAAGGCCACTAGGAGTTTTGTTTTGATCTCTTTTTGTATAAGATAGAAATAGAGTTTGTGATGTTTTGAGTAACATCATTATGTGATAAAAGAGTATAGTTGTTACATGTAAAGCTTATTGTAATATATGTACTAAAACGAATATGTAAAGTAAAACGATAATAGTTTTGTAATATGTATAATATGTGTAAAATGCATGTTGGGCCCAAGCGTTATTTTATTTTTATTATTGTGTATTGATGTGCATTTTGCTATCGCTTCCGCTGGTATACGTTTATGTATGCGTAAGTGTCCGCGTGGCACCCCGATATCCTCCCAAGGGGTGTTGGAGTGTTACATTTTAGAAGGTTCCTGACGGAGCCTTCTGCCGCGAGCGCGATAGAGCAGGTCATAAGAGTGATTTTCCTTTTGATTTAGAGCCCATAGTTGACATGAATCAATTCCCCACCTTTCCCCTCAACTAATTGGTATATTTCTATGTGTTTTTCTTCGCAAAATGAACCTGTATTAGCCCAGAATGTTTCCATGGTCTATACCATGCATGTTTAGGTCTATAAAATGGTTATAGGATTGGTCATTTTGGTATATAATGCTACAGTATAGGAGTTAGTGTTGAACACGACATGCCATGTGATCTTAATTGTTTTATAGTGCTTGAGTTAGTATAATGCATTTGGTATAATATATAGAGTCTTTTGCAATCTGGCTTCTATCGCGGGCGCGACCTCTTGTCACGGTCGTGATAGTGAACCCCTTCTCGCCCTGTTCTATGTTTGAAAAGTATTTTCTTCTGTCTTGCTTTGCATGATTTATATGTTTATGCAATGAATTGATAACATGTATACTCGAATAAGTGATTATGGATAGTGATAGGTTCCGAATGTGTGAGTTAAGCCTGAAGAGTCATAGTAGTGGATGGATAAGCATGCTTGTTACCGCGCAGCTGCTACCGACCGCCCCGTTTGGGCGAAGCGGCCAACATTCGAGATGGTCATACAGATATAGATATAGTACATGTTCTGAGACTTCTGTCTTCTGTTTATATAGTGCCCATATCCACAACTAAGGGATTTCAGGCTATTCTTATTTTATGTGTTGAAGTGTATAAGAGTTGATGTATAAGTTTCGTTCTGTATATATGCCCTTTTGTTATGGTATATGAGATTATGTATATATGACCTGTATGTGAATACGAGTTTATATGCATGTGAAAATAATCTGTAAATGAATAAGCTTATATGCACGTGAACACAAGATTGTATAGACTACGTGAATAGTGATTTTGTATTGAGCATGTTTATAAATGATGCATGTGATATGTGTGCGACTTCGGTAGAAGTCCTTTGCTTTATTTTCATCCCCACTAAGCGTTATCGCTTAGCACGGATGTTTAATTCCATGTAGGTTTATAGGTTCGGATCAGTGAGCGGGCATCCGCGGGTCAAGGCCACTAGGAGTTTTATTTTGATCTCTTTTTGTATAAGATAGAAATAGAGTTTGTGATGTTTTGAGTAACATCATTATGTGATAAAAGAGTATAGTTGTTACATGTAAAGTTTATTGTAATATATGTACTAAAACGAATATGTAAAGTAAAACGACAATAGTTTTGTAATATGTATAATATGTGTAAAATGCATGTTGGGCCCAAGCATTATTTTATTTTCATTATTGTGTATTGATGTGTATTTTGCTATCCCTTCTGCTGGTATACGTTTATGTATGCGTAGGTGTCCGCGTGGCGCCCCGATATCCTCCTAAGGGGTGTTGGGGTGTTACACAAACCAGGCAACTCACTAGGGAAGACATCTCCAAACTCCCTAACCACTGGAATATCCTCAATCCTAACCTGATCACGCTTAGAATTCAATACCACTGCTAAAAATGCCTCACAACCCTTCCTTATGAACCTCTTAGATTGCATAGCGGAGATCACGTTGCTCAAAGAACTAGAACCCAAACCCTTAACAACCACAAAAGACCGATCTCTATCCCGAAGCACAACTACCTTCCTATGACAATCAACCACTGCTCGGTGCTTACTAAGCCAATCCATACCCAAGATCAAATCAAACTCTCTAAAAGGCAACTCAATCAAATCTGCAAGGAACTCAACTCCTTGCACCAAAAGAGGACAATTCCTATGCACCCTACTCACATTGACACTATGCCCTAAAGGACTGGTTACTCAAATCTCATAGTCTAACAGATCAACATCATGCAACTTATCAATCAATTTATCCGTGCACAAGTATGAGTGTGTGGAGCCAGGGTTAATTAGAGCAAATAATTCAGTGTTAAGGAGTAAAAACTTATCGGCTATTACATCTGGAGCATTCTATTCCTCCTGAGCTCTCATAGCATAAGCTCTAGCTGGCACTGCCACGGGATGCTCAACTGACTCAAATGCAGCTCCATCTCTAGGTCTACCGCCTCGACCTCTACCTCGGCCTCTACCATGACTCGCTTGCATTGCATTTGATCCCACTCTACTGGTCTCTCTCAGATCACCAGAAACCTCATTTTGCCAAGGACAGTTAGCGAAAAGGTGCTCAGTGCTCCCACATTTGAAACACCCACCAGTGAGCCACCTACACTCGCCTCGGTGCCACTTGCTACAATAAGAGCACTCAGGCAACAACTCAGTCCTAACACCAGAACTACCTCTACCCGAACTCATACTCATAGCTGAACCCTGCCTCCTGCCTCTCAAAGCCGGGCCTAAAGAAGACTCATCCTACGGGTTCCTAGACCTCTTACCCAAGGATGAAGAAGATCCTCCATGAGAGGAGTTCCTCCTCTGAGCCCTCTCTCTCAACACCGACTCTGACCTCTCAGCCTGCACTGCAGCTTGCACTATGATAGGTGCTTAATTGAAGTAATATTTAGCATGTATTTTGTGTAAATTATGAAGTTAAGTATGTAATTATTTATATGTTTCATGTTAATTGTGTTTGTTTTTGTAGGCTGGCTTATGTGAAAAAGGGAAGAAAATGGTATAATTGGGTAGAACTGGGCAGAGATCAATTGGAGGATCACGAGTCATGAATGGGAGTCACGACTCGTGAAGATGCAGATGTAAAGACCAGAATAGAAGAGCAAAGGAGCAGGGTCACAACTCATGAAAGGAGATCATGAGTCGTGAATGGAAAAGAAGAAAGCACCAGCGAAAGCAGAAGGAAGAAGAAAAGAAGAGAAGGAACTAAGGAAGTAGGGCCATGAGTCGTGAACCTCCATCACGACTCGTGACAACGCAGAGAGGCCAGTGTGAAAAGAAGAAAGAAAAGCGAAAAATAAAGAAGAATAAGTGGAAGTAACGAGACGTGAGTGTGGCTCACTACTCACACACAAGGCTAACGACTCATGAAGGACCATCATGAGTCGTGAGTGCCTAGAGAGAAGAGGAAAAGCAAGGGAGAAAGAAGAGTAAAGAATGGGCATCTATGTTCTATCGCAAGCGCGACAGTGATCGCGAGCGCGACAGAACTATCCGTTGGGACAGTTATTCTTCAAAAGTCACATGAAAAGGCATATTTTTTCACCAACACTTACAACTTTTGAAGGAGGGAACACAACTTTTGGACTTCTATAAATTTAGATCTCAACTATAATTTTAATATAATGTAATTTAGAGTATTATTTTCATTACAAGTTAAATTTTATTTTCTGTAAAAGTTCTAAGTAGTTTTTCATGTTTTGAAGAAGAAGATCGAGGAGAAGGAAAATTTATTACAAGGGCTTAAGGAAAGTGCACAAGTCATCTTTCTCATTACTCCTATCTTTTATTTCTTCTCTGTAAATTAATTAATATTACTTCAATGAATTTGAATGTTATTATTATTTTTTACTTCCATCTATTCTAAGAGTCTTTGAATGCAGAATTTCTATTAATACAATTGCATGATTTTTATAAATTAAGATAGAGTCGAGAGATCATTTTAACTTAAATCTAATAGATTTTCATTATCAAAGCATAGCTAGAGAGATCAGTATGTTGAGATAGTTGTTATACGTTGGTAAATAATCTTAAAGTATGTAATTAGAGTTAACTAATTCATTAATGAGAATTAGGAGTTAGTGCTTTCATTGTATACTTTGAGCATTCTAATTCATGTCGAGAGAATGAGTTAGAAATATATTCTAACTTGGCTTGCATGAAAAGATGATTATTATTAATTGGAATGATGGATCAAGTTCATTATTTTAAGTTCTTCATTATTTATTTTGTCTTCTTTTGATTATCAATAACTAGGTTAAATCTATTTGCACAATTAAATAGTTAAACATTAATCTACCATTAATGATCATTGTAAACAAGATTAAAATCAAGTAGTAATAGTATGTAAAAATCACATTCCTCGTGAGATCGATATCTTTTGTACTATTTCGGTACACTGTATACTTGCGAAAATTAGCACCTATAAAATATGCTAACGCACTATCTGATAATACCCAACACCCGGAGTACTCATCAGCGAAATCAACATAGCCCTCAAAGACTCATTCAACCCAGCCTCAAAATATCGACATCTAAATTCCTCAGTCAGAACACCCTCAGGAACATACTTAGCCAATCTGTTAAACTCCTTCTCAAACTCTGAAACCATCATTGCCCTCTGCTTCAGACTCAAAATGCAACACCTCGTAACCACCCTAGTAGAGTGAGCCTTGTGTGTGTGTATAAGTGTGTATGTGTTTAACTTTGAGCATGTGCTCTCCTTGTTATATTAAGTCATTATGCTTTAATTGGGTCATGTGTAAGTGTGGATGAGTGTATGGGAGTAGGGTGTGTGATAGGCATTAGAATTGGGTAGGTTATGGAGGATAAGTGTTGGGTGTGCTATTTCTTTTAAGAGAGTGACATGTGGCATGAGAGGATAAGGATTGGGGAAAGGAAAAGTGATTTCATTTTCAGCTGGGTTCCTTTCTTTTTCACGCTTCTTCTTCTACTTCTTCCTTGTTCCCGTTACCTTGCTCCTTCTCTTCCCTTCTTCTTTATTTCTTCTTGAGTTCTCCCTTTTACTGCAAGCTTAAGTGAATTCTTGGATAGCTCTAAGCTGGTGTGGTAAGTAATGGTTATTAGTTTTCTTATTCTTCTTCTTTAGATGAGTTTTGTAGTTGAGAATTAGAGTTTGAATTTGTGGTTTGCTGGGTCTTATGGTTCAGAGAATCCAAGGGCAAGGAAGTAGCGAGCGGGAGTGGAGCCCCTTGATTGGAGCTTCACTAATTCCAGGTTTGGGAATTTGCTTTGATTTGATGTTCATGTATGGGTTTTGTGATATGTATGAAATTCTAGAATTTATGATGTGTAAATAGGCTTGTATTGGTAAATATGATATGGCTTTTGAGTTTTGATGAGTTAGGTGGCATAGTTATTGAATTATTGAATCAAATATGAAGTTGATTGAACTTTGCTTCATAATTTTCTGGTTTTGTGAATTTTGAGATCTTAATTTGTGAATTGATGATTTAATTTTGGAATTAATTGTGGAAATATGTTGTTTGATGCTGGTTATGGTGTTTGGAAGGCTTAATTTGAGGTAAGATGGAGTTGGAAGTGATTTGGGTTAAATTGGTTTTTGGTTTGGAGGGAAATTCTGGGTTTACGTTTTGCTGGGGACTAGAAATCCCATTCCTGTCGCGAGCGCGATGTTCTCACGAGCGCGACAGAAGAGGATTTCCATCTCTCGTATGTTTGGCTTGAAGAAGTGTTGACCGTCCGACTCATGCTGAGAAGCACGAATCGTGCTCCCTTTCTGTGTGTGCGAGTTGTGCATCTCAGTAGGGCGATGGTAGCAGGTGAGGATCAGCACGACACGTGCTGATGAAGCACGACTCGTGCTTGAACAGCATGACTCGTGTTCATTCAGCACGACTCGTGTTGTTGCACCTTCCTCAGCATGTCGTGCTCTGAAGCACGACTGGGGTGGAGAGACATCCGACACGAGTCATGTCCCTCAGCATGACTCGTGTCCGATGCCTTTCTGTCGTGAGCGCGACAGAGACCCCCATTCTGCCCTGTTTTCTCACGTACCCAGTTTTCTGAAAATGAACTTCAAATGTCTTTTCTTGTCTTTTTCTTACCGTTTGTTATATGAATTATTATATGACTATATTTATATGAATTATGCATGACAAATTATATATATAAATTACGAATTGAAACATGATTTGGTTTATGCATTACCTGCTAAAGTCGAATAAGTGGATAGTTAGGCATGCCTAATAGAGTTAGTATTGCTACAGCTAGTGTATGATTTGGACCCTGATCAGGTCCCCCGACTGGATCTTCATGATCCTTGTGTACTGAATCTACGCGAAAATATTTTTGGAACAAAATTAAAAGATTGTTTTGATACTCTCGGGTATCTATGTGTTATGAGAATAATGTTAATACCTTCGGGTATCTATGCGTGCTCGTTATCCACTGTTTTGATAAGGCAGGTGCAATAATGTTATTTGTTATTATATGTGAATTCTGAAATATTGCGTATTGGAATAATATGATTATAGTGTTGTTATGCTTTGAGTTAATTTATGAAATCTTAACATTTAACTGTGCCATTCGCTTGTGATTGTTTGTTAACGCCACTGTGAGTGGTCGTTGTGCATCTTTGTTTCCCCACTAAGCGATTTCGCTTAGCACGGGTGTTTTATCCGTGCAGATGTGGAAGTTTTTTACAATAGCGAGCTGCGTGATTCGCATCAGCAGGGCCAACACAACTAGAGGATAGAGATTTTGCAGTTTTAGGCCTTGTATTCTTTTTGTATATGTTATAGTCCTGTACTTTTGATCAATGTAAAGAATATTTTGTAAATTGTTTTGATACTAGTTACATGTAAATATTCAGTTGTGCTGAGGCACTTTTGTATCTTTTTGGAATATGTAAAGTCACCTTTATTATATTAATGAAATGCAATATTTTGCTCTATGGCCTATTCTTTTATGAAGTATGAATTTTAATTTATTCATTTGTCGATGTAATTGGTGTGCAATGATTGGTTCTGTTTGAGCGTCTGTGGGTGGCAACCCTCATCTATCAGGGACCTTCATCCTCTTCATAGGGTGAAGTTCTCTACGTTTAGGTAAGGGGTGTTACACAAAAACTATGCCCACTTGGCATCCTTGTACTCTCGAGTCAAATACTTACTTGTAAATTCCCTATCGAAGAACTCCCATGTGATTGGGTTAGGCAACTGGGGATGCCTTCGAACCAACTTCCACCAATCAAAGGCGGATCCTTGCAACAGGGCTACCACGCACTCTACCTGCCTCTCCTGAGGACATCGAATCTCATCCAAGGCTCGCTCTACCTTCTCTAAGCACTTCTCAGCATATTCTGATTCATCCAAACCAGCTCCATAAAAGTCCTCTGAGCCCGCCTTTCTCAAATTCTCAATAGGGGCTCTAGGAGCGGTCACACTCTCAATGACCCTAGCCATGTCCTGTGAAATCTTCAACATAACCTCAAAGGGCATGGCTGCAGCCTCAGGTTGCGCCCTAGCAAGTTGAGCTAACACAAACACAGAAGGATCAACTGCTTCAGGGTTCACACTCTCGGCGGACTCCTCAAGTGATCCATGCACCGAATTAGAAGCCATCTAAAACACACATAAAACAACCGCATCAGCCAACACAGTCCTAGACAGATATCTATGCACCACAACAACACCCAGAAAACGCCTAAACCTAGGCTCTGATACCAAAGCCTATAACAATCCCTACCCATACGTAAGCGAACCCATCCACATCGGAGTGAGATACCGTATGAGCGAGGGTGTCACCAGACAAGGGATACTGAAACATACATTCAATCATATTATACATACTAAAATACAGCGAAAATTAAAAATTTTCAGAAACATCAGAATGATCATTCATTAATATAATAGAAGTCATTACAATAATGTTCTGATCACAATTGCTATTACAAAATAGTTACATATCCAAAATATACCAGGCGAAAGATGTACAAAGTAATACATAGAGAGTTCTACTACAAAAGAATCATGCTACAAAAATAAAGCCCTAACACTAATCCCTCTGTGTTGGCTTGACTGGCAGCGACTCTCCCAAAAGTAAAACGCCTTCCGCACCTGCACGGGTGAAACTCCATGCTAAGCGATAACGCTTAGTGGGGAACACACAAGTAATATGGACGGCCATTCACAATGGTCGTCAAGGCAAACCACATTCACAATGACATATGCAATCATCATAACAAATTTATACATGCTCAAGTCATATTCATAACATTCGTAGGCTCATATTTGCATTCAGATAATAGCGAGTTCATATACTTATCATCAAATCATTCGGATATCTCATTCATATGTTCACAACGAAACAGAGCAAGACAAAGCAAAGAAAAACACTTGCGAACTCATAATAGTGGATAACGAGTATACATATGGCGGTACCTTACGGGTACAAATCGAACACATGGCGGTACCTTACGGGTATGAATCGAAAATCGAAATCACATTTTTATCATTTTCAAAACATTTTATAGAGGGGATCTTAAACAAGATCCAAATAACTTTAGGGATTTCAAGGATCCAAATGGGGACCTGATCGGGATCCAAATAGAACTGAGGACTGCAGCTAAGAGACTCTATTAGGCATGCCTAACTATCCACTAAAATGACTCTTGTAGGTCATGCATAATACAAATCACACTTAAGTATAACGTATTGTTCAGAGTGAAGAATCATGAGTTAAAGATATGCACAACACATTCCGGATTCCAAACAAAACATTCAATATAATTTCATATAGCAAAAAACAATCTAATGATATTAGATACATAAAATGACACTAAATAATATTTAAAACCAATAAATAACGAAAAACGAACGAAAATGAAGAAAAAATTGGAAAACTTCAAAAGCTGGGCAGAAGCAATTTACACGGCCGTATGACATTATCTTGCCACCGTGTAAGACATTTTACACGGGGGTATGGCAAAGCCATACCGCCGTGTAAAGTGCACAGCTCAGAAAAACACTAAGGCAGAATGACTTTATATGACGGTATGGAATGTCCTTACCGCCGTGTAAAATCACGGCTTTCAAATTCTAGGGAAAATCTCACGATTCACACGGGGGTATGACAAACCATACCGGCCTATGGGTCGCCAGAAACACAGAAATCCTCCAGAAATCAATCCAACTTACACACACAAAACCCTCCACTATAAACCAACATTCAAAACATTAACACCAACTTAAAACTCACCTTTTGAAGCTCTTAACACTCAAGAACATATTATAAACATAATTACTAATCCAAATCAACCCAACAATTCTGAATCTCATTTTAGCCCACAAAGCATTTAACCCAACAAAATCACAATTAAGCATTACCAGCACAATATCACATTCTTATATCAAATCAACCATCATAGAGCTTCATCAACATGCCAATTTTCCAGAAAAAACCAAAGAAGAACAAAAGCATAAAAATTCACAAAATTCCCAAACCTGATACTCCTTAGCTCCAAATCACTTAACACCACTACCACTTTCCTTCTCCTTCCCTTTGGGATCGCAAGGAGGCTCAACTAGAGACAATACCCATAAATCAAACAAACAACAAACCCTAAATCAAAACTCAGCCCAACAAGAAGAAGAAAAGATGAAGAAGATGAAGAAATGCAGCAAAACTTACCAATTGAGGGTCAACAGATGATCAATTCCACCAACAATCTCTTGGATCCAAACTAGGGCACTCAAATGGAGAGAAAAGGAAGAATAGAAGTAGAGAGAAGAGAGAAACGGGAAAGGGAAACAAAATCTGCTTTCCCTTTTTCTCTTTCTTCTTCTAATTACCCCTTTTTCCTTACTCTAGCCAAGTGTCATTTCCTCATTAGTGGAAATTGACCACTCATACCCAACAAGCATGCACTACACACACACACACACACACAATGCTATCCTCACTAATGCAACGCACACACTCACATCCTACAACTCTACATGCACTCACACTATAATAAAACCCACAAAACATGCATTTTACCTAAAATGCTCTTATCACATGCCATCACACACCCAATGCACACATGCACAAATGGCTTCAACTTCTAGGGTGCAAATTGGGGGTTACACGCAGCAAGGCAGCACGCGCAGCAGGGGTAGCAATGTGCGCCCCTACACGTGCGTAGCAAGGGGGCAAAGCACACCCCTGCGCGCGCAGCAGCAGGGATGCCGCGTGTGCCCTTGCGCGAGCGAAGCAGCTGGGCAGCGTGCGCCCCATTGGGGCGCGCTTCGCCAACGAGGCGCACGCCCCACTGGGGCGAACCCCGCCAAGCCAATGCGCGCCCTGCCCCCCCCCCCCCCCCACACGCATCCAGTTTTGGCCGCGGTTGCTTTCCTGACGTTTTCTGATTTTGTTTTTCTTTTTCAGTCTGTTTTCTTTTCGTTTATTTCACTGTTTTGGGTATCTTTGAAAAACTAAAATTATGAATGTTGATTTGGTCTTTTTCCATTTTAGAGACATGGAAAAATAAAGTGGTTTTTGGGGTTTCATTTGGAGGAGGCTGCATTTTTATTAAAAGAAAAAACTAGGATTTCTCTCAAGCAAGAGGAGGCAGCCGAGAGTTTTCAAAAAGTTTTTAAAAAAGGCTCTCCAAAATTTATTGTTTCTCTTCTACTTCTCTCTTAGATTTTTCACTTTTGTTTTAGTTTAAGCAAGGAAAATTAATTTCCTTTGCTTGAATCTTCATATCAAAATTATTTTTCCAAGTTTTGTTTGTTTAAAACTTAAATTTTGTCAAACATTTTTTTCTTCGTGTTCATCCCCATAAAAAACTGACAAGGAGGACGGATCAAGACATCCTATTTTTCGATCTATAAATTCTGAGGGTAAATATTTTTGGACCCGTTCTCACTTATTTTGTTCATTATTTATTATTGTTAATATTATTATTTTTGCTATTATTACCATCTATTATTTATTTTTAGCATTTTAATGTGTTAATATCACTGTTAATATATTATTTGTTTGCTTTAATTTGATTTTTTGTGACTCTCCTGTTATTATTATTACTACTACTAATATTGTTACCTTATTATTATTATTATTATTATTATTATTATTATTATTATTATTATTATTATTATTATTATTATTATTATTATTATTATTATTATTATTATTATTTACGTTATACTAATTATTGTGTATTATCATTGCCCATTATTATTATTATTATTATCATCATCATTATTATTATTGTTATTGTTATTATATTATTATTACTAATATTATTTTGTTGTGTTGTATCACTATTATCATTGTTATTATCATTATCTATTATTGTGCCCAATATTTATTTTGTTTTTACTTGATTAATTTTGTTAGAACTATTACTAACATACTTAACATTATTTTTCTGTCTGAAATTTAACTTGAGTCGGGTAATGTGAGCGTTCCCGTGACTCCCCGGGTGGGTCGCGATGCGAGGAGGATCACGCCGGTTTGGTGAGATCCTTCTTAATTTCCTCTCTTTATGTTGTGTTTTGTTTGCAAATAATTTTTTTATTTATGCACGCGTGGGATTAAAAAAATCACAAAAATACTTTTACAATTAAATTGACATTTTTATTAATAAAATTGGGACCAATGTCCCTCATTTTAGCCAAACAATAAAAAATATCACAATAAAATGAAGAGTTAAATTTTTTCCAAAAATGGGATCACTCATCCCGGTTTTTCAACTAAACAATCAATTAACTCTTCGGTCCCTCTTCAAAATAAACGCGAAGGAACCAATGTTCCTAAAATTAACGAATGCCTCGATTTATGTATGTCTTTTTTTATGTTTGTTTTGTTTGATTGTTTCTTAATTCATGTTCATTTCTTTTGGAGCCCTTTAATTAATTTTGGGGCAATTCTATTTAACTTTGGGGATTGTATTCCGTCCCCATTCATATTTTTTTTAATCTCCTTTCATTGGGGTTGTATTCCGCCCTTATTTCCCTTGTAATTGTGTGCTTGTGTGTTTACCACTTTCATTTATCGCTTTCCTATATCACTTTATTTATCGCTTTCCTTTACTGCTTTTAAATGCTTGCGATGCGCCTTTAAATTTAAATGCATAAATCGTATGAGATAAGAGATAGAATTTTAGGAAGTTAAAAACTCATTTATAACTAACCAAAGAATAAATAAGAGTGAAGTTCCGAACACCAATCTCTGGTCTAGACCAATAAGAGGTTAGAGACTTTTTTCCAATTTCTTATAAATTGGGTGGCGACTCCATGATACCTCAAATGTGCCTATAGGCATCGTGGGGCTAGATGTTCCTTTCCAATGTTCTATTAGGAAGGAAGCATCCAAGATGTCTGATGGTGCCCATGATCAAAAGACGTGAACCAGTCCCTTGAATCCTAAGAGCGAATTCCACGAGGGCCCTTGCTAGGTTCGGCGCGCGTCACACATACTCAACAAGCATGCACTACACACACACATAATGCTATCCTCACTAATGCAACCCACACATTCACATCCTACAACTCTACATGCACTCACACTATAATAAAACCCACAAAACATGCATTTTACCTAAAATGCCCTTATCACATGCCATCACACACCCAATGCACACATGCACAAATGGCTCCAACTTCTAGGGGGCAAACAGGGTGTTACACACGGCTGTCAGTAATTCCTAATAGCCATGTAGAGTTCGTTAAATTTGTACTTCACATGTTACACAGCTGTCAAGAATTTCTAACAGTCATGTGGAATTCTTTGACCACCGTGTAAAATTCTTCTATACTGAAAACTCCAATTTTTAGCAATCCATATGTCTGTTAAGAAATCCTAACTGTCATATAGATCAACTGGAAAATATGGTTTTTCACGACTACATAGTTGTCAGGATTTCTTAACAAACATGTAAAATATTCTAAACACGTGTATAATCAATCACACGGCTGTCAAGAATTCTTAACTGTTATGTGAAATTAAACTTTCCTGCAAAAGATTTATAAACTTCACTAATCTAGTCCAAACAAAGAACAAAAACTTTTCTAAGTAAAATTGAACATAAACAAAAGATAAAAGACTGAAAAACAAATAAAATAACACAAAATATAACACTAATTTGAACTTATCAGGCTAAAATCTACACGATAAACCCTAACCAAGTGCTCACACACAAACTAGCTTTGAGCATTTGGGCTTTGGGAATGGGCCATGCGTGTACCAAGCCCACTGCAGCCCCTAAAACCCATTAATAATCTTAATTAGGGTCTGTAATATTAATTTAAATTAGCTCCTTAGGCCTACTAAGTCATCTACTAATCTAAATCAAGCCCGTGGACTCAATTAAGCCCATTAACCAGTTTTAGCTTACTAATTTTAATCCAATTGATTTAAGGCCCATTTTAAATACTTTACTACATCTTATGTATCTAAAAATTAAGATCAAATTTTGTTCTAATCAAGAACACACAGTTTACTGAGCTTTTTGGTAAAACTAGTTTTCATGCAAAACTTAACTGATTTTGATTTCATTTGGTCCTATGGCTTAATATCACCATATTAAAAATGAAAATTATCATCAAAATAACTTTTACATGGATCAAAATAGAATAAAATTAGAACAGCCCCTATTTAGCTCTTCTGCTACTCAGAAGATTGTTGTTCTGTGTAGAGAACTTTTCTCTGTTAGAAAATTTTTGGTTGTCTCTTTCTTTTATTTTAATCACATAATTATAGAATCATTATTTTTTAATCTAACATTCAAGATCCTCAAAATCAAATGTTAAAAATTCATGAAATTAAATAACTCATAATTAGAAAGATATTCCGCAGAATAAACTAAACATAATATCATGGCAAAAACAGGCTCTGATACCATGTTGGATTTTAGTTGGTTACATGCATCTCATATATAAGCGGAATTTACAATTTTAACCAAACTAATTAAGATTTTGGCATGAAATTATGTAAGCTAACTAATAGTTAGGAAAATCACCTATTGAGTTTTGTTGAACAGTTGATTTTTCTTCGCTCCAAGTTGTCGCAAACCACAATGACCAATGGCGAATACCTCCAATAATCGTCCATACCAAAGAATGGATGAAAAAACCAATAGATTGGAATAACAGAGGGAGCCAATATTCACTGAGACTAGTGAGTGTAAAATTCGGCCAAGGAGGAGAGAAAAGGATAAAATCTGATTCTTCTGTTATGCAATTCAACTCCCACTCAATTACTGCTTTTATAGTCAAAGTTAAAAGCATAACTCTAGTAGGGATAAAATTATAAAAGGGCTAGAGAATTAACTCTTAATTATTTAATTAATTTAGCTTAATTAAATTCAGTCCAGGCTTCAACCATATGAGCCATGTATAGAAGCCCACAGACTATGCTTTCTTCCGATGACTTAGATTTAATTACCTAAATCAGTTTCAAATTCAACCAAATTAAATATGAGATGTCCATAACAATTTTAGATCATATTCAATTTGACCTGACCCAAAAATTATCCCATTAGAGCCTTTTTCTGGGTTACTGTGCAGAATATTTTTCTTTTAGGCCTAAAATTAATTCTCCAAGTGACCTATAAATATTATTTCACTCCTATAACACTTATAGTCCAATAATATTTAATTCTGGATCAAAATGGACCGATCTTGTTCATTATTTAAGACCATGCGCAGAAAGCTATTGGACTTTTCTATTGATTTTTCTACGCATGCATAATTAATTAAACTCCTTTAATTAATTATTTCTTTCTTTATTTCCTCTATCCATAATAATGTCAAACATTATTATATCTATCTTTTTATAATTTTACCCTTTTCCAATAGGTGTGCGACCCATTGGATTTTTTGGTCCACTTGGCAATACAGACACATTTGCAATTAATGAGTTGTTAAACTCTTTAAACCATTAAATTAATTCTATAATTGATATTTATATTTATATGTATGCACAAATTATAAGAGACTTTTAATCAACCATCACAATTACCCAAGTGATAAAAAAAGTCAGCTGGTTTTGACTGAACCCTTCTATAGAATAGTTACCGTGCAATTACTCATTTCACCTTACTTTATCACATTTATCTTTTGAGTATGGAATAAGGTAAACCCATATACAGCCCCCTGTACTTGTCAACAAAAATCATTTGATCACCTAAACGCTAAGAATAACCATACAAACACCTGAACTTTTTTTTATGCAACAAATAAACACAAATTGTTAAGTTGGCAATAAGTGTATTTTACTCATTCAAATAAGCACGTGAAACCTGTAAACAAACCCCTCTCTCTCTCTTTCTGATTCTCTCTCTCATTCGTCCTCATTTCCCCCTCTAGTTACCATCACAAACATTCTCCACATCAAAAATTCATATTGGGATACAAAACCCAAATAGCAATGAAGCATTTTTTTCAAAGTCTGGAAAATTCATAATTGTAACATCCCCAATTACCCCTTAGGAGGATAATAGAGATGCCATGTGCACAAACAATGCACATACAATACTATAACATAAACTATGGCGGAACAACACTCAAACATACATGTAAGCGGAAACAAAACATCACTAAACAAAGCATACTTGTATTAATAAACTCTTAAAATATAAATAATACAAAAAGAATATTTCATATACAAGATCAAAAGCCTTATATCAACTATTACAAGCATACGCTTACATATACACAGCGATAATCATAACAAAAAGAGTCAAATACAAAAGTGAAACTCCAACAAGCTCTTAGTGGCCAGCAGATGCACGACTCGCAAATCGAATAGAACCTGCATACCTACACAGGAAAACACCAGAGCTAAGCAATAATGCTCAGTGGGGATATACAGAAGCAAAGGACTTAACATGAGTCACAACAACACACATATACACATGTTTGCAACATATATCAATAATCTATCACATATACCTTAATATAAGCAATAATAAAGGTTACATAACATCTTTATAACATTTACCAATACCCATCATGCCACAACTTATCATATATATGTGTGTGCATTATGTAACACATGCCTTAATCATATACATTTACTAAAGAATATACATATATTCAAGCTTTCTCAATCAAATGCTATAAGTGACAACATATCACAACATCTCACCTATATGCATAACATGCACACTCATATACATATGATAGATCACAACTTTACTTGCTCATGCACAAACATATAATGACTATAGCCTGAATTCACATTAGTGGTTGATACAGATGCACTAGATGCTGACTAGCAATATCAAACATCTAGAGACCGAAGTCTCAAATCATATAGTTACCCTAAAGTAACAAGCTCTAGACGCTTACTGTCACACCCCGTTTGCCCCCTAGTAGAATGAGCCATGTTTGTGCATGTGCATTGTGTGAGTTTTGGCATGTGTAAAGGGCATTTTGGGTAGAAATGCATATTTTAAGAGTTTTGTTAGCATGTGGGTGCATGTGTGGTGTTAGGGTGTGAATTAGTTGCGTTGCGCTTGGGTGTGTTTACTCATATGTTTGTAGAGTGTGTTTTGGGGTTGTGCTTGTGAGTGTGTGTGTTCACACACTTGTAGGGTATGCATTAGTTGGGAGAGTCTTGCATGTATGTGATGCATGTGCTTTGGGTGTGAGTGATCAAATCCCACTAATAGGTGTCTAGGGTTAGGAAAAAGAAAAAGAAAAAGAAAAGAGAAGAGAGGGATGGGCGGTGGCTGCCTTCATTCCCGTTTTCCCTTCCCCTCACTCTCTTTTTCTTCCTTTTCTCTTCCTCTAAGAACCCTAGCTTGGAATCAAGGCTTAGTTGGTGGGGATTGATCATCTTTTAGCATTTTAGAGGTAAGTCTATTGCATTTGCTCTTCTTTTCTTCAATTGGTTCATCATCTTCTTCATATTTTCTGGATTTGGGTTTTAATCTAGAGTTGCTTTGTTGTGGGTTTTGTTGGGTTGTGCTTAGTTGAGCCTCCTCGTGAACCGAAGGGTAAAGAGAAGGCGGGATCTAGTGGATCTAAGCATTAGGAGCAAAAGATTTCAAGGTTTGGGAAATTTCTTATTTTTGTATGTAAATATGTTCATGTATGTGTTCTTGGTGATTTCTGGAAATTAGGTTGTAATATGCTCTTGTTATGGCATGTATTTATGGGTTTTTGTTAATTTTGCATGAGCATGGGATTTTTGTAGTGATTTTGAGGATTGATGTGGTTTTTGCTGCAAATTTATGGGTATTGAAAATTATTGGTATTGTGAGTTTGAATTGATGTTTGGTGTGAAATTACTTGTTGATAAATGTTATATTATGGATATTGATGTTAATGGGTGGCTGGATTCGACGTAAGAGACCATTTGGATTTGATTTGTGTGTTTGTGGGTGTGTTTTGGAAGAGGAAGAAATCTGCAGAATTCTGCAGATTTTGGAGATCCCGACTCTGTCGCGAGCACGATAAAGACCGGTGATCTTGGCCTGTGCCGTCGCGAGCACGCGACTCTGTTGCGAGCTCGCGATAGCAAAAGTGGTGTGTGCTCTCTGTCGCGAGTACGACGGCGTCGCGATCGCGATAGAGCGCAATGCTGGCCTGTGCTATCGCGAGCATGCGATCTATCGCGAGCCCGCGATGGAGATGCCCCGGATTTTTCCCTCCTCCCCGCGATCGCGAAGTCCTTCGCGCGTACACTGCGAAGAGACTATGGTCTCTATCGCGAGCGCGACAGCCTAGTTATACTGAATGAGTTTTTCCTTGGTGTGTGTGGGTATGGTTTTGAACTCCAGTTTCTTTTGGGTGCCTATAAGCCTTATATCTATTAACCTATGAATTATATGAATGCGAATCCATGATATGAATGTGCCTATATGTATGTAAATATGTATATATGTGATTTGGAATATTATGGAATGAATTGAATGAATTATGCATAACCTGCTAGAGTCAGTTCAGTGGATAGTTAGGCATGCCTAATAGAGTCTTATAGCTGTAGCCTCTGTTCAGTTTGGACCCCGATCAGGTCCCGTTTGATTCCTCGCGAACCCTCTAATGTGTTTGGATCTTGTTTAAGGTCCCTTTATTAAACGTTTTACAAATGATAAAGTAAATTGGTTTTCGATTCGTACCCGTAAGGTACTGTCTGTAATTGGCTCGTACCCGTAAAGTACTGTCCGTTCACTCGTTATCCACTACCTCGAGTCAGCAGGTGCTTAAATACTTTGAACTGTTTTGATTATTATGAGAATGTATTATCCGAATATGTTTATTAATGTGATTTTATGAAGACAGTCATGTTATATCAAATGTATGACTCTTTATGTTCGTATGTTCATACTCTTATAAAATGTGTATTTCTAACTATGCCATTTGTATACGTTTGTTTGACGACCATTGTGAATGGCCGTCCATTTGAATTGTGTGTTTCCCCACTAAGTGTTTATCGCTTAGCACGGTGTGTTTACCAGTGCAAGTGTGGAAGGAGTTGCCTTGGGAGAGTCGTCGCGGCCAGGCCAACACAGCTGGGTTTTAGTGTAGGGCTTGATTTTTGTATTCTGATGATTCTTTTTGTATAGAACTCTCTTATGATAATTTTCTAATAGCTTCCGCATATGTATAAGTGTATTTTTGGGTATGTAATTATCTTTTGCACCTGTTGGTTGATCAAATAGTAATGTAATGTTTTCCGTTATATTAATGCATGATCAGCTACTTTCATGAATGGCTTTGTAAAGTTTTTAATTACCCTGTATTTAGGTATGTATGTTTGTGTATGAATGTATGTATATTCTGTATCTGCGTGGTGGCACCTTTACCGATACGGCATCTCACTCCTTATCGGATGGGATCGCCTACGTATGAGTAGGGGGTGTTACACTTACGGGCTTACTCTAGACCTCGAAGGGCCAACTCTAACAGCTGCAAAACTCTAGCCCTTTATAAGCATGGTTATCTATCCACTACTATGACCATTTAGGCTCTACATAACATAATATACACTAAAACATATACTTTACATTTATAAAAGTATCCAAATCGTAAATACATATCAATTCAATACATGTTATAACTAAATAAGCTATCAAGCATATGATTCAAATATTCATTAATGCAATCATACAAAACTATACTATGCAAGGCCATGCATAATCCAATGCAAAATTACATTTAAACAAAAGACTTATATTCAAACTCTGGGCAATGTAGCGCTCGTGACAGAACTCAACAATCACAGCCATCGCGCTCGTGATAATATCACACTCACCACAGAATGCAAAAGTAGCTTCTGTCGCGCTCGCGATGGAGCTCGTGCTTGCGATAAGGCTTGACAAAATAAACCACTATCGAACTCACTCACGCGATGCAGCCCGGAAGCGTAGACCTCGCCCAAGGAGCATTCTATCACGCTCACAACAAAACTGAACTATGTGTTCCAACTCTAAAATTACACACAAACTCAAATGCACATACTTTACATATACCAACCTATATTCTCATGCATAACTTCTAAAACCATATCATATACATTACCAGACTTTAACCACAATTATAGACACAATCAAATATCAATAACAACCAAAATGGCTTCATGCACAATAGTCAAAAACAAATACTCCACATGCATAATCTATAACATATTCATACTTTCTAATAATCAACATGCAGCTAATAACAGAAATTCAAATATCAATAACTCACACTATCAACACATACACTTGATCAAATAAACTAGTACATAAACCACAACATGCATCTAATAAAAAATTAACACATGATCCCAAACAACCACACATGCAAGTAACCAAGAACACACACACAATCCCTAACCTCTCAAAAGTTCAGCTTGAACCTCTTCAAGATAAAACCTTCTCCTTGACTTTCTCTTTTCTTTTGTCCAAAGCTTCTTGCACAAATCCAATAACACAATTAATCCAAATTCACTTAACTCAAAACGCATCCAATATACCAAATAGAAAAGGAGTAAAAGAAGATCACACTAAAACCAAACCACACTTACCTTTCAAAAGTCCTACTAAACCTCTTCAAACCAGCCAAACTCAAGTCTTGAAATCAAAACCCACAAAGAAGAGAGCAAAACCAAGAGAATTGAAGAACAAAGAAAACTTTAAAAAGGGAAGAGAGATGGCCGGATCACATGCAATGAGTAGGGGCAGATTTAACTCCACTCACCCCTATTTATTGCATGTGCGATCCAAAGTGGCACTCTCTCCCCAAGCCACATAAGCTCCTCTTGACAAATGTCCCACTAAAAGCAAACCTCCCAATAACTCCTTCGCATTTATCCCTTTTAGTCCCTCCAATTAACATCTTTTACTTCATTACTTTTAATTCCTTTTAATTATCTCCTCAAAAATACCATAACTCAAACTTATACAGCAACTAGCACTATAATTTCTACTAGGGTACAATTCGGGTTATTACAATTCTCCCCTCCTTAAGAAATTTCATCCTCGAAATTTCCCTCGTTACTAAACATACAATCATACTTATACTTAACTAATAACTGATACAAAACAAACTGAAGCAAATAAAATCTTACCGAAAGGACCTGCTTGCTCATCCATGTTCTCTCTGATCACTGCAAAACATCAGGCTGGACGACCTAAAGGAATCGGCTTCTCAACCGTTTTCGATGGTGCTTATGCTATTCTACCTCTTCTTCTACCACCTCTTGCAGATCCAGTCACTCACATATTATCTTTACTTCCTTGCTAAACCACGCTCTCCTTCAATTCTAGGTAATTGGCAAGCATATGCTCCATGCTACCACACTTAAAGCATGCTCCTGTGAGCTTCCTACAGGTTCCCTAATGAAATCTTTCACAGTGTTCACACTTCGACACGGTACTACCCTTACTAGAAGGTGCCAAAACACTTCTTTTCGATGCTATAACATGACCCGATCCTTGGGTAACCTACCCACTTACAGCCTCATGGGCTCTCTTACCACTTGGGACACTACTATCAGTTACTTTGCTCTTTTGTTCCTTTTTTTGCTTTATCATTTTTGACTCTTCCAATTTCATCGCTGTCGAAACCAACTAGTAATAACTTACCAAATGCATCGCAGCCATCTTCAAACTGCCGACACTTAAACTCTTCTATTAGTAACCCGTCGGGCACATACTTGCTCAACCTACTAAACTCCTTTTCATATTCACCCACATTCATATTCTTTTGCTTCAAACTTACAAACTCCTTCCATTTGGCCTCTCTGTATGCCTTAGAGACATACCTCTTCTCAAACTCTTGGACAAAATAATCCCAAGTTAGCTCAATAGGTCATTGGGGATTCCTCAATACCAGCTTCCACCAATCATATGCTGGTCCTTGTAGTAGTGACATTGCACACGTTACCCTCTGATTCTGAGGACAATTTATCTCTTGCAGAATCCTTCCCGTCTTCTCCAACCAATACTCAGTTACATCTAATTGATCCATGGTAGTTCCATTAAATTCTTCCGCCCCTCTTCTTCTAATAAGATCCGATGGAGCTTTTAGGGCAATCAACCTCTTAATCAAATGCATCAATCCTTGTACCAATACTGGGTCACCCTGAGCAAGACCCAATCCTTCAGCTCTAGGTTGCTCAGGTGTACGCTGATTAACTCTTGCTGGATTAACACTACCCATCGTCTCACCTATCTCTTCGCTCGGATCAGACTCCATCTATACTCTACACAAGACAACATCTGCATTAGGCCATGACTCTAGACAGACTCATACACATCTAATCTATACTCTAACATCTTATCGTCTTAAACCACCTACCTAAGCTTTAATACCACAACTTGTAACATCCCCAATTACCCCTTGGGAGGATAATGGAGACGCCACGCCCACAAATAACGCACATACAATACTATAAGATAAACTATGGCGGAACAACACTCAAACATACATGTAAGCAGAAACAAAACATCACTAAACAAAGCATACTTGTATTAATAAACTCTTAAAACATACATAGTACAAAAAGAATATTTCATATACAAGATCAAAAGCCTTATATCAACTATTAAAAGCATACGCTTACATATACACTGCGATAATCATAACAAAAAGAGTCAAATACAAAAGTGAAACTCCAATAAGCTCTTAGTGGCCAGTAGATACACGACTCACAAACCGAACCGAACCTGAATACCTAAACGAGAAAACACCAGTGCTAAGCGATAATGCTCAGTGGGGATATACAGAAGCAAAGGACTTGACACGAAGTCACAACAACACACACATATATATAATACACATGCTTGCAACATATATCAATAATCTATCACATATACCTCAATATAAGCAATAATAAAGGTTACATAACATCTTTATAACATTTACCAATACTCATCATGCCACAACTTATCATATATATATATGTGTGTGTGCATTACGTAACACATGACTTTATCATATACATTTACTAAAGCATATACATATATTCAAGATTTCTTAATCAAATGTTATAAGTGATAACTTATCACAGCATCTCACCTATATGCATAACATGCACACTCATATACATATGATAGATCACAACTTTACTTGCTCATGCACAAATATATAATGACCATAGCCTGAATTCACATTAATGGTGGATACGATTGCACTAGATGCTGACTAGCAGTATCAAACATCTAGAGACCGAAGTCTCAAATCATATAGTTACCCAAAAGTAACAAGCTCTAGATGCTTACGGGCCAACTCTAGACCTCGAGCGCCCAACTCTAGCAGCTGCAAACTCTAGCCCTTTATAAGCATGCTTATCTATCCACTACTATGACCATTCAGGCTCTACATAACATAATATACACTAAAATATATACTTTACATTTAAAAAATTATCCAAATCATAAATGCATATCAATTCAATACATGTCATAACTAAATAACTTATCAAGCATATGATTCAAATATTCATTAATACAATCATACATAACTTTACTATGCAAGGCAATGCATAATCCAATGTAAAAGTACATTTAAACAACGATAAAAGACTTATATGCAAACTCTGGGCAGTGTCGCACTCATGATAGAACTCAACAATCACAGCCACCGTGCTCGCGGCAATGTCACACTCGCCACAGAATGCTAAAGTAGATTCTGTCGCACTCGCGATGGAGCTCGCGCTTGCGATAAGGCTCGACAAAGTAAACCACTACCGAACTCGCAAACGCGACATAGCCCGACAGTGTAGACCTCGCCCAAGGAGCATTGTATCGCGCTCGCGATAGAACTGAACTATGTGTTCCAACTTTAAAACACATAAACTCGAATGCACATACTTTACATATACCAACCTATATTCTCATGCATAACTTCTAAAACCATATCATATACAGTACCAGACTTTAACCACAATTATAGACACAATTAAATATCAATAACAACCAAAATGGCTTCGTGCACAATAGTAAAAAACAAATAATCCACATGCATAATCTATAACATATTCATACTTTTTAATAATCAACATGCAGCTAATAATAGAAATTCAAATATCAATAACTCACACTATCAACACATACACTTGATCAAATAAACTAGTTCATAAACCACAACATGCATTTAATCAAAAATTAACACAAGATCCCAAACAACCACACATGCAAGTAACTAAGAACACACATACGATCCCTAACCTCTTAAAAGTGCAGCTTGAACCTCTTCAAGATCAAACCTTCTCCTTGCCTTTCTCTTTCCTTTTATCTAATGCTTCTTGCATAAAGCCAATAACACAATTAATCTAAATTCACTTAACTCAAAACACATCTAATATACTAAATAGAAAAGGAGTAGAAGAAGATCACACTAAAACCAAACCACACTTATCTTTCAAAACTTCTACTAAACCTCTTCAAACCAGCCAAACTCAAGTCTTGAAATCAAAACCCACGAAGAAGAGAGAAAAACCAAGAGAATTAAAGAACAAAGAAAACTTTATAAAGGGAAGAAGGATGGCTGGATAACATGCAATGAGTGGGGTCAGATTTGACTCCACTCACCCCTATTTATTGCATGTACGATCCAAAGTGGCACTCTCTCCTCAAGCCACATAAGCTCCTCTTAACAAATGTCCCACTAAAAGCAAACTTCCCAATAACTCCTCCGCAATTATCCCTTTTAATCCCTCTAATTAACTTCTTTTACTTCATTACTTTTAATTCCTTTCAATTATCTCCTCAAAAATACCATAACTCAAACATATACAGAAACTAGCACTATAATTTCTACTAGGGTACAATTCAGGTCGTTACAATAATGGGATGAATTCTTACTCCAAATTCATAGCACACAAAACCCAAACATCAAAAAAGGTCATGAAAAATATTATTAAACAGTGATTAAACACATATATTTTCAAACCAAATAATCCAAATCAACACAAAAAAATATAGATTTAAGAGATATGAATATGATAAAATGCATAAAATTAAAGTTTGTAATTCTATGGTTGCTGCTATCACTCATTGAAGAGAGAAGAAATGAAGGCCGACAAATGAGATTGGTGGCTACTAGTGGATGGAATGAAGGTGGCAGCGATGAGGAAGGGAGAGGAAGAGACAGATTGAGAGCGAAAAAAGAAAAGAAAAAAAATGGTTTAACATAGTAAGGAAGAGGAGGAAAAGGAGGAGGGAGAAAAAGAAGTAACCGACACGTGTCGGTGATTTATGCCATGACTGGCACGTGTCGGTTATTTCAAGAGAGTTACACTTACTCGTGAATCCTTTATTGATCACTCAATTATCTTTAAGGATGTCGTGATATACCCAAACTCCTAACTATATTCACACCTCGATGAAGGTGAGTAGTTATAAAGTCAAATTATATCACTCATTACTTAAGATAACTTTGGTGATCTCAGGTCTAATGATACTTGCACCACTGCAATGTTGAGATTCCTCACTAACATAGATTTAATATCCATGTGAGGATTCTTATAGCAGTTCTCCAATGTACTTGTTCTTCTAATAAGCATCCACATGTCAACTTTGATCATCACTTTGATCATAGTTATGAGAAAATTTGCTTGAACCATTCAGAAGCATAACATGTGCTAGTCTATCGGTATTATCAATGTCTTGTTAATATCTAAATATCCCTAGTCATAGCATAACAGGGCATTGTTAATACTATAACTAGGGATATTTAGGTATTTACACATTTACATGCAATAGGCATTTAACATCATGAACTCTTTCATGATTGCATTTGCCATGTATTTATAATATCAAGGACTATATTTATTAATTTAAGATATAGTATCAAACCAGAGGTATTCATAACATAGCATTAATAAATGAATATAGCATTCTCATAAATAATAATGAGTTCATATACATGATAAAGTTTCCTAATCTACATGGGCTCTAAGGCATACTCCTAATAATGTAAACCAAAGAACACAGACAGTAGACAAAAATCTCCTACCAAACTACTAAATAACGAGTGATTAGAAACTTGGATCAAAGGACAAGAATAGAATAAATGCCACAAACACACTTGATAAGTTAAATTGATTCTTAACACAATAAGAAGATAGAATCTCCTTACACAAATAATGGCAAAACCAATTAGCAAAGCTAAAAATTGATTGAATAATGAACTCTCAAAATTACAAAACTTGAAAGTATTTATAGTTCAAACTAAAACATGAAGTTAAACTAAACTAGAAAATTGACTAATGACTTGTTGGGTTGGAAAGATAGTTACTTAAGTCAAAATTGACATATTACAAGGTTTTCTAAACATACACTACAAGAAAATCAACAATTACCAATAAAAAATTAGCGACAAAAATTTTTCCGTCACTACTTAGCAACAAAAAATTGATTTTTGTCGCTAATTACCAATAGAATTTATTTTTCATCGAGAATGAACGACGGACCGTCGCTAAAAAATGAGGCAAAATTTTCCTTCTTTTTTAACGATGTATTTTAGAGACAAAAAAATTTAACCGTCGGTAAATATAGCGCTTAAAAATTGCAGCATTAGTTGCTACGGATATTAGCAACAAAATTGCTATGGAAATTTCCCTCCTTATATTTTTCACGAAAATTAGCGACGAAAAATAACTTCCGTCGCTAATTATTAGGGACGAAAGTTAATTTTAGTCGCTAATTCGCGACGAAAAGAAGATTTTGTCGAGAATTAGCAACGAAAGTTTCTTCCCGTCACTAAAAGAGGAGATTCTTAAGAATTTAGCGACAGAAATTATTTTTTGCAACGAAAGTTAATATCCGTCGCTAATTCTCGACAGAAAGAAAATTTCGTCGGTATTTAGCAACGGAACAAACATTTTGTCGCTAAATATATATATATATATATATATATATATATATATATATATATAACCTCTTTTTTTTTTCTCTTCCTTGTCTCTCCTCCCTCCCACCCTCCCTCCCTCCTGCCCTCCCTCTCTACCCCGCAGATCCAGCCTCCCATGCAGATCCAGCCCGACGATCCTCCCCCAGCGCAGTTTCGCCCTCCCCCCTTCCCCCAAATGTCGATCTGCCACTTTCCTCCCCTCCCCACTTTCCCCTCGCTCTTTTCCCCTCCTCGTTCCCCTTCTGTGCTGCTCTGCCCCACTCGACGGCCGATGCTGCAGCTCTGCCCCCTGCTCGCCTGGATCTTCCTTGCTCGCTCGCTTGGATCTCCTCCCAGGTCATTAAAGTTGTTCTACAATTATTTTTTTAAAAGATTATTATTATTATTAAACCTAATTAATTTTTTTTACGTTTATTATTATTATTATGATTATCATTGTTATTGTTATTGTTATTGTTATTATTATTAATAACAGATAATAATAAACCTAATTAATTATTTTTTTATTTTTTAAAAGTTTATTATTATTATTATTATTATTATTATTATTATTATTATTATTATTATTATTTATTGTTATTAAGAACAGACAATAATAAACCTAATTAATAATTTTTTATTTTATTAAAGATTAATATAATTATTATTACTATTATTATTATTATTATTATTATTATTATTATTATTATTATTATTATTATTATTATTATTATTATTATTATTATTATTATTATTATTATTATTATTATTATTATTATTATTATTATTAAGAACAGACAAGATGAATGTACTTAATTATTTGGCCTTAAATTTTGTAGCCATATTCATATTGCCTTTTGACATAATTTATCATCAAGATTAATTGGCATCCCATTAATTTTTTTTTTTTGAGTTATGTACAATAATTATTTTCACCAATAGTATCATGTTTTAATTTTAGGCATCATTGTTAGGCACGCGACTCCATGAAACCCACTCCACTAATCACACAATTATATGTTGCTTTCATTGTTCACATATTGTATTTCAATTTTCTTAATTGATTGGCTCTTATATATCGTTTTTTATTTCTACCTAGATATAATCTTAATTATGAAGAATTTAAGGTAATAAATTATGATAATTTTAATTACATTAATATTGTAGTTTGTACGTACTTACAGTGTGTTTTCCTTTTTCATTTTCTTCAGAAAGAATTTTTTCGGGATTCAAAATTTGATCACATCATGTATCATATATGAGAGATTTGAGCCCGAGGACATTATAGAGACTTAGTGTGTGGGTTACACAACCAAAAAAATATGGGTGTATGGCCTTGTTACATAATCGAAGAAATATGGGCACATTAGCAAGAGTATTGGACAACATCCGATGCCCTTTCCATTTCAGAGCAAAATTTTAATAATAGACGGGAAGGACCGGATGGAGTCAATGCATCCCTGTATACTGGAGGATCGATGTGCCATCGGGAGCATGCACATAGACTTGTAAGTAATAAAAAACATTATTGTTATACTTAAGAGTTCTCTCATTACAATATATGTGACTTGTTAATTATTCACATCATGCTTGATTAAATAGAAGACGATGGGAAAAAAATTTTATTAGGAGTTTGAATTGTAGTTGGATGGTAGTATAAAAAGAATATAAAAGTGCTTTTTTGACTTTGTGTACAGGAGATTTGGTTAAAATTTAGGGAAAATTATGCCGAAATTTTAGTAAAAATTTATAGTAACAATTTGGAGTCATTTTAATAGTCAAGAAATTGTAGTTCAATTATAATTCTTTATTTGTTTATAGGAAACATTGATGGGCAGGCCGCCTACACCAGGTTTTTTTACACACCCACACGAGGAATCATGATGGTCAAACATTCATCAATACCCGAGCTAGACATTTACACGTATGTTAAAATTATATTTCACTATTATTTTGATGTATCATATTAGTTATTATTTAGCACTAATTAATAGACAATCTGCATCAACTAGCGAAGTACTTGAACTTTAGATTATAGTACATGAGCTGAGATCTCAATTTGCAACAATCATTCGACTTCATATCTACACTATGTAATGAGATGAATAATTTGAAGGGTTTAGTCCAAACATCATTGCAGCAGCCTCATCATTTGTTGTCGCCGCCACCACTAGCTTAGTTAGGATTATGTAGTAAATATACATTACTGTTATGTCTTTTAAATAATTATTAACTATAACTAATACAATTTAAATTATATTATATGATTTTTGGACATTATAATTTTAATATTATCTTTAATCTTTTTATCATTTAGACATTAACATTAACAGGTTCTAGGATTTAAGAATTAATAAAAAGATTGTATTAATTTCCTATCAAAAAAGAAAATTCAGTTGGGAAATATGCCGACGGAAATTTCACTTTCGTCGGCAAAATGTGTTTTCATTGGCAACATTGCCGACAAAAATTCCTTTCCGTCGATAATTTTGCCTACGGTCCAAATGCCAATAGAATTGACCGTCGGCAATGTCATTTCTTGACCAAAAATCCTGAATTTTCATCGGGAATTTCCTTTGGGAAATAGTAAATTTCTTATAGTGATAGCCATGCAAAATAAAGCTCTTAAATAAGAAAAATAAATAAGCCGAATTGAATTTGGACAACAGAGTAACAAGCCCAATGGGCATTGATATAAGCCAATAGATGTTGAGATGTTATGCATGAAAATAAAATAGAAATAATCTTGCAATCCAATAAGTGTTCGAAGATTTTAACGGCCATTGAAGTTAAATCTTCAAAATGTGAATTATAGTCTAAAAGCACCAAATAAGCATTCAGTGAAATGAATAGCCATTGGGTTTCAACCCTCTCCATACTAATTAAGTTAAAATCAAGGCATTGAAATGTTTGTACCAAATTCCATTAAATGTCCAAAAGCATTCAATGGGCATTAGACAAAGGGAACAACCACTGCAAATGAAACTTCTAAAAAAAATAATTCTAGCAATATCAATGGGTATTGGAATCAGGCAACAATTGTTGATTTCTTCAATTCTAAATTATAGCTTGAAAATTCCTCATTAAGTCTCTTTGCCCATTATCTTGTGAACGAACCTTGAAGTAACGCCATCTTTTCTATGATACCCGTATCACAATTTGAGAATACTAAGTTTAGAATGAAGAGAGTTCAAAACTAAAAATTTAAAACTAAACTAGGCATGAAAATAATTAGAATAGTCATTTAAGAAATCACACAAGGATGAGATCGATACAATGGGTGTTCTATCCTCTACTAATTCCTAATCATACAAGTAGAATGAGATACAAGGCATAAAAATTCTAGCTGGTGATCTTGACCCAATGTTGGGTCATAAGGCACTAATTCAAATTAAACGCAGTGAGAAATAACACAAAACCCACTAGGATCCATGCAGATCAATTTATTCAAAATGAGGATAAATGATTACCAACCTATTGTAGTGCTGAAATAACAAATTAACACCTTAATTCCGATCAGCCTATTGTCTTTCTCTGCACAAATCTACTACTTCTCCAAGTCGAATCGAACTGCATGTGCTACTTTAAGGAATGGCCACCCTCTATCAGTATCCACACACACAAACGGCTATGAATAGAATTGCAAAAGGGCTAGCTCCCTTCACGTGCAACTAGATTTCTATCTCTTCGCTATATCTTTTTTCTAAAAGTGGTAGAGAACGATGGTTTTTCTTTTCTGTCTATTTTCACTAAAAGGCGACAGTAAATAATGATTAGCATAATTAGGGTTTAAAACTATATGTCCTTATATAATCATATGTTAACCCCAATTTAAGTGGTTAACGTAGAGAGATTTTAGAAAAGAATATTCCTTATTCAAATAATAAGGAATATTTCCTTATCTCCATTTTATTATTTCGAATAAAATATCTGACATATTTTATATTCAAAGTGCCAAAAATAAAAACCAGTTTGTTCATTACATTATTGGCGTGCGACCCAATAGGTTCATATTATATTGGTAGTGGGTCCAATCCTATTATAAGCCCACAAGTCATAATTGGTCTCTAGCAAGACAATATGGCTACCTAAATAATAAGAATATCAATAGTTCAATTTTCACCTAACCAATAGAACATTTTATAATCCTTTTGTCGTACAATATCTTGTTTGAACATAAGTCATCGTCCATTTTAAACTTATATTGTTCGAACATATAATTTCTCGATCACTAAGTAGACTGATAAATTTAATGACATTAATCACACAATCAATTCATTTGAGCATGACCATGCATGTCTCAGTCCTACTTATCGAATGGCCTAATAGATATCTCTCTCATAAGAGGGACAAATTCCTTCTTGATTATTCACTTTTCTTTGCAGAATTCTTATCATACATAATCATAACCTTTATAATTATCCGATTACAGATAATATTTGATTATGTCAGAGTATGATGTTCTTTATATAGGAAACTATGATAATCTCAGGTCTAAGGATTCAATAACATAACTATTATGAGATCACTTATGATACTAACCCATATAGTGATCTCATAGTGGATCTATTATATACCTTGTTATCTAACAAGTACCTACAAGTTTGATTTATATCACTATATATAATCATCTCATGATCATCAATCAAACCCATACTAGTCTTATTTATCATTGTGCCCTTTAGTGACAATGACTAGGAATAATTAGAATAACATTAAATAGTTATTCATAAATATTTACAATAATGTAACATGCCAATAATATATCAATGTTGAGAATTTTATAAATGGAAATATGACATTACATTAAGCTTCAAATATTTGACCGAGGGCATAACTACTAACAACAACACCCTATTTTGGGTAAAAGCACTCTATATATCCAATTCCTTATCATGTTAAAACTCGAATACATAGTATAAGTACACCAAGAGCTAAGCTCTTAAAGCCTAGGTCAACCAAAAGTCACCATCCTAGTCAAAACACCATACAAAAGACCCATTCAAATACCCGGACATTTAAATAATGCATCACCCAAACCAACATGTTCATTCTACCATTCCAAAAATCAAACAAACACACAAATATGGGCAATAAACGTCTAAGCATGGCATGAATTTATGCAATCAAAAAATCATTTAATTATCCATTCAAGCAATCATTGAATAATAAGCTAATAACATATACATATGAATAAACAAGAACAAGTGAGAGAATAAAACCCATATGATCAAATTCACAAACATTAATAAAAGGAATTCGGGATTCAACAAACCCAAACAATTAAACTACTCAAATCTCAAAAGTAATGCATTCAATGAATATGGAAAAAAAAGGTTTAGATACATCATTTAATGATAGAGGAAAGATGAACTTTAAGCTCTATTTCACCATATTTCATGGCCATGAATACTATTAAATAACCAAACTTCACCAATCAGCTACAACTTAGCTCAAATCAAGCTCAACTCTAAAATAACACATAAAAGAACCTGCAAAAGCAATAAAAACACAATAAAACACTAAAAACACATAATAACATACAAAAGACATAAAGATAACAAAATTCACTGAAACTAAACTTAAAACACATACAAAATAAAGCTAAATCACTTTGAAAAGCTATGAATAATTGAAAACTAACAACCACCCACATGTACAGAATGCTAAGCATACACAAACATGCACATAATCACTCACACACCAATGAATACATAAATGTCCATGAACAAACACTAATGCAAACACGCATAAGTGCACACACCACAAAACTTGCTCTTATATTTACACAATGCATAATCATATCCCCAAAAATGCGTTAATGAGCATGGATGAATGCAAATATGTGCATGCACAGCATTATGCAAGGTACATTTACAAAGAACAAAGACCACACATGCTCATGGAATACTAGGCATGCACAAACGTGCACATAACCACATGCTCACCTATATATTCAGACATGTCCATGCATAAACATATCCCCAATGTGCTAATGAGCATATGCGTACACATACTAATACAAAAGGTGTATGCATAAAGAACAAAGATCATCCACACTCCTAAAATGCTAGCCAAGCACAAAAATGCACATAATCACACACTCAAAAATGTATACAAAAATGTCTACACATGAACACTAAAGCACAAATGTAAACATGCTCTTACACTTATAAAAAAAAGGCACCCTCATAGCCCAAAAAATGAGTTTATAGGCATAGTCTAATGCAAATATATGCACACATACTAATGCACAATACATATGTGTAAAGAACAAAGATCACCTAGGCTCATAGAATGTTAGGCATACACAACCCTACACATAGCCTCGCCATCACCTATGCATTCATAATGCCCATGGATAAATGTTAACACATAAATGCAAACAGGTGCGAACTTACCACAAACATGCTTTTACACTAGTACACAATGCACACTCGTATCCCATATGCGCTAAGTAGAATAGATCAATGCAAATATGCACACACATACCAATAAAAAAATACATGAACAAAAAACAAATACCATCCACACTCCTAAAATGCTAGCCACACACGAATGTACACACAACTATACACTCAATAATGCATACATAAATGTCATGCACAAATGCAAACATGCTCTTACACTTGTAAATAATGCACCCTCATATCCCCAAAAATGCACTAATAGGCATAGTCTAACGTAAATATTTGCACACATACCAATGTACAATGTGCATGTGCAAAGAACAGAGATCACCTAGGCTCACAAAATGTGAGGCATACACAGACCTACACATAGACACATGCTCACTTGTGCATTTATACACGTTTATGCACAAACACAAATAGGCATGTACTTACCATAAACAAGCTCTTATACTAACACACAATCCACAATCATGTCCGTAAATATGTGTTAATGAGTGCAGATAAATGCAAATATGCACATACAGATCAATGCAAAAAGTGCCTATGACATAAACAAATACCATTCACACTCCTAAAATGCTAGCCACACACAAACCTACATATAATAACACACTAAAAAAATGCATACTTATATGTCCATACACAAATACTAATGCACAATCACAAACATGCTCTTACACGTGTAAGGAGCCAAAATACACCCTGGCAGTAATAAGGCATGTTTAGGGTGAAATGGGAACCAAATGAGCATAAAAAAGTAAAAGGTTGAGTTAAAAGTACGAAACCGTCATTAAGTCAAAAGTTTCGGCAAGTGCGACAAATTTGTAAATTGATAAATTGAGACTTGAATGTATAAGTATGATTTTTTTTAATAGGCCAATATATGAATATGAATTTATTATAAGTCAATGTGAGATTAAGAAAAAAAAGAGGTACCAAATTGAATATTTAACAAAAAAATGTAAAAAGTTGACCAATCCAATTGTGACATCTTTTAAGAGTTTGGTGGCTATATAAAGGCCATTTGGGGTGGCTGAATTGGGGTGAAAATCCAAAAATTTTTAGCTTCTTCTTCTTCCATTTTCACATTTACAAATTCCTCTAAGAAGTCCTAAGGACTTGAGCAAGGTTTAGAGGTAATTCAAGGCATAAAAAGGTAAGTCTAGCTTATTTCTCCACCATCTTCTCCTTCTTTATTAAAATGAGCTCGGATTTATGAGATTAGAAATGTGCTTAACGTGAAAATTTTGGTATTTTGGATGGGAAAAATCTACCTAATGAAGAAAGGGGAGGAGAGAGAGAGCAATTGGAAAGCATAGTGAGAGGAGTTGCATCAACACACGGTATGGGAGCTTCTAATTGTAACACCCCCTACCCATACATAGGCAAACCCATCCGCAAGGGAGTGGGAAGCCGTACGAGTCGGGGTGTCACCAAACAAATCGATACAATAAACATACATCTACATACTATACATATACGGAAATAAAACTTTTCACAAAATGATCATTCATAGAAGTAATAATAATATTCATTACAATAATGTTCTGACATTACAAAATAATTACACCTTCTAAAATACAAGGCGGAAGCTGAACAAAAGAATAATACAATGAGAGTTCACTAATACAAAAAGAATCATAATACAAAAATCTAAGTCCTAACATCAATCCCATGTTGTTGGCTGGACTTGCGGAGACTCTCCCAAAAGCTAATCACTTTTCGCACCTGCACGGATGAAACACCCATACTAAGCGATAATGCTTAGTGGGGAAAACAAACATAAAGTGGACGAACATTCACAATGGTCGTCGAGGTAAAACACATTCATAATGGCATACGCTGATAATTATATAAGACATATCATAATTGAACCACATTCCAAAACATTCAAAGGCTCATAATCATATTCACATATTAACGGGTTCATATGCTCATAAATAGAGTAATTCAGAATTCACATTCTTGTAAACATAACATAACATATCATAACACCTGCTGACTCACAATAGTAGATAACGAGTAACACATTGGGGGTACCCGAGTGTACGATTCGAAAAGCAACATCTTATTTCTCATTCAGAACATTTTCACATTGAGGATCTTAAACAAGATCCATACACATTGAGGATCGCGAGTGTAGACACCGGGTCCCGAGTAGCCTTGATCAGGATTACCCAATGATGATAATTGCCTTCACAGGCTTAAAAGGTTAAAAGTGATGATTTTCTCGTCAAATTTGCATTTTAGAGTGAAAAATTAGAAAATAATAAAAAATATTTAAAAAATTAATTTTGAAAAATGGGGGCTTAAAATTATAGTGTTTTTAGTCAATTTATAATTTAAAAATAAAAAATAAAAAATAAAAAAAAAAAAGTCGGATCACGAGTGCCGGGCGCGCCTGCGGCAGCGCGCTCGCGCCCAGCTCGCAGGCGCCCATCACGCTGCGAGCGCAAAGGCGACGCTCAGAGTCGCCGATGCTGCGCGCGGCATCGCGCACGCTGAGCGCCGCACGGAGCGCTCGTGCGCGAGCGACAGCGCGCGAATCTCGCCTGGTTGCCGCTCCGACGCCCGCCCCTCTATAGCGACGGGCATCCTGGCCGTCGGTATAGGGTCTGATACCCTATTTTCCATTTTTTCAGCCTTTTTTCCGATTTTTTCACCCAAAAATCCATTTTTTATCCCAAAATTAAAGGTTTTGAGTTCAAATAAAATTCCAAAATATTTTTTATGGATTATTAATTAATAAAACTTGATTTTATCCCAAAAATAAAGGAATTTGAATAAAATTAGGTTTGTTTTCCTTAATTAAATTAGGGCAACATTTTCTATTCTTTAAATACTTTATGATGAAAAATCAAAGGGAGCCTCCACTACTATTTTTTTACATCAGAATTTCCAGCATTTCTCTTCCTCTTTGATTTTTCTTCTAAACATTTTGAGATTTCTCTTTGAATTAACAAGGTTTAATGGAGATTGGAAAATTAATTTTCAAGACTTAATTATTCCAATTGATTCTTTTGGCCTCCTCCACATTTTTTAGACCTAATTTTCCAGAATTCTTCTTCTTCTATTTTCTCTTCAAAATTTCAGATTTATCTTTTTAATTAATAAGGTTTAATTGAATTTGAAAGATCAATTTTCAATTCTTAATTATTTCAATTAATTTCTTGGTTTTTTCTTCATAAACACAAGAGATTAATCATCACTTTGACATCAATTTCTTTTCAATTTTAAGCAAACAAACCAATTCCTTTGTTATTCTCCATAAACAAAGAGAATTAATTTTATTGCTAAATTATTCTTTCAAGCAATTTTCCGGAAAATCATCACTTTTCCTTCATCAAATCCAATATTCTGAGGGTAAATATTCTTGGCTCCATTTCTATTTTATTTCATTTTATTTAATTTATTCATGTATATTTTATTGTTTTATTGATTTATTTATTGTTTTCATCTATTCATTTGTTGTATTGATCTTATATTTGTTCCATTTAATTGTTTATACATGATTTGATTTTTATTCATGTGAATATTGTTTTCTTTTAATTCCTAACATGTAAATAATTTATTGTGATTCCTCATTATTTTTAACATGTAAATAATTATTTAACTTAAATTAATCTTTTTGCAATGTAAATAGTTTTAATTAATTATGAACACATCAATTAACCTTGTTATATATCATTATTATTTTCATCATTCCTTTGTTTCCTAATTTTTATCATTGTTACATGATTGATTTATTATGATTTATTTATTTATTATTTTTCACTTTTCATCATTTTTCATCATGTGTATATTTTCATGTACTAATTAATTAACATGTTTTATTTTATTTTCATCACATCATTTAATTATTTGTCATATATAATGCATGTTTCTCATTTTATTTTGGTTTGTTAATATTTTTGATTTCATTATCATTCTTTTCATATCATCTTATCTTATTTTAATTTGTTATTCATTATTTTGTATGTTTAATTGATTTAATTGATTTAATCACTAACATTGTTTTAATTGTATTTTGTTTTTATGTCTAAACTCATTTTTCGCTTGGGCGTTTTTGTGAGCACATCGGGAGGTCCAAAAAGGCTCGTTTGGTTCATATATTTATTTTCTTTATTTGTAATATTTTATTTAATTTTGCCATATAATTTTCTTGTAAAATTCTTTATTTAGGCACGCTAAAAAGAAAATCACAAAAACGTTTCTATTAATTAACTTGACATTCTTTTCCTAAATAAAAGGGGACCAATGTCCTAGTTTTTCATACCCAAATAAACCATCACATCAAAACTTTTTCATAATAAATATGCATGCAAGGACCAATGTTCTCACTATTAATGAATAACCCGTTTTATGCATGTATTTCACTTTTATAAATGGGAGTTGTATTCCGCTCCTAGTGTTATTGTAATTTGTTTTTGAATGCTTTATTTTGGATTTTGCTTACATTTACCGCTTTTGATATGAATGATTGCGCCTTTAAATTAAAATTGCATTGTGTGGAAAGTTGATGAAACAATGAATTCAAAACTTAATTATGATATTAATCAAGGTATAAATAAATGAGAAGTCCCGAACCAGCTCTGGTCTTTGGGCTCAAGAGGTTAGAGGTTATCCTCCAAGATACTTCTTGTGTCACGAGGCTTTAGCATTAATCCTAGGCTCCTTTGGCTGGCCCAAAATGGATACTAAGCGCAGTCTTAGGCTCTCCCAGGCGAGAGAAACTTTCCCAATGTTCTATTGGGTGGCGACTCCATGAAACCTCCTTGTTGCTCAACATAGACGCACTTGCGATTTATTGCAAGTTGTCAACGGACCCACAAATGCCCCGATCGCCCACGTGCGGGCGGTCGAACGGGCGGCCGCGGGGATCCGGCGTGCGTCACAGTGGCGACTCCGCTGGGGACATACTCGAGACTTCGATTCGAAAGTACCTTGATTAAAAATCATAATTGAGTTTTAATTTAAAAATTTCATCTTCTTTCAAAACTGCATTGCATCTCATTAGAGCCTTAGATCTATGCTAGTTTGGTCCCTCTTTTAGCCCCGGTGCGTTCCCGAAGCACGACCCTATTTTCACTCAATTTAGGGAAGTGTTAAGGATAATCACCAGCCCAAGCCTCGTACCATCATGGTATATTAAATGGTGACCCGATCGATCGTTACGCTCGTGATGAGCTAGACCCGTCGGCAGGGATCATGCTTTGGTAGCCCTAAAGTAACACCACCCTTTGACTAAAGCTCATATAATGGCCATAGCTACTTTCCACAGGTGATATGAACCCTAATTCCATGCTTGCTGTATGGATCCTCATGTATTGGGTGAGTCCAGATGTCTTGCTTGGTAACCTAGCCAAAGGCTTCCATGCCCCGGTAGGGCCATGTCGAAATTTGTGGAACGTCTAAATACATGACGATCACTATCCATCCGCTTGTACATTAGTATAGGAGTGTTATGCTGTCGGTTTTTCACCGCGCACCATACGTGTCCATTGGGTTCCACGTTAATCCATGGATCAAGCCCACCTAGGAAAGAGACCGCACTACCACGTGTGTGGGAGATATAAGGTTGGAAGGATCTATCTGCTTGCATGTGTTTGTCTATGTTGCATCAGCACGAGCATGCATTGCATTTTAATCATGCACCATCTTAACAATTTTTGCATTTCAGCCATCATAGATTCTCCTGGGTGGTCTAGAGGTCCCGACGGACGGTTAAGAAGGACGCCGCTTTTGGGGTTAATAGAGTTAGTGTTGGATCAGAGTTCAGATTCAATCTCAGAAAATAGTGTGGGGTTTTCTCTCGAATCATCAACAGAAGTAAGCATGGCTAATCCATTAAATGAGTCTGATGCAACCCGGGCAATAATTGCTGAGGAGGATTGGGACTTGCTAACCGAAGAGTTCCTTAAGCAGTACGATTGCAGTACCCGGATGGAGGTCACTTTGAAAGATCTCGAGTTGCTACAACAGAAGGCTGGGGAGTCCTTCCACGAGTACCTTACTCGGTGGAGAAACCGGGTTATGGAGATGAAACGCAAACCGGACACTTCTGATCAGATCCGGCTGTTCATTCGAAATGCCAGCCCCTACTTGAGAGATGGATTGAAAATGAAGGGACTGAAAGACTGGGAATCCCTGAAGGATATCGCCATAGAAGCAGAGGGAGAATATTTAGCCAAGAGGGCAAACAGCGAGTCCTATGCCAGGAAGGGATATAGCAATCAAGGGACAGCCAAGCCAGCAAGTTCCAGCAGTGGTAACAGAGTTGGGAAGACTGCCGAGGTGTCTGCAACCGGGGTAAATCAGAGGTATTTCTCCAACTTAGGTAGGCCTTTATCATGGGTACTGAAGAGGCTAATAAAAGAAGGAAAACTGCGGCCCCTATCACCTAGGCCGGCCAAGACCCAAGGACAGCCAGGGCACAAAGAGAATGAATACTGCGCATTCCACCAACATACCGGGCATTTGACGGATGATTGTATAACACTAAGACATCGGGTCCAAGATCTAATTGACAACAAGCAGATCACCGATCCTGAGCAGAGGGAAAGCAAGAAGAAGTCCGGTTATAATACAGTGCCACCTCCAGTCTTTATGATTGGATCGAGCCTATCAGAATGGTATGTGATGCAAGACCTATATGGAAATGAGTATGTCGCTATTACTCACCCTGCAGTGGATGGAGAAGGGGTTTCCGTGGCAGCAATAGACTGTTGGTCCACTAGTGAGAGTGGAGATGATGAAGATGAGAAAAATGGAGAGTTTACGGATCCATGGGATTCAGAGGAAGAAGAAAGAGTAGAAGCAGTAACAAGAAGTGGGAGGGTCATTCCAGAAGCCGAGAAGCAGCAGGACCCAGCACAAGCAATCGCAGAGAAGGAGCCGGAAGAAAATCCAATATTGAAGCAACTAAAAAAGACCACGGCTCAGATATCTATTTGGGACCTCTTGAGACAGTCCCCCTCTCACCGACAGAAGTTAGTTGAAGCATTGAGTGTATCCACCGTAGCAACTACAATCTCTCCATCCGAGCTTTTAGACCTTGTAAAGGGGGGATCCGGGGAGAAGTTGGTTTTTTCTGATGCAGACCTACCAACAGAGGGTCGCAGCCACAACCGACCTTTGTACATCAAGGCACAGATCAATGGTAAACACACCGCTTGCGTCATGGTTGATGACGGGTCGTCAATAAATGTTTGCCCTTTGGTAGCGCTTCAGGCCTTCGGGATGGATGAGAGTATGTTAAGCAAATCTGACCTGACCATCACTGCCTACGACAATTCTAGGAGGCAAGCATTGGGAACTTTCAAAGCTTTGGTAAAGACGGGGCCTATTGAGACAGAAATGGATTTTGTGGTTCTACCGATCCCAGCAAACTTCTCAGCTCTGTTGGGAAGACCGTGGTTCCATAAGTTAGGAGGAGTGCCATCTACCTTACACCAGATAATTAAGATACCTCATGAAGGAGAGGTAGTGACCATTAAAGCAGCAAGAGAGAACCAAGTGTCTGCTTTGGAGATCTCTAATCAGCCATTCAGTGGCTTTCATGTATCAGTGATCGGAGAAGAGCAAAGCTTAGAAGGTAGCCCTCAAGTGGTGAATATGCTGAAAAAGATGCACTTCCTCCCAGGGGCTGGTTTGGGAAAAGAGTCACAAGGACAGCAGGATGCTATCACTACACGTGGTCAAAAAGATCGAAAGGGGTTGGGCTACAAAGGAAAGTATGGTAAGAAGAAAGTGTCAGGGAAGATTCCCCATATTTCGGAGAGCTTTGTGCCTTCATCATCGGTTTGTGCTTACACCGGAGAAGAAGAGCCGCAGTGGGTAGATGGGAAGATTACCCCGGGTTTTGAAATTTTCAATGATGTCTTTGATTGGGAAATCGGAGTTGTTAAAGCTGTAGAGAACTTTTGGGATGAGGAAATTATGACCCAATGCAGCATCTGGGATAAAGGTGAATCCGAAGAGATTGTAACTGATAAGCTGTTAGCCACCAAACTTAAGGGGAAGGAGAAGATAGTGGAACCAGAGCCGAAGAGTGAAGATCTCAAGATTTCACCAAACCAAGAAGCCAAAGTACAGTCAGCTGCAGCATCGGCGTTGACTAAAGTTGATAGTCATTTAGATTCTCTTTTTATACCAGAACTCTTTGAGGACAATGTTAATGTTTCTGATTATGTTAATGAGATGAATAACTTTGCTTACTTGTGTGATGTTTCTGATGATTTCATTTCGCATGATCATAAGCATGATGCATTCATTTTTTATACAATTCAACTGGTACAACCACATTTAATCTCGGAACTTTGGAAAATCCAAAGGAAATTTTGCTAGCATCAGACATAACTCCTGAAGAGAGAATAAAATTTGAGAGAATATTAAAAAAATGTGAAAAAGTCTTTGCCTGGACCTATGAGGATATGCCGGGAATAGATCGAGATGTTGCCGAACATGCCATCCCAACTTACCCAGAGTTTAAACCAGTCAAGCAAAAGCTTCGGAGGCTTAGGCCAGAGTGGGCACAGAAAGTGAAAGAGGAGATCCATAAGCAGATTGACGCTAAGTTCCTGATAGAGGTTCAATACCCAACATGGTTAGCTAATGTGGTTCCTGTAGCTAAGAAGGACGGTAAGGTTCGAGTATGCGTTGACTATCGAGACCTGAACAAGGCCTGTCCGAAAGATGATTTCCCTCTTCCTCATATTGATGTGCTAGTAGATAGTGCTGCTGCTTGCATGATGTATAGCTTTGTGGATGGATACGCAGGGTACAATCAAATTCTTAACAAGATAGTGGACCGGATCAAGACAGCCTTTATCACCGAGTGGGGGACATATGCCTACCGAGTTATGCCTTTTGGGTTGAAAAATGCAGGAGCGACTTATCAGAGGATGGCGACAAAGGTTCTCAATGACTTAATCCACAAAGAAGTGGAGGTGTACGTTGATGACATGATGATTAAGTCGGCTACCAGGGAAGGTCACTTTGAGGCTTTAGAAAAGTTCTTTCAAAGAATTAGCAAGTACGATTTGCGCCTCAATCCCAAGAAGTGCCTTTTTGGAGTTACATCAGGAAAGTTGTTAGGCCATGTAGTAAGCCAGAAGGGAATCGAGGTAGATCCCGATAAAGTCAAAGCCATAAGAGAGATGCCAGTGCCCAAGAAGGAGAATGACGTCAGAAGTTTCTTAGGAAAGCTTCAGTACATCAGCCGATTTATTGCCAAGCTAACATCAGTATGTGAGCCTATTTTCAAGCTTCTTAGGAAGAACAGCCGAAGATATGGAACGATGACTGTCAACTGGCCTTTGACACCATTAAGGACTATCTGCTAAATCCTCCGGTACTAAGACCACCACGCCGTGCCAAACCACTAATCCTGTACCTGGCTGTGGAAGATAACTCAGTGGGTGCTATGATGTCTCAAGAGGACGATTTTGGTGTGGAGTTTGCAGTTTATTATCTTAGCAAGAAATTCCTGCCGTTCGAAGCCA
Source organism: Excoecaria cochinchinensis (assembly GCA_947683425.1). Lineage (NCBI taxonomy): Eukaryota > Viridiplantae > Streptophyta > Magnoliopsida > Malpighiales > Euphorbiaceae > Excoecaria > Excoecaria cochinchinensis. The sequence goes on from CANTUQ010000024.1 coordinate 7,500,912, forward strand.
AATATGTAGAGGTAGAAAAGATTTGTTTAGCAGTTATCTGGGCTTCTAAGAAGTTGCGGCACTACTTTCATTCCTTCAAGGTACAAACGGTTGCCAAACATAATCCGCTCAGATACCTCCAAGAAGCACCCTCTCTACTAGGGAAGATGGGAAGATGGTTACTGCTGTTGCAGGAATTTGATATTGAGTACATAACCAAGAAAACCATTAAGGGAAGAGCGGTAGCAGAATTCTTAGCCGAGCATCCTATTGAGGGAGATCAGTTTGAATACAACTTCCCAGATGAAGATGTTACGGCCATAGCAGTGCAAGGGTGGCAATTATTCTTTGATGGAGCAGTCAATAATAAGGGAGCAGGCGTAGGAGTTATTCTTACGACCCCAGATGGTGAAAGACTACCATTGGCTAAGAAGCTGAGGTATAAGGCTACCAATAATGAAGCAGAATATGAAGCTTGCATCTTTGGATTGGAAGCATTACTCGCTCTGGGGGCAGAGACCGCAGAAGTATTTGGAGATTCTTCCTTGGTAATTCATCAGATCAGTAGGGAGTGGTCAGTCAAGGAAGAAAGGTTGTTGCCTTATGTAAAGCACTTGAGAATGTTGAGCAGCCAGTTCGAGATTTGCACTTTCCACTTCATCCCCAGAGACGAAAATCAGTTAGCTGATGCTCTAGCAACATTAGTGTCTATGTGGGATAACCCAACAGGAGTTGCGATGAAACCCGTGCTGATTTATAGTTCGGAAAGACCTTGCTTTGAAGCTGAACAGGTGATGGACATTGAGGCCATTGATGTAAATCCATGGTATTATGACATTCAGAATTATTTAGAGAGATCAGTCTTTCCAGAGGAAGCCACTGAGAAGGACCAAAGAATGATCAGGAAGTTATCCACTCAATTCATCAGTGTTAATGGCACTTTGTATAAAAGGCAAGCTGATGGTATCCAGTTAAGATGTCTGGCAGAGAAAGAAGCTAAAAGACTTATGGAAGAGGTTCACGCCGGGGTTTGTGGAGCTCACATGAATGGCTTAGCCTTAGCAAAGAAGATCATGCGCCAAGGGTTTTATTGGCTCACAATGGATACAGATTGTTCAAAATTTGTGAAGCAATGCCAGTTATGCCAACAGTACGCGAATTTGAGGCATGTGCCAGTTTCAGAGTTACATAACTTAACATCTCCATGGCCATTTGCAGCATGGGGAATAGACATCATAGGCGAAATCCATCCCACGGCGTCCAATGGGCACAGATACATCATAGTCGCAATCGACTATTTTACCAAATGGGTCGAGGCAGAATCCTTCAAGAAGATTGACGCAAGGGACATGGCCAAGTTCATAGAGAGGAATTTGATCTGCAGGTATGGCCTCCCTCATCACATAGTGTCCGACAATGGGGTGCAGTTCATGGGAGAAACCAGAAAACTTCTCGAGAAGTATGGTGTCAAGCATCATAAATCCTCTCCCTACCGACCGCAAGCGAATGGGGCAGTAGAGGCCGCGAATAAGAATATAAAGAAGATCCTGTCCAAGATAGTCCAAACTTACAAGGACTGGGCTGAAAAGTTACCCTTTGCCCTGTGGGGATACAGAACGACGGTGAGGACGTTTACAGGCACTACACCATTTTCCCTGGTATACGGAACAGAAGCAGTGTTGCCGGTAGAGATAGAGCTTAAATCGCTAAGGGTGGTCATGGAAGCCCAAATCCCGGAGGCCGAATGGGCGCAGCAGAGGCTACAGCACTTGAATTTACTGGATGAGAGTAGGCTGAAAGCTTATTATCATAATCAGATTTACCAGAAGAGATTGGCAAGGACTTTCGGAAAGAAGGTGAGAAAGCATCCGTTGAAAGAAGGGGACTTGGTGTTCAAGCAGATGAGGCCAGGCATACCAGATATTAGAGGGAAATTCAGACCTACCTAGGAAGGGCCGTATATCCTTAAGAAGCTGCTGTCCAAGGGAGCTGCAATCTTGTCGGATAGTGATGGGAACGAATTCAAAGAACCGATCAATGTCGACAGACTCAAAAGGTTCCACGGCTAAAGACCAAAATAAAAAGAAGAGAATAAAATGCCCTGCAAGTCGAAAACCGAAAAGAGGCGGCTGTGCTAAAATTGGGTGCCTCGACAGGGTGAAAACCGAAAAAAGGCATCCTGTGCAAAAATTAGAGGCATCAGAGAAAATATTTAATCGAGAAAACCCGAGAGGGCCGATTGATAACAGGAGTTTGATGCTGACAAAACCCACTCCGAGATTAGGTGTAGTCATATGCTTTTGAATTCTTGTCAAATGAAAATCATGTATGATGAAATCATATAGAAATGTACACAATTTTGCAATGAATAAAAGAATACATTTTCATTGATCTTTCAGTTCTGTCTTAAAAAGAAATATACCAATTGTTCATCTAATGATTATTGCTCAGTCCCTTCATTGGATATGTGCTATTTGCTCTTAACAGAAGCTTTGGTGATAACCTAAAAAAAAAAAAAAAACAAAACAAAGAAGGCCGTTAGAGATGAAAACCGTAACTGGCTCTCTAAGCAAAAGTTAGGCCAAAGGGTAGGGTGAAAACCTGGAAATAAGCAGTCTGCCCTACAAAAAAAATATAAATATAAAATAAACAAAAGCCGGTGGATTGGGTTGGGTCCATTCCAGGCAAAAATTAGGCAAAGGGTTGTGTGAAAATCCCATAAGGGACGCATTTCCCGCAAAGAAAAGCAAGTGTGAAAATCCACAAGGGACGCACTACCTTTAAAACAATGACGTTCAATGCCTAGAGCGATAAGGCGGCGTTACTTCAGATGATCTTCTTTCAATCAGGTAACATACAATACAGAACATGAAACAGAATCCCGGGTAAATGATCATTGACCAGGGGGGGCAAGGATATATACCGGACGTCTCTTTCAGAAAACTTGTCGACGATCCTCAGGTTTCAGGGGGCATTGTAGAGCAGGAAGGCTACAACCTCAGCGAACCATGGACCACCTAGGGCACAGTCTATACATTGTTGCAAGCATTTGCATTCCATATCATGCACACGTGATTTCTTGTATATTCCTATGCATACAATCTTGCAGGAGAAATCGGCGGGGAACACCAACAAAAGCCGAGTGACGACACCAGTCCAAACATCTAAAGGAGCACAATTCCAAAATTCACAGCGGTTAGCACGATGGCGGCACAACCCACAAGAGGTTGGCACGACCACGGCACTACCAAAATTCACAGCGGTTAGCACGATGGCGGCACAACCCACAAGAGGTTGGCACGACCACGGCACTACCAAAATTCACAGCGGTTAGCACGATGGCGGCACAACCCACAAGAGGTTGGCACGACCACGGCACTACCAAAATTCACAGTGGTTAGCACGATGGCGGCACAACCCACAAGAGGTTGGCACGACCACGGCACTACCAATTCACAGCGGTTAGCACGATGGCGGCACAACCCACAAGAGGTTAGCACGACCACGGCACTACCAATTCACATAGGTTAGCACAATGGCGGCACTACCGACAAGAGGTTAGCACGACCACAGCATTACCAGCTACAACCAAAAGACAGCAACAGCTATCATTACAATTCCATCAAGCAGGAAGATCAACGCCTCAGGTACGCGTTTCTTTCCTTTTCCTGAATTTTGGATCACCTAGGCACCCATGCACTAGCCTCTCCAAAATTGGGGGCAACTGTAGACACCGGGTCCCGAGTAGCCTTGATCAGGATTACCCAATGATGATAATTGCCTTCACAGGCTTAAAAGGTTAAAAGTGATGATTTTCTCGTCAAATTTGCATTTTAGAGTGAAAAATTAGAAAATAATAAAAAATATTTAAAAAATTAATTTTGAAAAATGGGGGCTTAAAATTATAGTGTTTTTAGTCAATTTATAATTTAAAAAAAAAAAAAAAGTCGGATCACGAGTGCCGGGCGCGGCGGCGCGTGGGCGCCCAGCTCGCAGGCGCCAGGGCGCCCATCGCGCTGCGAGCGCAAAGGCGACGCTCAGCGTCGCCGATGCTGCGCGCCGCTAAAGGCGCGCGGCATCGCACACGCTGAGCGCCGCACGGAGCGCTCGTGCGAGAGCGCCAGCGCGCGAATCTCGCCTGGTTGCCGCTCCGACGCCCGCCCCTCTATAGCGACGGGCATCCTGGCCGTCGGTATAGGGTCTGATACCCTATTTTCCATTTTTTCAGCCTTTTTTCCGATTTTTTCACCCAAAAATCCGTTTTTTATCCCAAAATTAAGGGTTTTGAGTTCAAATAAAATTCCAAAATATTTTTTATGGATTATTAATTAATAAAACTTGATTTTATCCCAAAAATAAAGGAATTTGAATAAAATTAGGTTTGTTTTCCTTAATTAAATTAGGGCAACATTTTCTATTCTTTAAATAATTTATGATGAAAAATCAAAGAGAGCCTCCACTTCTATTTTTTTACATCAGAATTTCCAGCATTTCTCTTCCTCTTTGATTTTTCTTCTAAACATTTTGAGATTTCTCTTTGAATTAACAAGGTTTAATGGAGATTGGAAAATTAATTTTCAAGACTTAATTATTCCAATTGATTCTTTTGGCCTCCTCCACATTTTTTAGACCTAATTATCCAGAATTCTTCTTCTTCTATTTTCTCTTCAAAATTTCAGATTTCTCTTTTTAATTAATAAGGTTTAATTGAAATTGAAAGATCAATTTTCAATTCTTAATTATTCCAATTAATTTCTTGGTTTTTTTTTCATAAACACAAGAGATTAATCATCACTTTGACATCAATTTCTTTTCAATCTTAAGCAAATAAATCAATTCCTTTGTTATTCTCCATAAACAAAGAGAATTAATTTTATTGCTAAATTATTCTTTCAAGCAATTTTTCGGAAAATCATCACTTTTCCTTCATCAAACCCAATATTCTAAGGGTAAATATTCTTAGCGCCATTTCTATTTTATTTCATTTTATTTAATTTATTCATGTATATTTTATTGTTTTATTGATTTATTTATTGTTTTCATCTATTCATTTGTTGTATTGATCTTATATTTGTTCCATTTAATTGTTTATACATGATTTGATTTTTATTCATGTGAATATTGTTTTCTTTTAATTCCTAACATGTAAATAATTTATTGTGATTCCTCATTATTTTTAACATGTAAATAATTATTTAACTTAAATTAATCTTTTTGCAATGTAAATAGTTTTAATTAATTATGAACACATCAATTAACCTTGTTATATATCATTATTATTTTCATCATTCCTTTGTTTACTAATTTTTATCATTGTTACATGATTGATTTATTATGATTTATTTATTTATTATTTTTCACTTTTCATCATTTCTCATCATGTGTATATTTTCATGTACTAATTAATTAACATGTTTTATTTTATTTTCATCACATCATTTAATTATTTGTCATATATAATGCATGTTTCTCATTTTATTTTGGTTTGTTAATATTTTTTATTTCATTATCATTCTTTTCATATCATCTTATCTTATTTTAATTTGTTATTCATTATTTTGTATGTTTAATTGATTTAATTGATTTAATCACTAACATTGTTTTAATTGTATTTTGTTTTTATGTCTAAACTCATTTTTCGCTTGGGCGTTTTTGCGAGCACATCGGGAGGTCCAAAAAGGCTCGTTTGGTTCATATATTTATTTTCTTTATTTGTAATATTTTATTTAATTTTGCCATATAATTTTCTTGTAAAATTCTTTATTTAGGCACGCTAAAAAGAAAATCACAAAAATGTTTCTATTAATTAACTTGACATTCTTTTCCTAAATAAAAGGGGACCAATGTCCTAGTTTTTCATACCCAAATAAACCATCACATCAAAACTTTTTCATAATAAATATGCATGCAAGGACCAATGTTCTCACTATTAATGAATAACCCGTTTTATGCATGTATTTCACTTTTATAAATGGGAGTTGTATTCCGCTCCTAGTGTTATTGTAATTTGTTTTTGAATGCTTTATTTTGGATTTTGCTTACATTTACCGCTTTTGATATGAATGATTGCGCCTTTAAATTAAAATTGAATTGTGTGGAAAGTTGATGAAACAATGAATTCAAAACTTAATTATGATATTAATCAAGGTATAAATAAATGAGAAGTCCCGAACCAGCTCTGGTCTTTGGGCTCAAGAGGTTAGAGGTTATCCTCCAAGATACTTCTTGTGTCACGAGGCTTTAGCGTTAATCCTAGGCTCCTTTGGCTGGCCCAAAATGGATACTAAGCGCAGTCTTAGGCTCTCCGAGGCGAGAGAAACTTTCCCAATGTTCTATTGGGTGGCGACTCCATGAAACCTCCTTGTTGCTCAACATAGACGCACTTGCGATTTATTGCAAGTTGTCAACGGACCCACAAATGCCCCGATCGCCCACGTGCGGGCGGTCGAACGGGCGGCCGCAGGGATCCGGCGCGCGTCACAGCGAGGACCCAAACAGGGACCTGATCAGGGTCAAGAATAGAACAAAGGGGTTGCAGCTACTGAACTCTATTAGGCATGCCTAACTATCCACTAATCTGACTCTTACAGGTCATTTATAATACAAATCACATTCGAAGCATAATATATTATTTATAATAAAGAACCATAAAATTTAAACATGCATAATCCATTCCGTAATCAAAGCATAACATTCAATATAATTTACATTTAATATAATTAGACAAGGTAAAAATGCAATTTAATATCATTTGCTAATCAAGAAGACACCCAATAAAATTAAAAACCAATAATAAATGAAAAAGATGCAATTTAAACTTCACAAAATTTTCAAGACATAGAGGTTTTACACGACGGTATAACCTATCCATACCGCCGTGTAAGACATACTACACGGTGGTAAGGAAAGGCCATACCACCGTGTAGAATGTCGAACACGAACTCCTCATCAGACAGAATGCATTTACACGGCGGTATGGAGAATCCTTACCCCCATGTAAAATGCACAGCCCATAAATTAACAAGGCAGAATGACTTTACATGGCGGTATGCAAAGTTCTTACCGCCCTGTAAATCACGGACAAGGAATTCCAGAAGAACAGAACGCGATCACACAGGGATATGCTCAAACCATACCGCCGTGTGAATCGTCCAACCCAGAAATACACCAGAAATCCACACAACTCACAACCAAAATTTAACATACTTCAAAATTTAAACAATACACTCATCAAAATCAACTTAAAACCCACCTTTTTATATCCATAAACTTAAAGAAATCATACAATGAACATGCTTAAATCTTCTAAACCCAAAACCCAGCAATTTACAGCCATCAACTTAATCAAATGCACATTTTAACCAAACAACACACAATTAAAGCTTTATATGACCAATTGATCGATATCCATAATAATTATGCGAACATAAACCTTATTCATCATCCAAATTTCCAGAAAATTCATCAAAACAGAAAGTCACCAATATGCATCAAAACACAACATTCCCAAACCTGATAACTCCTAAGCTCCTAGTTGCAAGCTCCACTCCCACTTGCCTTCTCTTTACCTTTGGGATCCTTAGGAGGCACTTCAAAGCAAGAACACCCAAGAAACACACACAAATTAAAAACTCTAACTCAAAACACACATACTAATCAAACCAAGAAGAAGATGAAGGGGAAGAAGGAACTCAATGACTTACCAAAAAGCTCTAGAGAATTACCAAGATCCACCAACAAGACAGCCAAGAAAAGAAGGAACCAAGGTGCAACAAGAGGAAAAGGAAGAAAGAAGAAGCAAAGGAGGGAGGAGGAAGAGAACAGGAGAGCTAGGGCAGAATTCTGCTCTCTCTTTCTCTCTCCTCTCTTTATATACCCCTTCTTAATTTCCCTTGCCACATGTCACCTTGTGATTGGTGGGTTTTGATAATTCACACCCTACAACAAAGCATGACACTACACACAAGACTAACCTTCATAAATTTACACACTACTCCCCTATAAGCATGCACACACCAACAAAACCCACATGCACACACACCCTAATATTATACATGTTCCCACACTCTAATAAAGCCCACAAAACATGCATATAACCCAAAATACCATTAACACATGCCAAAACACTCACAGACACACATGCAATCATGGCTCAAACTACTAGGGGAAAAACGGGGTGTGACAACTCTCCCCTACTAACAAGAATTTCGTCCTCGAAATTCTCACCTGAACTGAACAATTGTGGATACTAAATCCTCATCGCTGCTTTCGGTTCCCAAGTGGCTTCCTCCACTCCATGATACTACCAAAGGACCTTAACCAGAGGAACTTGCTTGTTTCTCAACTGCCTCATTTCCCGAGCTATAATGGCTTTCGGTTCCTCATCATATGAATAATTTGGCTGAACCCAAATGTCCTGAACTGATATCATATGTGACGGATCTGATCGGTACCGAAGAAGCATGGAGACATGGAAGACATCATGTAACCTTGCCAAATCCATCTGTAAAGCCAACCCATAGGCTACCGAACAAACCTTTTCCAAAACTTCGAAAGGCCTAATGAATCGAGGACCAAAACGCAATACCTTCCTCACCAAAACGCAATACCTTCCTCCATGGCGATACCTTAAGGAACACTTTGTTTCCAACCTCAAACTGAATATCCTTCCTCTTCAGATTGGCATAAGACCTCTGTCTATCCTTAGCCACTTTTAGATTTCACTATACAACTCTGATCTTCTCCTCGGTATCTCTAATCATCTCTGGCCCAACAAAAGATCACTCGGTCAACTCTGTCCAACAAACCGGAGTCCTACACGGTCGACCATACAAAGCCTCAAACGGTGATATCTCGATGCTCAACTGATAGCTATTATTGTAGGCAAACTCCATAAGCTGCACATACTTGTCCCAACTACCCAAAAATTCCAAAGCACAAGCCCGGAGCATATCCTCTAAAATCTGGATAACCCGCTCTGACTGACCATCTGTCTGAGGGTGGAATGTCGTTCTGAAATTCAACTTAGTACCCAAAGCTCTTTGCAATTCCTTCTAAAACTTTGATGTGAACCTTAGATCTCGATCTAACACTATCGACAACGGCACACCATACAGTAGGACCACCTCATCCACATAAATACTAGCCAACTTATCCATCGTGTAGTCCTCTCTGACCGGTAGAAAATGAGTTGACTTAGTACGCTGATCCACAATCACCCAACCGAATCGTGCTTCTTCTGAGTCACTGGCAAACCCAACACGAAATCCATGGCAATGTCATCCCACTTCCACATAGGAATGGACAAAAGAGTGAGCAATCCTGAAAGGACCTGATGCTCAACCTTTACCTGCTGATAAGTTAGACACTTCAGCATGAATTCCACAATGTCTCTCTTCATCCCAAATCACCAGTAGAACTACTTCATATCTCGATACATCTTCTCACAACTAGGATGCATAGTAAAGACCGTAGTGTGTGCCTCACTCAAAAGCTTCTTCCTTAACTCATCACTTTCGAGCATGCACAAACGATTCTTATACATAAGCACCCCATCCAAAATTGAAAACTCGGACTGCTTACCCTGCTGAACCTCTTGCAAAACCCATTGCAATCTTACATCATCCTTCTGAGCATCAACAATCGACTGTCTCAAAGACAGCTTCACTCTCAATTAGGCAACCAAAGCCTCATCCGAATCAAATCTCCACTTAAATCGTTGCAAAAACAAAGCCGAAATTGACTTCCTATTCAAAGCATCCGCAACCACATTGGCTTTACTCGGATGATAATCCAAAATGCAGTCTCATAATCCTTAAACAACTCTAACCATCGGGGCTGTCTCATATTCAAATCCTTCTGCATGCGGAGATACTTTAAATTCTTATGATCCGTGAAAATCCTACACTTCTCCCCATACAGATAACGCCGCCAAATCTTCAAAGCAAAGATCACCGCTGCCAATTCCAAATCATGCGTCAGATAGTTCTTCTCATGAGGCTTCAACTGGCGAGACGTATAAGCCACAACTTGACCTTCTTGCATCAACACACATCCGAGTCCAACTCCCGAAGCATCGCTATACATTACAAACTCCTTACCCAAAATGGGCTAAGTAAGTACAGGAGCTTCGACTAACAATCTCTTCAACTGCTCAAAACACGCATAACACTTATCCGACCACTCAAATCTGACTCCTTTCCTCAATAATCTATTCATAGGAGCAGTAATGACTGAGAAACCCTTCACAAACCGACGATAATACCCTGCCAAACCGAGGAAACTTCTTACTTCCTGAACATTTCTAGGCGCTTTTCAATCCACAATTACCTCAATCTTGGCTGGATCAACTTGAATACCCTTGGCTGACACCAAGAAAGACCCCTCTCGAAGCCAAAAGTCACACTTACTAAGCTTCGCAAATAAATAATGCTCCCTCAAAACTTGCAACACTAACCGAAGATGCTCTTCATGCTCACTCTCATCCTTCGGGTATACCAAAATATAATAAATAAATACTACTACAAATCGATTGAGATATAGCCTAAACACTCGGTTCATCAAATCCATAAAAGCCGCAGGTGTATTGGTCAAACCAAATGGCATCACAAGGAACTCAAAGTGGCCATATCGCGTTCGAAATGCAGTCTTAACCACATCCGCATCCTTAACTTGAAGCTGGTAATAACCCGACCGAAGATCAATCTTAGAGAAAATACATGCACCTCTGAGCTGATCAAACAAATCCTCGACTCTAGGTAAGGGATACTTATTCTTCACTGTGACCTTATTAATCTGCCTATAGTCGATGCACATCCTCAAGGTACCATCCTTCTTCTTAACAAATAATGCCAGAGCTCCCCATGGAGATGTGCTGGGTCTAATAAACCCCTTATCCAATAACTCTTGTAATTGAGTTTTGAGTTCTCTCAATTCTATAGGAGCCATTCAATAAGGTGCTTTAGAAATGGGTGAATTACCTGGCACTATCTCTATGGACAACTCTACCTCTCTCTTCGGAGGTAACCCAGGCAACTCACTTGGAAAAACATCTTCAAACTCCCTAACCACTGGGATATCCTCAATCTTAACTTGAGCACGCTTAGAATCCAACACAACCGCTAAGAATGCATCACAACCCTTCCTCATAAACCTCTTAGCTTGCATAGCAGAAATCACATTACCCAAAGATCCCGAGCCTAAACCCTTAACCAAAATCGGGGACTGATCTCTATCCTGCAACACAACCACTTTCCTATGACAATCAACCACTGCTCGGTGCTTACTTAACCAGTCCATTCCCAAGATCAGATCAAATGCACATTTTAACCAAACAACACACAATTAAAGCTTTATATCACCAATTGATCAATATCCATAATAATTAGGCTAACATAAACCTTATTCATCATCCAAATTTCCAGAAAATCCATCAAAACACAAAGTTACCAATATGCATTAAAACATAACATTCCCAAACCTGATAACTCCTAAGCTCCTAGTTACAAGCTCCACTCCCACTTGCCTTCTCTTTACCTTTGGGATCCTTAGGAGGCACTTCAAAGCAAGAACACCCAAGAAACACACACAAATTAAAAACTCTAACTCAAAACACACATACTAATCAAACCAAGAAGAAGATAAAGGGGAAGAAGGAACTCAATGACTTACCAAAAAGCTCTAGAGAATTACCAAGATCCACCAATAAGACAGCCAAGAAAAGAAGGAACCAAGGTGCAGCGAGAGGAAAAGGAAGAAAGAAGAAGCAAAGGAGGGAGGAGGAAGAGAACAGGAGAGCTAGGGCAGAATTCTGCTCTCTCTTTCTCTCTCCTCTCTTTATACCCCTTCTTAATTTCCCTTGCCACATGTCACCTTGTGATTGGTGGGTTTTGATAATTCACACCCTACAACAAAGCATGACACTACACACAAGACTAACCTTCATAAATTTACACACTACTCCCCTATAAGCATGCACACACCAACAAAACCCACACACACACACACCCTAATATCATACATGCACCCACACTCTAATAAATCCCACAAAACATGCATATAATCCAAAATACCATTAACACATGCCAAAACACTCACAGACACACATGCAATCATGGCTTAAACTACTAGGGGGAAAATGGGGTGTGACACTAATATTTTGTATGCATAATTTGAATGATTTGAAATGATATTTGAAGTCATATTGATCTTAAATAATGATTTAGTTTATGTTGTAGTTGTGGAATTGATTGAAAATATGGGAATTGACATGTAGAGTATATAGGGGGAAATTCTGCCCAAAGTCACATTTGACCCTGGATAGTGTTTTGGCCATAAATTGCTCTACCGACCCCCAATTTAGATGAATCTAGTGGCAATTGAAAGTTAAGATCCATATCTACAAATTTATAAAGAGTTTAAAGCCTAATTCCAGCTCTAAGACCCTTGAATGTAAGCTTGAAAATGAAGTACTAGTTCTATCCGAGTAATGAGAGTAGTTTTTGTTCCTAGGGCATATCTCATAGGATATAAGTCCAAATTGAATGATTTTTATGCCATTGGAAACATAGAACATAGGGAAACAACTGTCTACAAGGAATTTAGCTTATAAATGCCTCTAGCTAGGTGAAAAATAGCGTGCAAAGTTGGACCTGAAATCTACCCTATGCAGAGTAAGGAAGAATGGGTTTACTCAACTATCAGGCATTCCTGCCTGCCGTGTAAAAGCATTTTGCTGCTACAGTATTCAAATTTTGACACCCTACATGGTGGCCAAGGATTTTTGCCCACTATGTGACCTCAGTTTTTGACCCAAACATGAGTTTTTCTCACCGAAATGACCCCAAAACTTATTCAGACCTTCCTGGATGTTTTTTGTACTTGACCACTACATGTCTAAGGACAAATAATGATGGTGAGGTTGTGTAATATATGTTTAAACCGTAGGTTAATAAAGGGAACTAAAAGTATACTAAGTGATTATATGTACATGAATGGTATATATGCATATATAAATGATTGACGATATATAATATGCAAAAGTAAACCTATATAAAGATTAAATGGACATAGATAAGTAGATAATGACATGATAGAGGATTTAAACATGACTTCAAGTGTTAAAATATAGTTAATGGTTGGAAATGATAAAATACATGTATATTGCCACAAGTAAAGTCTATATTTTAAATGATATGAACAAAATATTTATAACTATACAAAGGTGAATGAGTTATGCATGAACATGACTCTATAGAAATGCATGTAGAAAGTGTACATGATATTTAATTGTCAATTATGTAATAGCATTATATGCATATGCGTGGCATTCATAGATAATGGTTTATTAGCATTAAATGAGCTTATTAAATGTGTGTATACGATAACAAGAAAAGTTTATATATTATAGCTATACAAACAAAAGATCTAAGCATGATACGAGTATAGGAAATATGTATGAATACGAACTTATGATTTTCATAATTTTTCATATAGCACTTGTGCTAAACATGTACATGGATATGGTAAAGAATTAAAAGAGATGATATAGATACAGAAGCTTGCAAAGTGTTTGAGCTATGGATAGATAGGCATGCCTATAAAGATATAGTTGCGGCTGCTATAGCCTGACATGTGAATCGTGTCCATAGCCTTGGCACCATTGGTGTCCATAGCATAATTTCTTATGAGACAACAATGTCTCCTTATTTTTGATACTGAATATTCAGTATCCATAGCCGATACCCATAAGGTATCCATAGCTCTCATTATCCACATCTATGGATTATGTGCATGCTGAAGAAGATTAAAGTATAAAGATGAAAGTTATATGAGCAAAAGAATACGATAAAGAAAAAGTATATATGGTAATAGTATATGATTGTTAATGATTCATGTTATAGTATTTGTTATAGATAATCTGTTTGTATTATTTGACAAGATGAATAGGAATATGCAGCCATATAGATTTAAATATTTATATATAGACAAAAGTATGTACAATATATGTATGCATAAAAATGTGATGATTAAAGATAGAAATAAATATAGATAAAATATAGAAAAGTAATGAGATTATGCTTAATATTGAAAACCAATCAATACATTTACATATAAAATATAGATAAAATATAGATAAAGTAATGAGATTATACTTAATATTGAAAACCAATCAATACATTTACTTATAAAATTCTATCTATAGAGTATGAATGCATGAATTTATAAGTATATGTATGCTCAGTTGTGTGTGAATATGTTTCACTACCTCTATAAAAGGCAGTCTATTTCATATCGGCTCCCCACTAAACTTTATGCTTACAACGGATAAATCCGTGTAGGTTCAGGATTTCAGTTATAACTTGGAGGACATTCCGCAAGGTCGAAAGCCAACACAATATAGAGGTGAAGTTATTTGTAAATTTTCTATTATATATAGTTACAGATATATAATATGTAAAAGATAATTCTTTTATAAAAAGCACTCGGTACACAATGTGTATATGAATATTGTAAATGGATATTTTTATGCAAATTTCAATGTATCATATGTACATATTGTAAGCACCGTGTCCCGGAGCGGTCCGGATCAGAGGTTGCCCTGTGATGAAATCGGTGTCCAAGCCTGTATGGGAGGTTGGATTTAGAGGTTTTAGCCCCGCGTTCCATGAGAAGTGAGGTTTTTATCATTCCTGGGCCGAAGGAGAGGAAAACAGAGGTTTTTTTCGAGTCAAAGGGCTTTTTGTCCTCCACAGACGGCCAGCCCGTCTGTCGAGCCGGCCCGTCGCTCCGAGTCACCGACGGCTCTAGGTATTTTCTGACGCCCGTCGAAAAATCACCGCCCCTGTCAGAATGCCGCCTGGTTTCCCGGAGCACGCAACCCTTTCGACGCCCGTCGGTGGATGTGGCAGGGCCGTCGGACTAATCCTTGTGTCAGAAGGATTCTTCCGACGCCCGCCTCTATACACCGACGCCCGTCGGTCGTGTCTGGCTATAAAAGCTCCGGATTTTCATTTGAAAAGGGTTGGAAAAATTTTCAGAAGAGGAAACTCTGCCCAATTTCAAGCACATTTTCTCTCTCTTCCAAAAACACTTTTTCTAAAGAAATCTTTTGAATCAAGGATCAAATCAATCAAAGGGAACTAAAAGCTAATTAGTTTTCTTTAGATTTTGACTCCAAAATCGATCTTCTGAGGGATTGAAGGTGAAATATCTCATTTTCTCTCTTTAATCTTTCATCGTTGCTTCTCGTGGAACGCGCGGGGCTTTAACCGACACAAGAATCTCACCTGAAGCGATTATCTGAGGGTAAATATTCCGGATTATTTCTCCATATTTATTTCTCATTTTGTGCAATTTTTGAATATCTATCATTATTTTCTTTTATCTTGACTCCCTTATCTCTTTTTGGGATAAAATTATTTTTTTGACTTTGAAAAGGTTTTTTTCTCTCCCTCTCCATTCTGTTTTTTTCGGAGACAGAGGTGACCGACGGGTCATCTTTATCACCGACGCCCGTCGGTCACCCACCTACAGACGCCCCTCCTTGAGTGACAAATGGGCATATCGGATACCCGAACCGACGCTCGTCGGTCAAACAAGGAAGGCCGTCGGTGGGTTCTGTCTCCCTCCTTTTAAACATTTTTTTATCTCTTCCAAGTCTCCTTGACTCCTTATGTGTTAATTTTATGTATATTAACCTCTCTTAACTTTCTGTGAGTGTACATCGGTCCTCCTGGATTATTTCGAGCTTGAGCGGCTATCTACCATGTTTGGAGGATCTCGTCCGGTTTAGTTTCCTAATCCTCTTGTTTCATTTCTTTTATTGATTATCTTATATATGTGGATGTACTCCTTTTATATCCCGTTGATGTATAAAAATGACTCAATGGTTTTATATTTAATAAAATGAGGTTTACACAAAACAAAGGTCCAATGCCCTATTTCCATCAAAAAGATCATCACAAATAAAAATCCCCAATTTTAATAACGATGCATGTGAGGACCAAAGTCCTCAAAATAAGCAATATCCCAATTTATGCATGCGTCGCACATTTATAAAAGGGAGTTGTATTCCGCTCCTTGTATTTATTGTAATCTATTGCTTTCATTATTTACTTGATCATTTACGGCTTTCCGAATGTGAATAAATGCGCCTTTTAATCAACTGCATAGTGTGGAGAGAGAACGAATTAATGAAATTAAAATTTGATCATAAACTAATTGAGGTAGAAATAGATGAGAAATCCCGGACCCAGCTCTGGTCTTTGGGCTCAAGAGGTTAGAGGTTATCCTCCAAAATACTTCTTGGGTCACGAGACTTTAGCGCTAATCCTAGGCTCTTTAGGGTGAGAAGTTCACCTTCCATGATCCCTCTAGCTGGCCCAAAATGGATACCAAGAGTAGTCTTAGGCTCTCCGAGGCGAGAGTGACTTTCCCAATGTTCTATTGGGTGGCGACTCCATGATACCTCCTTGTTGCCCAACATAGACGCACTTGCGATTTATTGCAAGCTGTCAACGGACCCGCAAATGCCCCGATCGCCCACGTGCAGGCGGTCCGAAAGGGCGGCGCTCGGGATCCGGCGCGCGTCACAGTGGCGACTCCACTGGGGACGTTTATGGTTCGAGATTTCAATTCGAAAATACCTCGCTTAACATTTATGATCAAAATTTAATTCATAAATTCGCTTTCTCTTAAAATTGCATTCGCATATCATTAGAGCCTTAGAATACGCTAGTTTGGTCCCTCTTTTAGCCCCGGTGCGTTCCTGAAGCACCTCCTCATTTTCACTCAATTTGGGGAAGTGTTAAGGATAATCACCAGCCCAAGCCACATACCTTAATGGTATATCAAAATGGTGACCCGATCGGTCGTTACGCTTGTGATGAGCTAGACCCGTCGGCAGGGATCATGCTTGGGTAGCCTCAAAGAAACATCTCCCTTGTCCAAAGCTCATGTAATGGCTATAGTTAGTTTCCACAGGTGAAACAAACCTTAATCTCATGCTTGCTGTATGGATCCTCATGTATTGGATGAGTCCAAATGTCTCGCTTGGTAACCTAGCCAAAGGCTATCATGCCCCGGTAGGGCCATGTCGAAATCTATGGAGCGTCCGAATACGTGACGATCATTGTCCATCCGCTTGTACATTAGCATAGGAGTGTTATGCTGCCGGTTTTCCGCCGCGCACCATACGCGTCCATCGGGTCCCTCGTTGACCCTTGGGCTAATCCCACCTAGGAAAGAGACTGCACGACCACGTGTGTGGGAGAAATAAGGGTGGAAGGACCTACTTGCTTGCTTGTGCTCTGTAAGTGTTGCATATCACGATCATGCATTATACCTACATTTCATGCATCATTCTAACTTTTGTCCCTGCAGCCATCATAGATCTACCCAAGTGGACTAGATCACCAACCGGGTGACTGATCCGAGTTCTTACTCCTGAGCTGTCAGATAGAGAGGGCCTACCGGAGATCTTATCAGAAATCAGTGGTACAGTATCTCAGATGGCAAACTCGCCTAGGGGGGAAGACGCCACCAGGGCCATGATTGCGGAAGAAGTGGGCCGCCGTTTTGAGGAATTCGATGGCAGGATGATGAATATGTTGACCGCCTTGGCACAGCAGAACGCTCCACAGAATCCTCCTCCTCCTCCAGTGAGACAGAATGAGCCTGAAGAAGAAAGGGTTGAAAGGCGAGAAGAGCCCGTTAGGCCGCCGCCGGTAGAGTTAAGATCAGTGGCCTCGGGAGAGTTGAGAAGAAGGCCAGTGTTGAGAATTGATGACGATAGAGATATCGAGGATGATAGGTTGAGCATGGCATCTGAGAAGGGGAAGGCGCCTCAAGCTGATGACTTTATTCTAAAGAAGATGGAAGAGAGGTTCGAGGCTATGGCTCGTATGATAGGCAGAGCTCATGGGATGAATCCGGAGGATAGGGAGTTGGACGGAGAGGACTCGATCCCTTATAACTTCAAAATGTCGGATGTGCCGAAGTTTGATGGTACTTCTGACCCCACCGCACATGTGAAGCAATATTCTCTGGTCATGAAGGGGACCACATTGTCCAAGAAGCAGAAAGTGGAATACTTTTTTCTGAGTCTGACCTCTCATGCCATAGACTGGTATCATGGCTTGGACCGTCGCACTAAAGAAGATTGGGATCTGCTCACTGAGGAGTTTCTGAAGTAGTATGACTGTAATACCAGAATGGAGGTGACTCTGAAAGATCTTGAGCTACTTCAGCAGAAAACCGGGGAATCTTTCCATGAGTATCTTACCCGATGGCAGAACCGAGTAATGGAGATGCGCCGAAAGCCTGACACCCAGGATCAGATTCGTCTTTTCATTAAGAACGCGAGCCCGTACTTGAAGGAGGGATTGAGGATGAAGGGGTTGAAGGACTGGGAGTCTCTCAAAGATATAGCCATCGAAGCAAAGGGAGAGTTCTTAACCCGGAAAGCTAGCAATGACAATTTCGCCAAAAGGGCTAACCCCGGTCAAGGAACCAGCAGGCCGGCGGGTCCCAGTAACAGCACTAGAAGAATGGGTGAAGTGTCTGCTACTGAGGTAACCACCCAGAGGAAGTTTTCGAACTTGGGAAGACCATTATCCTGGGTCCTGAGGAGGTTGATGAAGGAGGGAAAATTGCGCCCTCTGACTCCTAGGCCAGCTCTGACACAAGGGAAACCAGGACATAAGGATAACGAATTCTGTTCATTCCACCAGCACTCAGGCCATATCACTGATAAATGCAAGGCGCTCCGGCACTCTATCCAAGACTTGATTGATAGCAAGCAGATCTCTGACCCTGAGAAGAGAGAAACTGAGAAGAAGCCCGGTTACAATGCCGTACCACCACCCGTGTTTATGATCCAATCTAGCCTGCCAGAGTGGTACGTGCTACAAGATCTGTATGGGAGTGAGAAGTCCGCTGCTGGTAATTCCGAGGATAGGAAGGAGAAAGCAGTGGTGGCGACCCTTGATTGCTGGTCTAGCAGTGAAAGCGGTAGAGAAGCCGAGGATGAAGAAGGGTTGAACCTTGATTTGTGGGGCTCTGATGGAGACGAAGGAGAGATAAGCGCTGTGACGAGGAGTGGAAGGGTGATCCCCGAGATTACGAAGCTACCTGAGCCGGTACAGCCATCAGCAGAGAAAGAGCCAGAGGAGGGGCAGATTGTTAGGCAGTTGAAGAAGACCGCGGCTCAGATATCCATTTGGGATCTATTGAGGCAATCCCCCTCTCATAGGCAGAAGGTAGTAGAAGCTTTGGTTGAGGCCACAGTCGCTACCACTATTTCCCCGTCGGAACTTTTTGGTTTAATTAAGGGAGGATCCGAGGAGAGATTGGTCTTTTCTGATGCCGACCTACCTATTGAAGGACGCAACCACAACCGACCCTTGTACATTAAAGCGCAGATTAACGATAAGCACACTGCTTGCGTTATGGTGGACGACGGGTCTTCTATCAATGTGTGCCCTTTGATAGCTTTGCAAGCTTTTGGTTTAAGCGAGGATATGCTCAGCGGATCAGATCTGACTATCACAGCCTACGATAACTCGAGGAGGCAAGCCTCAGGAACCTTCAAGACTTTGGTCAAGACAGGACCTATCGAAGTGGAGGTTGAATTTGTAGTTCTGCCCATCCCTGCTAACTTCTCAGCTTTGCTTGGGAGACCCTGGTTTCATAAATTAGGGGGAGTGCCATCCACACTGCATCAGACGATAAAATTCCCACACGAAGGGGAGGTGGTGACTATCAAGGCGGCCAGGGAAAACCAGGTCTCAGCGCTGGAAATTACCAATTAGCCATTCAGCGGCTTCCACGTGTCTATGATAAGGGAGGAGTACGGGTCAGTGGATAGCCCAGCTGTGGTTAATATGATAAAGAAGATGCATTATCTTCCTGGGGCTGGATTGGGCAGAAACTCCCAAGGATTGCAGACCTCAATCACCACTCGAGGGCAGAAGAACCGGAAAGGCCTGGGGTATAGAGGTGGCTTCGACAAGAAGAGGGTGGCAGACAAGATCCCCCACATTTCAGAGAGCTTTGTGCCAGCATCCTCAGTTTGTGCATATACTGGTGAAGATGAGCCGCAATGGGTAGAGGGGAAGATTGTCCCTGGCTTCGAGATTTTTAATGATGTGTATGACTGGCATGTCGGGTTCGTCAAGACTGCTGAAGACTTTTGGGATGAGGAAGTCATGACTCAGGGTATCACTTGGGACAAGTGCGAGCTTGAGGAGGTCGTTACTGAAAAGATGGTAACTGCCAGGCTAAAAGGGAAGGAGAAGATAGCAGAGTTAGGGCTGAAAGTCGAAGATTTGAGGATTTCCCCAGACGTGCCTGAAGGGCCTTTGCTAAATCAGAAAGTTAGTGAGCAAGCTGCAACAGCATCAACCTCGGGAGTGGCGGAAGAAGACTCTAGCCTAGATTGTCTTTTTATTCCAGAACTCTTTTATGATGTAAATGATAACTATAATATTATTAATAAGATAAATAATTTCACTTATTTGTGCGATGTTTCTAATGATTTCAACATGCATGAACATGATCATATTCCATCAATTTTTGACATTGACTCCACTGGCACAACGCCTTTTAATCTTGGAACCTCGGAAAATCCGAGAGAAATTCTAATAGCATCAAACATAACTCCTGCGGAGAAAAAAATTTTGAGAGAATAATAAGAAAACATGAAAAAGTCTTTGCCTGGACCTACGAGGACATGCCGGGGATTGACCGAGACGTGGCGGAGCATGCCATCCCGACTTACCCAAATTGCAAGCCTGTGAAGCAGAAGTTGAGAAGGCTAAGACCGGAATGGGCTGACAAGGTTAAGGAGGAAATTCGACAGCAGATTGAAGCCAAGTTCCTCGTGGAAGTCCAGTATCCTACATGGCTGGCAAATGTGGTCCCTGTAGCAAAGAAGAACGGAAAGGTCAGGGTGTGTGTGGATTATCGAGATCTTAACAAAGCCTGCCCTAAAGATGATTTTCCACTACCCCATATCGATGTATTGATAGACAGTGCCGCCAATTGCGCGATGTACAGTTTTGGGGACGGTTATGTGGGCTACAACCAGATCCTGAACAAGAGAGCTGACCGGGTTAAAACTGCTTTTATCACAAAGTGGGGCACCTATGCCTATCGGGTCATGCCTTTCGGCCTGAAGAATGCAGGGGCCATGACACGACCTCAGCAAGTGTACTGAATCGACAAGTAATATAATGGAGTAAAATTATGACTCCGAGTTATCGTACCCAAGGGACTGAACACGCAAGTTATGAAAATTGAATGTATGCTAAAGAATTCCCAATTAATTGAATTGATTAAATTAACTAAACTAAAACTGATAAATTAATCGACTGCTGTAATGATTAAGCAAAAACAAATTAAGATGACATTAAAACTAACAAAGATAAAAGTAAATAAAAACGAGAAAAGATATCAAATTATAAAAGCGTTGTTCAAGTTCACTCATCCACCCCTTACCCAAATATGAATAAAATCAATCTATGACTCTTATATGAAAGAAATTGGGATAACCCTCTTAACCCAAGCGTCCCATTCCGGAGCAAGCTACTCTAATTGCATAACGTCCCATTCCGGAGCAAGCTACTCTAATTGCATAACGTCCCATTCCGGAGCAAGTCATACAACTAGCCTAATCACGGGTCTAAAATCCTAGGTTCGGTTTGCTTTCCCATTCCGGAGTCAAACATCCCAAAACCTCATTATTTCGCTCATCACTCAAATCTTAAATCATAAAATCATGTTCATTTAGATTCCCATTCCGGAGTAGTCTAAACATCACAGCAAACATGATAGAAAATTCTGAGAATAAAATACATTCATGGCATCCAATTAACAAATTCATTCACCAACATAGACTTATGAAATAAATCATTGATCACAATTGGAAACTGAACTGAAAAACTAAAATCCATAAACAAGCAATAAACACCAGCAAAATAAACCAATCTTTCATACATAAACTCAATAGGTGTTCATAATTCACATCTTAGATATAGGAGATTCAGAGATCCCCCGAACAACTAAACGACTACTCACAATCCATTACAAAATCAAAAGAGTAAAAGAAAGAATAAACCCTGAAATTCATTGAGAAAATCCCGGTTGAATTGCTCGATCTTCGATCTCTTTCTTCAAATCTTCAATGGAGAAAATAACTAAAATTCTGGAAAAACTAAGAACTAGCAAAACTCTTGAAATTTAACTATGAAACTAAAGCAATTTAATCTCAATTACTAATCGAAAATCAAAAACAAGAACGAAAATTGAAGTTTAGGACCGAAGAATATCTCTCAAAATCTCAGCTGCAAAAACTAATAACCAAAACTAACTAAAAAAATCGGAACCCTAGCCAAATAGAAAAGTTTGTTTTTATAGTTCCAGATGGATCACGGTGACAATGAAATTCATTGTCACCGTGTTCAGTCGAGAATTTCAAATCCGTTCACTCACAGGAAATGGGTCACGGTGACAATGAAATTCATTGTCACCGTGAGGTCTTCGAAGTTTGCTTCTGTCCAAGATTTAGCTATGTCACGGTCACAATGAAATTCATTGTGACCGTGATGTATGTGCTTCTTTGATTCTGCCTTAAGGATTTTTATGTCACGGTCACAATGGAATTGATTGTCACCGTGACATACCTCCTACTTGCATTCTGCCCAATCGTTCACGATGTCACGGTCACAATGAAATCCATTGTGACCGTGACCCATCTAGGCCAGCTCCTGACTTCCACTTCTCTTCATGTCACGGTCACAATGAATTTCATTGTGACCGTGATGTAACTAGAACCTCACCTGCAAAGTGTCATAAAAATCAATCAAAAACTATCTATAATGCATCAAAATTCCAATTTGACTAAAATTAGTAAAATCAACCTAAAGGAAACAAAACCTAACACAAAAACACAACTAAACACCTAAAATCATATAAAAACACTATGAAAACTAAACACTATATTGAAGTTATCAAAATACCCCACACTTAGACTTTGCTCGTCCTCGAGTAAATGAATTATCCAAATTCCTGAAATTTCAAACTCTAACTCAGAATATGAAAACTTAACAACAGTCATAGCACCAAGCAGAAGGGTCTTAGTTACAAAATTCTCAATTCAGTTTATATCAAATAATTTCACTTGTGTGTGCTAGGCTCAAAACAAATTTTCTCTTTTCAAAACAAAACAACCAATGCATTCCAGTAATTGAGCAAAGAAATTAAATATGCAAATGAATTCGCATATAGGTTTCGCGCTTAAAACTCAGGATAATCATACGCCTCTCCTTTAGCACCGGAACCACAAGGGTCATCTCCACTTAAACAACTCAAACCAAGAATAGAATCAAAAGGACTTATTCCAGGGTTGTAATGTTAGGTTAAGGTATTGGCTAACAAGAAAAGTTAAAGAATTCAAACAAAGAATTTGCCACTTTACCTAAGATTCAACTAACCAAACTGAACAAAATTTTCCAGATCCTACCTTCAATTCACCCATAATTTCCAATGTTGTCTACTTCTCCATACATAATATGCATTGAACTCAACAACAACAAAATGATGAATTTCCCTTTTAATTCACTTTTAAATCCAATTCCGTAATTATGAGTATATCTTTCTCTACTCAAAGGTACCCCACAATTGAATTTTTCTATATTCAATACATCAAAATTGACCAATAGAAACCACAGAACTCATCAAACTTTCATCATCATTTCTTCTTTTGTTTTTTCTTTTCTTTTTTTCTTTATTTTTCTTTTTCTTCTTTTTTTTTATTTTTTTTTTCTTTCTGGGGTACCCAAAGTCTAGAATTTCTTATACCCATCTAATGAGGGAAAGTTTAACACCATACTAAATAATGCCCACAAAATTCAACAATTCTTCTCACACTTCCACTATTTCAATAATAGATACTCTTATTCAACTTTCAATGATATTCCAACCCAATCCTAGAGTGGCTAATTCTTAGAAACGGGTAGGCAAAGGCATTTAGGCTAAATGGTAAAATAATAGTGTAACAAGAAAATTTCGTAGTACGCTTTTAGCATACTAAATCAGCTCAACGGGGCTAGCAATGGAAATAATATAAATAGGTAGGTCTAAAGCTGTTTAAAAGTGGCTGTCAAAGAACAAATTGCCTTAATCATGTCCTAAACTTGTTTCAGTTATTATCATGTTTCGAAGGGTGATGAGGAAGGTTCTAATTATCCTACCATTCCTTCACTCAAAAACTCTTACGCACTGGATTTTTTTTAATTTTTACAAACAAGCCTATAGTGCATAAAAGATTTGAAATCACAAGATATATAACCGATTGAGATTCTATTTGCTTCTAAAACTTCCAACTACTCGTATGCCAAGATCAGTTTTTAAGATATACTATTCTCCAATTAAAGTTCAAAACATTCACAACAGGAATAACTGAGGTTAAGCTAAACTAAGATAAGGATATTTAGGCAACCGTAATAAAGTGCAAATAAACTAAAACAGAACTAACCATGCATCATACATCAATGGAATGACTGTTAATTACATGTATAATGCAAAATTAATGTCTCCTACCCCCCACATAAAAAACTTGTTGTCCCCAGCAAGTAATAATATTACAGATCAAAAAGAAAAATAAAAATAAAATAAACAAAAGTCAAAACAAAAGATAAGGGTCTCCCTGATCATAGATCGGATGATGGTGGCGGTGGGGGGAAATGTGCATCAAATCTGGACGTCAAAGACGCCAGGCCATAGAGCACTTGCTCCATCTGAGATCGGAGCTCAGTCTGGGTGGCGGAAATACTATCCATCCGCTCCATAAGCGCGTCATAATGTGCTGAAGATAACGGCTGGGGCTCGGGGGCTGGGGGAGCGTGTGCCTCTGGATCGTCCTCCTGCTCATGTGGTAAACCGCCCAAACCTCGCTCAACTCCATGTAAATACTCCTCCCTAGTGGACAACCGAAAACCATCGGCCATTGTCACATCCTTCACGAGTACCTTCATGTTGATGAGCATTTTCTGATCGATGGTGGCAACAGAAGGCAGTGATTTGTATTTTTTTAATGGATGGCGGACGCGCTTGGCAATGGCGGTTACAAATCCTCCCAGTGCAATTTTTGTCACTTTCTTAGACTTCCATTGCATCTCCTCCAGTTTGTGCCAGAAATGAGTGGCGCCATTTATTCGGACACCCTAGATCATGCACGCAAGAAACAGGGCTTCCGGCAAGTTCACTTGGCCCGCTGAATCGGCATGGCTGAGCAAAGATAAAGAAAAAAATCTGTGGAGGATCCGCAAAATGTGACTGTTCAGATGATGGGCCTTCGTTTTTCCTGAGACATATTGTGTGGCAGTCACAGTATCTCGAATGATTGCCCACGCGCCATCTTTAGTGTAATCCTCATACCAATCCGGAACCAAATGTGGAAATCCAAGATATTCTGAAAATTCATGGAAGGTTAGGTTATACTCAATCGAGTCCAAGAGAAATGAAATAGAACCTGGATCCGTGATGAGATTGCGGCCTGGTCTATACGTGACAGTGGACACAAAATCCCTCGTCAAGGTGGGGTAGACTTTCTCGTTGAGCATAAACACCCGCTCCCAGCCAATTTGGGTGATAAGTTGCTGGACTTCATCTTTTAAGCCAATTTTCTCCAGCAATCCAAAATCCAAATAGCTCGTTGGGATGAACGAGCATTTGGTGAACCTGGCATATGGAACCTTCTTAGCAGCTGGAACCCAGGTTGGCACCTTCGAAATGTCTACAGAATCCACGCTGGGGGGTTGGCTGCCAGAGCTCGAAGCGAGGGCGGAGCTTTTGCGTTTCGGAGCCACTGCACGAAATGGAAAAAGTCAAGTTCAATAGCATGAGATGGCATCAACAGCAATGGATTTGGAAAATACAGCAGAAGGTCAAGTTTTATTCTAACTTGGGGCAATCTCTTAATTCCAATTGAATAACATAAAAGATTCAATAATGCAGGAAGAATTCAAATGACAGAAGCATAATCCAGCAAGAGATGTGAGCAAATGCAGTCTTAAACCCACAAAATGCAATTAAAGGTTAAAAGAATTCGAGCTACTGTCAAAAGGAAAAATTGATAAATGAGAAACAACACACTCATTTGAACATTATTGCGAAAGAATCTTGGCATTGCAAATTGGCAGGGATTGGAAAAATAAGAAAATCATTCATTAAGACCTTTAGTCGAACACCTGGTATGCCGATAAGTTACTGAGTAAATGAAAGCTCAAAGGTCATACTAACAACCCACAATGTCAACAATCAGGCATTACAATACAAATTAAACCATTAAAAACCAGCAATTTCCATTATGAACCAAGAATTTGAAAAAAATTTCAATTTAGATCATATATACACACTTGCCCTAACAACCCAACCCAACTCGTTCTTAAAAAAAAAACAAATTGAAATGGGGAAGTACGAATTTATGGGATGCACAGCTTGAATCGAAAATCATCCAAGAAGAAAAACAATAAACATCAGCACAGGAATCGCCTCAATCACAGGCATAGAAATCAATGTAAACAGGGAACGCAGGGAGGAAGAAAGAAAAAAAAAACAAATAAATGAATTGAAATAGAATCAAAAAGGAAGAGAAAATTACTTACTTGTTGGAGGAAATCCGGAGTGATGGTCTAAAGAGAGAAAAGATACACACGGAATGCAGAGAAAAATAAATCGTGCTCGTGAGAGTGAAAGAGGTGTGAGAAAGTGAGAAAGAACAAATAGAAAACTTGGGTTTTTAAAACTTCCTTTCATTGGTCACGGTCACAATGAGTTTCATTGTGACCGTGACACATAAAAAATTTGCATTCCAAAATTGAACCGCCATGGGGTCACGGTGACAATGAAATCCATTGTCACCGTGACATTACCAAATTGGAAGACAGAATCAAATGTGCAATATGTCACGGTCACAATGAAACTCATTGTGACCGTGACATAACCCAGTTTGAAAACAGAATGTCACTCACTCTACCTCACGGTGACAATGAAATTCATTGTCACCGTGACATGTGCACCCCTCAAAACAGAATGTAACTTACCTGATGGTCACGGTCACAATGAGTTTCATTGTGACCGTGACATGTGCATCAACCAGAATCCAGAATGCATCCTCCTTTGATCACGGTCACAATGAAATTCATTGTGACCGTGTCTACCTGCACACTTGCACACATTCATCAATTTCTCCAAATCTCTTGATACAAATGTTTTGAATCTTTTCCAACAAAACATAATTTCTCTTCTAAACCTAAAATTTACAAAATGAAACAAGATTAACTTCCTAGACAAAATACCATTAAATGATACAGATAAATGAAGATAAAAAGTAGTTCTGCATTTCACAAGTCCGCAGCTGGACTTTTAAAACCGTCAAGGATCTATAAGAGTGACGATCGTGGAAGCATTATCAAACGAAGATGTAAAATAAGGCTTCACACGATGTCCATTGACCTTGAATTCTGTCTCACCCCTCGGGTGTTTCAGCGTTACCACTCCAAACCTGTTCACAGCCACTACTTGATATGGTCCCTTCCACCTCGACTTCAACTTACCAGGGAATAATCGCAGCCGACTGTCATAAAGAAGTACATGCATCCCAGGCACAACTTCCTTCCGAACTAACTTCCGATCATGCCGCTTCTTGGTGATGTCCTTGTATTTGGTGGCATGATCATAAGCCCAGAATCGGTGCTCCTCAAGTTCATTCAGCTGCAAAGACCTGCACTTTCCTGCATTCTCAAGGTCAAAATTTAGAAATTTCATAGCCCAATAGGCTTTATGTTCTAATTCCACCGGAAGATGACAGGACTTCCCATAAACCAGCCTAAAGGGGGACATCCCTATTGGCGTCTTGAAAGCAGTCCTATAGGCCCATAAAGCTTCGTCTAACTTAAGGTACCAATCTTTCCTAGAGGAATTTACCGTTTTTTCTAAAATGGCCTTTAATTCCCTATTTGACACTTCTACTTGACCATTAGCCTGAGCATGATATGGGGTTGTGACTTTATGCCTAACGCCAAATTTCTTTAATAAAGCATTGAATTGGTGATTAACAAAATGTTTACCACCATCGCTTATAATGGCTCTAGGAGCTCCATAACGGGTAAAAATATTTTTTCTTAAAAATTCTAACACAATTCGTGCATCACAATTCCTAGTAGCTACAGCTTCGACCCATTTACTAACATAATCCACTGCTACCAGAATATATTCAAACCCGTATGAAACCGGAAAAGGTCCCATGAAATCTATTCCCCAAACATCGAATAATTCAACCTCAAGCACATTTGTTAAGGGCATCTCATCACGTTTGGATATATTTCCTACTCTTTGGCATCTATCACAACTTTTCACATAATATTGGACATCTTTAAACATTGTTGGCCAATAAAAACCAGAAGACAGAATTTTCATTACCGTTCTATTCGGCCCATAATGTCCACCAGCTTCTCCACTGTGACAAGCTGTGATGATTGCACTGGTCTCCGCATCTGAGATACACCGTCTTAACACTTGGTCAGCGCATAGTTTGAAAAGGTAGGGATCATCCCATATGTAGTGTCTCGCATCCGCCTGCAATTTCTTCTTTTGCTGCCATGTAAAATCCTTTGGCATAAAGCCCCCTGCAAGAAAATTAGCGATATTAGCAAACCAAGGTACAGAATTTTCACAGGAAAATACAGCACAAATATGCTCATCGGGAAATAAATCTAAAATTTCCCCTTTTTCAATACGATCATTTTCCAATCGGGACAGATGATCTGCCACAAAATTCTCAGCGCCCTTCTTATCCTTAATTTGCAAATCGAATTCCTGCAACAAAAGCACCCATCGAATCAGCCTCGGTTTTGATTCCTTCTTTGCGAATAAATGCCTCAAGGCTGCATGATCCGACCACACCACCACTTTTGCACCCAGCAAATACGGCCTGAACTTTTCAAACGCATACACTATCGCGAGAAGTTCTTTCTCTGTGGTGGTGTAATTTACCTGTGCTCCTGTCAAAGTGTGACTAGCATAATATATGGCATAAAAAATCTTATCTCTTCGTTGTCCAAGCACTGCCCCTATTGCAAAGTCACTAGCATCACACATTAGTTCGAACGGCAAATTCCAATCCGGAGATATAATCACCGGAGCTGAAATAAGTCGTTTCTTTAAAGTTTCAAATGCTAACATACATGCACTGTCAAAAACAAAAGGAGCATCTTTCATAAGTAAATTAGACAAGGGTTTTGCAATTTTTGAAAAATCTTTAATAAAACGCCTGTAAAACTCTGCATGTCCTAAAAAACTTCTTATGCCCTTAACATTTGTTGGAGGTGGTAATTTTTCAATTACTTCAACTTTGGCCTTATCTACCTCTATCCCATTCTCTGAAATTTTATGTCCTAGCACTATGCCCTCTCTTACCATAAAATGGCATTTTTCCCAATTCAATACCAGGTTAGTCTTTTCACACCTCCCTAATACTAGATCAAGATGCTGTAAACAGCTCTCAAAATCAACCCCATATATGGTGAAATCATCCATGAATACTTCCATAAATTTTTCTATAAAATCATGGAAAATGGCCATCATGCACCGCTGAAACGTAGCCGGTGCATTACATAACCCAAAAGGCATTCTCCGATATGCAAATGTGCCATATGGGCAGGTAAAGGTTGTTTTCTCCTGATCCTCAGGGTCTATTGGAATCTGCATATATCCCGAATACCCATCTAAAAAACAGTAAAACCTATTACCCGCTAACCTCTCTAACATTTGGTCAATAAAAGGCAAAGGAAAATGGTCCTTCCTAGTGGCATTATTTAACCGTCTGAAATCAATGCAGACTCTCCAACCAGTAACTATACGAGTTGGAATTAACTCATCTAGTTCATTCTTTACCACTGTCATTCCCCCCTTTTTAGGCACACATTGCACAGGACTTACCCACTTACTGTCAGAGATAGGGTAGATAATACCTGAGTCTAGGAGTTTAAGTACCTCCTTCTTTACTACCTCTTGCATAACTGGATTGAGTCGCCGTTGAGGCTGAGCTACCGGCTTGCACTCCTCCTCCATTGGGATCCTATGTGTACAGTAGCTTGGGTCAATTCCCCTCAAATCTGAGGTCTTCCAGCCAATGGCTCCTTTGTGCTTTTTCAGCACCTCTAGCAGCATCGTCTCTTCTGCACCTGACAACAAAGAAGAAATGATTACTGGTTTACTCTCATTTTCTAAAAACACATACTTCAAGTGAGAGGGAAGAGGTTTAAGTTCAGCATTTGCATCCCCCTCTTTAGGATCAATTTTCTCCTTATTGTCTTCTATCTCCACACTTGCTATCTCTTGTCCCCTCATCTCTTCTTCACATTCTTCTCCCTCCACTGAATGTAATAGATACTTATTTTCTGAATCAGCTCCCAATTCTTTTTCTTGCATTTCCTCCACACAATCATCTATTACATCCACAAAATATATAGACTCTTTCACATCACCAGATGGATATTTTTGAGCCTTATTCATATCTACCACCAACTCCTCACCATTAAACCTTAGGGTAACCGTTTGACCATTAACGTCTATCAACGCCTTGGCGGTATTTAAAAATGGCCTCCCCACAATCAATGGCACCTTGTGGTCTTCTTCCATCTCCATTACCACAAAATCCACTGGAAAAATAAATTTTCCCACCTTCACTAGCAGATCCTCAATCACTCCCTTTGGTCTCCTCACAGACCTATCTGCTAGTTGGAGTCGCATTCCTGTCTCCCTAAGCTCTCCAAGATTCAGCTTCCTGCATATCGAATAAGGCATTAAATTTATGCTTGCACCTAGATCACATAAAGCATTACCGTAAAAATCTTCACCAATAACACAAGGAAGAGTAAAGCTACCTGGATCTTCCAGTTTCTCAGGAATCTTGTTCATAATAATAGCACTGCAATTTTCTGTTAGTTGTACAGTCTCATGCCCTTCTAATTTCTTTTTATTAGAACAGAGTTCTTTCATGAATTTAGCATAGTTAGGCATATGAGCTAAAGCTTCAGCAAATGGTAAATTTATGTGCAGTTTCTTAAACATCTCTAGAAACCTAGCTTTTTGCTCATTTTTCTTTTCCTGTCTAGCAATAGCAGGAAATGGCAGTTTATTAATATCAAAATCCTCTATCTTAGGATTCACTATACTCTTTCCCTTGTCACTTTTAGGAGCATTTTCTTTAACTTCTAACTTAGAGTTAGAGTTACTTATCGTCCGTGTCGGCTCCTCCTTTTCTGATAAAAGATTTTTACCTTGATCAACTTTCGGTTCCACCTCCTTACCACTCCTCAGTGTAATTGCCTTAGCCTCCTCTTTTGGATTTCGATCTACATTTGAAGGAAATGTTCCTGGTTGCCTCTAGGACACAGAATTTGCAAGCTGTCCCACTTGACTTTCCAAATTTCTTATGGAGGCATCCTGGTTCCGGTTCCACTGCTCTTGAGGCTTCCATCTAGATTCTTGATTTACCATGAATTGCTGTTGGTTATTCATAAACTGCTGTTGACTGTTAATGAATGTAGCCAACATGTCTTCTAGATTTGGCTTTCTCTCTTGAACAGGTGGCCTGGGTTGATAACCCGGTGGGTGGTACTGCTGCCCTTGGTTCTGAGGAGGTGGATATGGTGGTTGATATGGCTGCCCATGGTTTTGATGGATGTTTTGGTTAAAGGGAGCTCTTACTTGTGGAGTAGAGGATGAAGCATTTGGAATTCCATCTTTCCAGGAGAAATTTGGATGATTTCTCCATCCCGGGTTATAAGTGTTACTGTAAGGGTCATTCCTTCTGAAATCTCCCACAGCATTGACATCACCCATTGATCCTCCACTTTCTTGCCCACCTTGCTCCTGTTCATACCATCCACTCTCTTGACCCACAGCAGCTACATTCTGCACTTTTAAACTACTCATCTCCTTCCTCATAGATTCCATCTGTGCCTTCAGCATCGATACCTCATCCACAGCATGTATCCCCTGTCTTCTCGGAACTGCTCTAGGATTAGACCATTGAGCATCATTAGCTGCCATTTCATCCAGTAATTGAAAAGCTTCCTCTGGTAACCTATTCATAAATGACCCTCCTGATGAAGCATCTAATAAGGATCTTGTCTGTGGTGTAACCCCAGAATAAAAAGTGGTCATCAAATGGTAAATTGCTATCTCATGGTGTGGACAGCTTCTCAACAATCTTCTAAACCTTTTCCATGCTTCATGAAAGGGCTCCTCACTCATCTGACTAAAGCCTAATATACTATTTCTGATGTTCGCAGTCTTTGTGGGAGGGAAGAATCTCATCAAAAAATTTTCTTGCAACTGATCCCAAGATCTAATTGACTGTCTAGGTAGCATTTGCAGCCATTCACGAGCTTTTCCAATCAATGTAAAAGGGAACAGCTTTAATCTTACCGCGTCAGATGACACTCCAGGAATTTGAACCGTATCACTGACCTCTAAGAAAATGTCCAAATGTTGTGCAGGATCTTCGACATCTGCACCCGAAAACTGATTTCGCTGTACCATACCGATGGTGGCTGGTTTAAGTTCAAATTGCACTCCCCTGGGCAGCACAATTGTCCTATTATCTTCATTCCATCTAGGCACCGCATAGTCCCTAATTGTCCTCTGCCTAGGGATCTCTTCTCTATTATGCCCCGGATTCTGGTTTTGTGCCCTCAGCACTTGTTCATTTCCAGGAGGAATTTCACCAATAGGAAGCGGATTTTCTTCCATGTTATTAATCCTGTTGGCTCTTAATTGTTGGTGTAAAGTCCTCTCGATTTCAGGATCGTAAGGTGCTATTTGTTCTTGTCTTCTTCTGCTCATACACCTTCAACAACCACCTGAAAAGAATAAAGAATAAATAAAAATAAGATAAAATAAAATAAAATAAAAAAAATAAAAACACACACAAATAATAATCAAGACTTAAAACAACGCCAGTCCCCGGCAACGGCGCCAAAAACTTGACACGACCTCAGCAAGTGTACTGAATCGACAAGTAATATAATGGAGTAAAATTATGACTCCGAGTTATCGTACCCAAGGGACTGAACACGCAAGTTATGAAAATTGAATGTATGCTAAAGAATTCCCAATTAATTGAATTGATTAAATTAACTAAACTAAAACTGATAAATTAATCGACTGCTGTAATGATTAAGCAAAAACAAATTAAGATGACATTAAAACTAACAAAGATAAAAGTAAATAAAAATGAGAAAAGATATCAAATTATAAAAGCGTTGTTCAAGTTCACTCATCCACCCCTTACCCAAATATGAATAAAATCAATCTATGACTCTTATATGAAAGAAATCGGGATAACCCTCTTAACCCAAGCGTCCCATTCCGGAGCAAGCTACTCTAATTGCATAACGTCCCATTCCAGAGCAAGTCATACAACTAGCCTAATCACGGGTCTAAAATCCTAGGTTCGGTTTGCTTTCCCATTCCGGAGTCAAACATCCCAAAACCTCATTATTTCGCTCATCACTCAAATCTTAAATCATAAAATCATGTTCATTTAGATTCCCATTCCGGAGTAGTCTAAACATCACAGCAAACATGATAGAAAATTCTGAGAATAAAATACATTCATGGCATCCAATTAACAAATTCATTCACCAACATAGACTTATGAAATAAATCATTCATCACAATTGGAAACTGAACTGAAAAACTAAAATCCATAAACAAGCAATAAACACCAGCAAAATAAACCAATCTTTCATACATAAACTCAATAGGTGTTCATAATTCACATCTTAGATATAGGAGATTCAGAGATCCCCCGAACAACTAAACGACTACTCACAATCCATTACAAAATCAAAAGAGTAAAAGAAAGAATAAACCCTGAAATTCATTGAGAAAATCCCGGTTGAATTGCTCGATCTTCGATCTCTTTCTTCAAATCTTCAATGGAGAAAATAACTAAAATTCTGGAAAAACTAAGAACTAGCAAAACTCTTAAAATTTAACTATGAAACTAAAGCAATTTAATCTCAATTACTAATCGAAAATCAAAAACAAGAACGAAAATTGAAGTTTAGGACCGAAGAATATCTCTCAAAATCTCAGCTGCAAAAACTAATAACCAAAACTAACTAAAAAAATCGGAACCCTAGCCAAATAAAAAAGTTTGTTTTTATAGTTCCAGATGGATCACGGTGACAATGAAATTCATTGTCACCGTGTTCAGTCGAGAATTTCAAATCCGTTCACTCACAGGAAATGGGTCACGGTGACAATGAAATTCATTGTCACCGTGAGGTCTTCGAAGTTTGCTTCTGTCCAAGATTTAGCTATGTCACGGTCACAATGAAATTCATTGTGACCGTGATGTATGTGCTTCTTTGATTCTGCCTTAAGGATTTTTATGTCACGGTCACAATGGAATTGATTGTCACCGTGACATACCTCCTACTTGCATTCTGCCCAATCGTTCACGATGTCACGGTCACAATGAAATCCATTGTGACCGTGACCCATCTAGGCCAGCTCCTGACTTCCACTTCTCTTCATGTCACGGTCACAATGAATTTCATTGTGACCGTGATGTAACTAGAACCTCACCTGCAAAGTGTCATAAAAATCAATCAAAAACTATCTATAATGCATCAAAATTCCAATTTGACTAAAATTAGTAAAATCAACCTAAAGGAAACAAAACCTAACACAAAAACACAACTAAACACCTAAAATCATATAAAAACACTATGAAAACTAAACACTATATTGAAGTTATCAGGCCACATATCAGAGAATGGCGACCAAGATCTTAAGTGACCTGATTCATAAAGAAGTGGAGGTGTATGTCGATGACATGATGGTCAAATCAGCCACCCGAGAGGGACACTTTGAAGCTCTAGAGAAGTTCTTCACCAGGATCGATAAGTATAATCTGCGACTTAACCCCAAGAAGTGCATTTTCGGAGTGACTTCAGGAAAGCTGTTGGGACATGTCGTCAGCCAGAGGGGGATAGAAATTGACCCAGGCAAGGTGAAAGCTATCAGAGAGATGCCTGTGCCACAAAAAGAGAAGGATGTAAGGAGTTTCCTGGGCAAGCTGCAGTATGTTAGCCGGTTTATTGCCAGGCTCACTTCGATATGCGAACCTGTTTTCAAGCTGCTTAGAAAGAATCAGCCTGTAGTTTGGAACGAAGACTGCCAAAGAGCCTTTGATAATATCAGGGAATATTTGTTAAATCCGCCAGTGCTAAGGCCTCCGCAACCGGTCAAACCGCTTATTCTGTACCTGGCAGTAGAGGACGGCTCAGTGGGCGCCATGATGGCTCAAGAGGATGAATTTGGGGTGGAGTTTGCAATTTATTACCTCAGCAAGAAGTTCTTGCCTTATGAAATAAAATATGCTGAAGTGGAGAAGATCTGCCTCGCAGTGATTTGGGCATCAAAGAAGCTGAGACATTACTTCCACTCATACAAAGTTCAGGCAGTAGCCAAGCAAAATCCGTTAAGATATTTGCAGGAGGCACCGTCTTTGCTTGGAAAGATGGGGAGGTGGCTGCTCTTGCTACAAGAGTTTGATGTGCAATACATCACCCGCAAGACTATTAAGGGGCGAGCTGTAGCTGAATTTCTTGCTGAACATCCTATCTAAGGGGACACCCCCGAGTTTGCCTTTCCTGACGAGAGCATAGGCACGATTTCTGTTCAGGGATGGCAGTTGCACTTTGACGGGGCAGTGAATAACAAAGGAGCTGGAGTCGGGATCATCTTGACAACCCCAGATAATGAAAAACTTCCTCTTGCTAAGAAGCTGAGATACAAAGCAACCAACAATGAAGCTGAATACGAAGCGTGCACCTTCGGGTTAGAAGCTCTAGCTGTGTTGGGGGCAAGGAACGTAGAGGTATTTGGTGACTCGTCCTTGGTAATAAACCAGATCCGAGGTGAATGGGCTGTAAAAGAAGAACGACTAGTCCCCTATGTTCAATATCTGAAAGGGATGTGTGGGCAGTTTGAGATTTGCACTTTCCACTTTGTGCCCAGAGATGAGAACCGTCTGGCTGATGCATTGGCAACCTTAGTGTCAATGTGGGATAACCCTGAAGGAGTGGCCATGAAGCCGGTGCTAATTTCGAGCTCTGATAAGCCTAGTTTTGAAACCGAGCCTGTAATGGAAGTAGAGGCGTCAGATAGGAAGCCATGGTACTATGATATCATGAATTACTTGGAAAACAATAAATTTCCAGAGGAAGCCACTGAAAAAGACCAGAGGATGATACGTAAGTTATCTACTCAGTTCATATCCTTAGAAGGGGTGTTGTACAAAAGACGGTCAGATGGGATCCAGCTCAGGTGCTTGAATGAAAGAGAAGCACGCAAGATAATGGAAGAAACCCATGCAGGTGTCTGTGGGGCCCACATGAATGGTTTGACCTTGGCTAAGAAGATCATGAGACAAGGCTTTTATTGGCTTACGATAGACACTGATTGCTCGAAGTATGTCAAACAATGTCAGTTGTGCCAACAGTACGCAGACCTGAGACACCTGCCGGTATCAGAGCTACATAACCTGACATCACCTTGGCCGTTTGCTGCTTGGGGGATAGATATCATTGGAGAGATTCGCCCTACGGCGTCCAATGGGCACAGATACATCATAGTCGCGATCGACTATTTCACCAAATGGGTCGAGGCAGAATCCTTCAAGAAAATTGACGCAAGGGACATGGCCAAGTTCATAGAGAGGAATTTGATCTGCAGATATGGCCTCCCTCATCACATAGTGTCTGATAATGGGGTGCAGTTCATGGGAGAAACCAGAAAACTTCTCGAGAAATATGGTGTTGAGCATCATAAATCCTCTCCCTGCCGACCGCAAGCGAATGGAGCAGTAGAAGCCGCCAATAAGAATGTGAAGAAGATCCTGTCCAAGATGGTCCAAACCTACAAGGACTGGGCTGAAAAGTTACCCTTTGCCCTGTGGAGATACAGAACGACGGTAAGATCATCTACAGGCGCTACACCATTTTCCCTGGTATACGGAACAGAAGCAGTATTGCCAGTAGAGATAGAACTTAAATCACTAAGGGTGGTCATGGAGGCCCAAATCCCGGAAGCCGAATGGGCGCAGCAGAGGTTGCAGCACTTGAACTTACTGGATGAGAGTAGGCTGAAAGCTTATTATCATAATCAGATATACCAGAAGAGATTGGCGAGAACTTTCGGAAAGAAAGTGAGGAAGCATCCGCTGAAAGAAGGGGACTTGGTGTTCAAACAGATGAGGCCAGGGATACCAGACATCAGGGGGAAATTCAGACCTACCTGGGAAGGGCCGTATATCCTTAAGAAGCTGCTGTCCAAAGGGGCTGCAATCTTGTCAGATAGTGATGGGAACGAATTCAAAGAACCGATCAATGTCGATAGACTCAAAAGGTTCCACGGCTAAAGACCAAAATAAAAAGAAGAGAATAAAATGCCCCGCAAGTCGAAAACCGAAAAAAGGCGGCTATGCTAAAATTGGGCGCCTCGACAGGGTGAAAACCGAAAAAAGGCATCCTGTACAAAAATTAGAGGCGTGAGAGAAAATGTCCGATCGTGAAAACCCGAGAGGGCCGATTGGTAACAGGAGTTGATGCTGTTAAAATTTGGTTTCATGTATTGACAGCGCGTAAGCAGCTGAGTAAATGCCAAAACTGATCATGTATGCTGAAATTATATGGAAATATACACAAAACTCGTGAAATAAGATGAATATTATTCTTTTCACTTTCGTCATTCTCTAGTTCTGCATTAAAAATAAATGTAGCACCAAAAGAAATACACATATAGGCTAAGCTAAGTCCTGCTGCTGCTCTCGCCGATCAGATGCTTGAGCCCTCGGGTCCTGTTATCAGAGGCTGGACTAAGGATCCACTTCTTGTACTCGCTAGTCAAAGATGCAGAATGATTGCCAAACCTCGGGATAACGGTCTTCATGGGTAGTCTACCCCACAGCTCATGATACCGAGAAGCAAACGCGGCCGAGAGATCTCCTCCTCGGAAGGACAGGGGAACCCTCACTATATCCTGGGTCATCCCGAGCTGTCGTGTACATCGAGAGGTGATGCAGAAGGTGGCCTGACGGAGGCCGCAGAGGGGAACACAACCCGATGGCCCGTCGATGACTGCATGAGACAGCGGGTGCCAGGCGGATGTAAAACTGATATCATCATCTGACAGCTCGCCAAATCTGGTAATGCCTTCACCAGCAGTGACACACCCATGCAGTCGTCGACGAGGCAAGAAATGGCTCGGCGAGTACTGGTGAGTAACGCGAGGGGGTGGTTCTGACAGCATCTTCAGTTTTTCCTGTAGCCAGATCTGAAAAAAAAAAAAAAAAAAAAAAAAAAAAAAAAAAAAGCCGCTGGGGTAAGTAGGGTTTACTTCAGGCAAAAATAAGGCACAGGGTTGTGTGAAAATCCGAAAGGACGCACCTCCCGCTAAGAAAAGCTAGTGTGAAAATCCATGAGTGACGCACTACCTTTAAAATAATGACGTACCTGGAGTAATAAGGGGCTGCCGGCAAAGGTTGTAGTGGACCCAGAGCTCACAGCGTCCAAACCCAGTATAGTTTCAGCCAGGACAAGTGGTAGGGGTGACAGTCCCAGATGAAAGTCGCTCAGGACTCCGAACAGACGAGAGTCACCTGTCAAACTTCCTGGAACAACGGTAAGCAAGTTCACCATGCAGAATAAGAATGTGATGCTTACCCGGTATGTGGGGATGTCAGTGAACCGATCCAGAGCCTCGATCAGTGGCTCCAAAGAGAAGGAAAAGCCCAGAGGAATCAGCCGGTTGGCCTCTGAGGAAGATATGCCCAGGGCCAGGGCTGCATCCCGGGTCTGGAATAGGCCACAGCGGGGGACGCAAGGCAGAGCGCTAGGAGGGAACCGTGCTCCCAGAATGGAAGCTAACTCTTCAGGCAAAGGGCACAGTTCCTGATAGGTGAATTGGAAAACATGGAACCGGGGGTTCCAGAAGTGGGTCGCCGCCAGGAGGAGGTTCTGGTCGATTTTCACCCGGCGCAGATATTTCAGCCCAGACAAAAAGGAAAGGGCGCCTTCTCCCCAAGTGTGTTTGTCATCTAAAATACGGTGTATCCTTTGGGCAAGAGGAGAGGACATTTTGAGAAAGATGAAGGACTTAAGATGTGGGAAAATGAAGAGACAAAAATTTTGCAAGATTTTATAGGCAAGCGTCACCGACGGCCTGCCCGTCTCTTCACAGGGACGGCCTAACCG
This sequence comes from Excoecaria cochinchinensis, assembly GCA_947683425.1. Taxonomy (NCBI): domain Eukaryota; kingdom Viridiplantae; phylum Streptophyta; class Magnoliopsida; order Malpighiales; family Euphorbiaceae; genus Excoecaria; species Excoecaria cochinchinensis. The sequence continues at coordinate 7,540,229 of CANTUQ010000024.1, forward strand.
CCTTTACACAGGGACGGCCTGCCCGCCTCCCCACAGAGACGGCCTGACCGTCGGTATAGATCCACCTAGCAGACGCATACGTCAGCATTGCATTCATCACGCGCATTAACTAGCATTTATTGCATGACAGACGGCCAGCCCGTCGGTCGCTTGTACAGACGCCCTGCCCGTCGGTCAGGAATTTCTATATAAGGGCGAGTGACAGACGGTTTAAACGTTGTTGTCCCTTTCATTTCTTCTCCTAAACCGTTTTCTTTGCGTTTTTTCAAGCATTTCTTCATATTTTTTCGCGATTTCTTCATATTTTCGCATTTTCTACTCACCGGGCACTTTGATATTCATATTTTCTCCAGTTTCTACACTTCCCGCGACTACAAGTAAGTAAATAACTACTTTTTTTGAATTTTATTCAATTTATCTCTTCATTTCTTTTCCTTTTGACTTTAGGATGCCTTAGATGCCTTAGGAATTTAGGGAGAATGCTGCCCAATTTTCTGTATTATTATTTTTGTAATTAAATCCGCATTTTTTGCATGATCACATAGAAGTAGAATCTTTCCATAATCTTGGTGCTTTAGAATTGCATCCTTTTTAGCGCACCATTCTGTACATGTTTTGCTTTTGCGGCCTGAGGCCATTATTTTGTGTTGTTGGGGGCACACTCTTGCTGGGGTGCGTCCCATTTACATGTGTACACTATTGTTGAGGCCTGAGGCCTATGTTTTTATCTTTTCGTGCAGGAGGTTGGGCATATCCCTGCCGGGGTGCTGCCCAAATTTTTATTATTTATTCTAGAATTGAGTTTTTTTGCGTATAATGCACGCCCCGGGACCTAGAAAGCCCATTCTTATTCACTTTAATTATTTCCATGCTGATTGCATGTTTACTTTTGCCATGATGCGTGCGAGCCACTTTAAGCTATTTCCTTAGACAGGATGTTTGCTCTTTTCGTTTTTTTATCATTTCTTTATTTTGTTTGGGCCTCTATTGCCCCGGTGAGGCCTAAATCGGCCTTCACCTCGGAAATAAGTTTAAAAATATTTGTTTTTCCAAATTTCCGATATTTAATCTCTTCCCTTTTGCAGGATGCCTCCCAGACGTAGAGCACCGCAGGCCCAACCCGAGCTTGTAGCTCCGGATTGGATGGATGATGAGTCGGCTCAGAGGTATAGAGCGCTGGCTCAGGTAGAGTTTCGGGCCAGCCGTTTTGTATCTCGCCCATTGCTAGAGGCCCTAGGATTGGCCCCAGAGTTCGATCTACTTGCCGAGGGTGCTGGGTGGACGGAGTTTCTTGAGCCCTCCTTCCAGACATTTCCAGAGGCTACCCGCCAGGTCTTGGCCACTCTCTGCTATGATGGCTTTCAGAGTGCAGATACCGACCCGGGGGTGATTCAGTTTTGGTTTGATGGCGACCATTTTAGTATCACCAGGCAGAGGTTTGCTCAGGCCATGGGGCTCCCTAGAGAGGAGGGGGTCGAGATCCCGCGGCGAGCGGTGAGACGCGCCCATTGGGCGGCCATTGCCATACTAGGAGTGCTGTACGATCACGATACAGCGAAGAGCACCGTACTGGTGTCTCAGGCACTCCGGTATTTGCACAGAGTGCTTTCCAGTTCGTACCTCGGTCGAGCTGGTAATCCAGGGTCGCTTAACGCGGCCGAGATCTGGAGCCTCTGGGCTATGGTGGCAGGCCAGCGTCTCAACATTAGCCACGAGATCTTGGCCAACTTGACCAGAGTCAGCAGAGGGATGACGCCGGTGGTGATGGTAGGAGGAGTCATCACCCGTTTGCTTTTGAGACTGGGGGTTAACCCCGAGAGGTTGAGAGGACCCTTGCCAGAGGGGATCCATGTAGACGCCGCGGCGGCAGTGCAGATGGGGATGATCGCCCCGATATCTGGCCAGGCAGAGGCCTACAGGGTATTGACCATCCATGAGACCCGGCAGATGTTCAACCTTCCACCCTTGGGGGCAGATCCTGATCAGCCGGAGCATCAGCCTCCTCAGCCTCCACAGCCAAAGCCTCAGCCACAGCCTCAGCCACAGCCCCAGCCTCAGCCGGAGCATCAGCCTCCTCAGCCGCAGACGGTGCCTCCACCACAGCAGCAGGAGCCACCTAGGACCCCCTCGGACTTCGACTTTGAGATCACGATGGACGACCTCTTTGCTGCTTCACCGGCATCCAGAGCGCCGACTCCAGTCCCATCACCGAGCGCCAGGGTACAGAGGTCTATCCACGGGCCCTCCGAAAGATACCATCCGTACTCCCGAGGCGACCCAGGGGCATCCACCTCCTCGGCACCACCACCAGAGCCAGCACCGCAGCAGCCTGTGCAGCCGGACTTTTCTCAGCTCCTCACTTCCATGTTCATAGCCTTGGAGCGGCGGCAGGATGAGAGGGACAGGGCTATTCATGAGAGGTTGGATCGCCAGCAGGCTGCCATTCAGGAGCAGTCCCAGTCGGTGGAGCGTTTGGCTCGGGAGCAGGCGGGTTACATTGAGCATACGACGAGGGAGCAGGCTCAGGCCATGGATGCCTTTAGAGATGAGCAGACTCGGGTCCTGGAGGCTTTTAGAGGGGAGCAGATGAGGATGATTGAGCAGATTGCTCAGGGGCAGAGGGAGTTGAGGCAGCAGCTCACTCATGATTTGGGGACGTCACAGGACCAGGCGTCTCAGAGGGTCGATATGACCCTACAGATGATTGATGAGTCACTTGACTCTCTGAGATCCCGCGTCCAGGCGATGGAGGGGATTCTCCCCCCTCTTTCTCAGACCATGAGGGAGTTTAGGGAGTAGACGGAGCAGAGCCTGGAGCAGAGGAGAAAGGCCACCAGCGAGCAGACCATTCAGTTGAGCCAAGCCTTCAAGAAGTTGGGAGACAAGGTTTCTGAGACCTTAGGGTTTATGAGTACCTGCACCCAGCCCTTTTTGGACGGCTACGCTCAGATCCATTTCAGGTGGGCCCATGATCACGAGGCAGGATCCTCCACAGCTCCGCCACCACCTCCGGCACGTCCACCTCCTCCAGGGACCGTGCATATATCGGATGACGAGGATCCCGATGAGCCCTCAGACTACACACCTCTCTGATCTTCAGGGAGTTATTTTTGTATCTTTTGTATATTTATATTTTGTATATGCACTGTACAAAAATGACATTTCTAGTGGAAAACTTTTGCTTCATTGTTGCATGATCATTCGATTGTTAATTGCTTAATCACATCACAGAAAGTGTATGTTCTCATATTTACTTATATGTCGATAAAAATGATGATATAACAACAAAAAAACAAACAACAAATAAGAAGAATGAATAAAAGGTGAAACATGGCATAGCAAATAAAGCAAAATCATGCCATCAATAGACAGGATAAAAGATGACCACTCAAGCATGAGCTAACGAAATTTTTCATCACACAGGTACGGGGAAATACCGATCTGAGCACAGACATCGATTAAGAAGATCTCCTTTGGAACAAGGAACCCGGTGGGGTTTCCTCATCTCACTAAACTGAGGTTGTAGCCAAAGCATACTGCATCTCACAGATCGAAGCTGCAGTTAAAGAAACACTGCCCTTCACCAGATCGAGACTGTAGCCAAAGCATGCTGCATCTCACCAGATCGAGACTATAGCCAAAGCATGCTGCATCTCACCAGATCGAGACTGTAGCCAAAGCATGCTGCATCTCACCAGATCGAGACTGTAGCCAAAGCATGCTGCATCTCACCAGATCGAGGTCGTAGCCAAAGCCTGCTGCACCTCACCAAACACCCGCAGGTCGAGATAAGACCGATGAGAGTATTTTCGCATCACCGAGCGGATCGAGACGAGATCCACCCGGCCAAAGGCAAAGAGGGTGAAAAGCCGTCGCAGGTACGCTTCCTTTCTGACCTTTCTCTGAGTTTTGGCTTATCTAGGCGCTTGTGCACTAGTTTCCCCAAAACTGGGGGCAACAGTAAGCACCGTGTCCCGGAGCGGTCCGGATCAGAGGTTGCCCTGTGATGAAATCGGTGTCCAAGCCTGTATGGGAGGTTGGATTTAGAGGTTTTAGCCCCGCGTTCCATGAGAAGTGAGGTTTTTATCATTCCTGGGCCGAAGGAGAGGAAAACAGAGGTTTTTTCCGAGTCAAAGGGCTTTTTGTCCTCCACAGACGGCCAGCCCGTCTGTCGAGCCGGCCCGTCACTCCGAGTCACCGACGGCTCTAGGTATTTTCCGACGCCCGTCGGAAAATCACCGCCCCTGTCAGAATGCCGCCTGGTTTTCCGGAGCACGCAACCCTTCCGACGCCCGTCGGTGGATGTGGCAGGGCCGTCGGACTAATCCTTGTGTCAGAAGGATTCTTCCGACGCCCACCTCTATACACTGACGCCCGTCGGTCGTGTCTGGCTATAAAAGCTCCGGATTTTCATTTGAAAAGGGTTGGAAAAATTTTCAGAAGAGGAAACTCTGCCCAATTTCAAGCACATTTTCTCTCTCTTCCAAAAACACTTTTTCTAAAGAAATCTTCTGAATCAAGGATCAAATCAATCAAAGGGAACTAAAAGCTAATTAGTTTTCTTTAGATTTTGACTCCAAAATCGATTTTCTGAGGGATTGAAGGTGAAATATCTCATTTTCTCTCTTTAATCTTTCATCGTTGCTTCTCGTGGAACGCGCGGGGCTCTAACCGACACAAGAATCTCACCTGAAGCGATTATCTGAGGGTAAATATTCCGGATTATTTCTCCATATTTATTTCTCATTTTGTGCAATTTTTGAATATCTATCATTATTTTCTTTTATCTTGACTCCCTTATCTCTTTTTGGGATAAAATTCTTTTTTTGACTTTGAAAAGGTTTTTTTCTCTCCCTCTCCATTCTGTTTTTTTCGGAGACAAAGGTGACCGACGGGTCATCTTTATCACCGACGCCCGTCGGTCACCCACCTACAGACGCCCCTCCTTGAGTGACAAACGGGCATATCGGATACCCGAACCGACGCCCGTCGGTCAAACAAGGAAGGCCGTCGGTGGGTTCTGTCTCCCTCCTTTTAAACTTTTTTTTATCTCTTCCAAGTCTCCTTGACTCCTTATGTGTTAATTTTATGTATATTAACCTCTCTTAACTTTCTGTGAGTGTACATCGGTCCTCCTGGATTATTTCGAGCTTGAGCGGCTATCTACCATGTTTGGAGGATCTCGTCCGGTTTAGTTTCCTAATCCTCTTGTTTCATTTCTTTTATTGATTATCTTATGTATGTGGATGTACTCCTTTCATATCCCATTGATGTATAAAAATGACTCAATGGTTTTATATTTAATAAAATGAGGTTTACACAAAACAAGGGTCCAATGCCCTATTTCCATCAAAAAGATCATCACAAATAAAAATCCCCAATTTTAATAACGATGCATGTGAGGACCAAAGTCCTCAAAATAAGCAATATCCCGATTTATGCATGCTTCGCACATTTATAAAAGGGAGTTGTATTCCGCTCCTTGTATTTATTGTAATCTATTGCTTTCATTATTTACTTGATCATTTACGGCTTTTCGAATGTGAATAAATACGCCTTTTAATCAACTGCATAGTGTGGAGAGAGAGCGAATTAATGACATTAAAATTTGATCATAAACTAATTGAGGTAGAAATAGATGAGAAATCCCGGACCCAGCTCTGGTCTTTGGGCTCAAGAGGTTAGAGGTTATCCTCCAAAATACTTCTTGGGTCACGAGACTTTAGCGCTAATCCTAGGCTCTTTAGGGTGAGAAGTTCACCTTCCATGATCCCTCTAGCTGGCCCAAAATGGATACCAAGCGTAGTCTTAGGCTCTCCGAGGCGAGAGTGACTTTCCCAATGTTCTATTGGGTGGCGACTCCATGATACCTCCTTGTTGCCCAACATAGACGCACTTGCGATTTATTGCAAGCTGTCAACGGACCCGCAAATGCCCCGATCGCCCACGTGCGGGCGGTCCGAAAGGGCGGCGCTCGGGATCCGGCGCGCGTCACACATATATATGCAAATGGCTAAATATAACAATAATTATTGTTAATGTTACAAGATTAATCGCAATTAGTACAGTTTGTTGTGACTCCCTATTGTTATAGATAGAATTGTAGTTCTCCTTATAGGGGATATTACAACACTTGCACATAATGCAAACTCATAACCCTAAAATGAGTTAAAGACTGTAGATGAATGCAAATATGCACATGCATACCAATGCACAATATGCATGCATAAAGAACAAAAACCATCCACACTTAGAATGATATACATGTGCAAAGAACAAAGACAACCCACACTCATAAAATGTTATGCATGCACAAATGTGCAAATAACCATGAACTCACCAATGAATATATACATGTCCATGCATAAACACTAATGCATAAAAGCAAACATGCATGTGTAAACCTGAAAATATGCTCTTACACCTGTAAATAATGAACAATATATCCCAAAAATGTGCTAATGAGCATATATAAATGTAAATATACGAACACACACCAACTCATAAAGTGCATGCATAAAGAACAAAGACCACATAAGCTCATAGATGGTAGGCATGCACAAATGTGCTCATAATAATGCATCATGCTTACCAATTCGTACATACATATCCATGCAAAAACACTAATGTACCAATGAAGACATGTGCGCATACACTATAAACATGCTCTTACACTTCCTCATATACCAAAAAATTGCGCTAATAAGCTTAGATAAGTGCAAATATGTGCCTTCATACCTATGCATAAGGTGCAAGTGCGAAGAATAATGACCACTATGCTCTCAAAATGCTAGGCATGCACAAATGCACACACACTAAAAATGAGCAAAATGAGCATAATTGATTGCAAATAAATGCACACATAGTAATGCACAAAAATAAAGACCACCCACGCCCACAGAATATTAGGCATGCATAACATGCACATAACCACGTGCTCACCTTTGCATTCATACATATCTATACACAAACATTAATGCATAAATGCAAATAGGTGTGAACTTACCATAAACATGCTCTTACAGTTGTACATAATGCACACTCGTATCTTTATTGTGCTAATAAGCATAGATCAATGCAAATATGCACACATACCAATGCAAAAGGTGCATGAGCAGAGAACAAAGACCATCCACACTCTTAAAATTCTAGCCACAAACAAACATGCACATAACAAGGAACTAAAAAATGCATACATACATGTCCATGCGTAGACACTATTGCACAAATGCAAATATGATCTTACACTTGCACACAATGCACACTTGTGACATGCGTTAAACCCTGCGTGATCAGTCGGGTCGCCCCTCGAGGGTCCGCTTTTAGGACCCAAGGCTGGATAGAGGTTCATTTTAACTCATGAAGGTTGGTCGCTTCACAATAAAAAGGGAATCACCCCTATCCTATTGTTGACGATCAACTTATGAAGGCATTTAAGTGGGCACCAAGAGGTAGGTTTTGGAGTCGCCACCCAATAGAACATTGGGAAAGGTTTAGTCTAGCCTCATGAAGCCTAAATCAGGGAAGGTTCATGATAAAAATGAAATAAAAAACATACATAAATCGGGGTGTTCATTTGAATGGAAACATTGGTTCCTATATACATATTTGCAAAATCGAAGAATTTCTTGAGTAACTTTGAAAAACTGGGATGATTGATCCAATTTTTATAAATAGAAACCCTTCTTTTGAAGTGGTATTTTCTTGGATAAAAATTGGGACATTGGTCCCATTTTATTAGGAAAATTCCAACTAATTAATATAAACCTTCTTGATGAATTTTTATATTAACGTGTACAAGAAAATCTTTATTATCATAATGAAGGAAAACAAGACAAAATAAATCAAGCAAATGCATAGAAACATAACCAGCCCCAATGTGACTCGAATGCTTCAATCTCCAAGTTCTTATTCTCGTGAAGAATGCTCACAAAAAGGAATGAATTTGGGCCACAAAAATAAAGAAAAGAATAACTCATTAACGAAGTCATAAAAGCACTTAGATAAATAAAAGCTATTCTGAAATTAAAGAAAATAAAGATATTAAAATATAAGAGACAAGAAATAAAGCTACATGCTTAAGAGAAAGAAATCAAGGCAAAAAATGGTGAGAAGACATTAAAAGGCAAAGAGAAAATGCATTAAAACAAACAAAAATGGCTAAACATGGCCCACAGATGGGCAGATCCATGAGAGATGGGTGGGAAAGGAATGACAGGCGGGACACGTCCGCTCCGTCCCATCTGTCGCTTGAGAGACACCCGTCTCTCAAGCCTTTTTCCTGCCTGTCGTGCCTAGCAATGTGAAAAACCACTCAAACCTCCATTAAAACATTTTCTAACTCAAAAATCATGTATAAGGGAACTCAAGCTCGCATATCAAACCATAAAACACATCATAATCATTTTTAAGACCTTAAGAGGCTATTTAAACCAATAAAAAACCCAAAACCACAAAGATCACATATTCACAAATCAAAACACATCACCTATTATATTTAAACTTAAACATGGAATAATGATATTTGAGCCTAAAATATTTACCCTCAGATTGTTTTCTTAGCTTCTGGAGAAATCGAAAGCGTTTTTGCATCCTTAAACTCCCAAAAGAAAATTTTAAAATTTAGAGAGAATGAACTTTCTCTCTCTAGGAAATATCCTCCCTCTTCTCCCTAAAAATCCCACCTTTCTTTCTTTTTGAAAAATCACTCATTTTTTATCTTTTCTCTTTCTTTTTATACCCAAACCCATAAGGTTAGGGTTTTTCTTTTTGGTAGAGACAAAACCTCAATTTTGAAAAAGAATATGCAAGAATCAGGTGGGAATACCACCCAAATCCCTCATTTCCTACTGCACTGAGCAATCCGCAGATTTTTGCAAAAAGAGGCGATAAATTGGCGCCTGTTGAAGGCATCTCTAGAAATTACAAAAATGCCATGCATGAGTGCAAGTCGTCAGCAACAGACGGGATGGACGAGCAATAGACGGGCGTCTGTCACCCACAGGCAGGCATCTATCGACAAAAACCTAAGATTTTGCATTTAAAATCATCATTTCATTTTCGGTGTAGTGCAAAAGGCTAGAAGGCAGGAAAATCATCAAAAACATGGGAGTGAAGGGTCTATACTTTCACCTCTTGATACTTGTCATAGATAACTTTTTATCACTGGGTAACCTCTGATTTAGGCTACCTCGGGACTCAGTGTCTACAACACTCATATCCTCAAAAATGCACTAATGAATGTATATGAATGCAAATATGTGCATGAATACCAATGCAAAATATAAATGTACAAAGTACAAAGACCACCCACACTCATAGAATGCTAGGCACACATAAACATGATCATAACCACTCACTCACTCACTAATGAATGCATACATGTCCATGAAGAAACACTAATGCAAAAATGCAAATACAAGTCTTTTTATTTATAATAAAGCTTTTCTCCAAATTGCCTTAACTTAAAAATGTCATTTTGAATGGCTCTTCTTGGTTAGTGATTTACTCCCAAAAAAACCAAGAAATGTAGTTTTGTTACTGTTCATAAAAATCTGAATGGTTGGAGAAAAAGACTTGAAACTTGACTAGCCAGTCAGGCATTTTTCAAACTTTTCTTAGTCTACAACGAAGCCTTCAAAACATTGCTTAGCCAGTTCATCTTGACTGGACAATCACTTATGGTATGACTGGCCAGATATGGCTAATGCAATAAAGTCTGGGCAAAGCAGCTTGAATGAGATTAGTCTCTCCTGACTCGCTAGCCAAGTAATCTCTTATAATTTTCTCTTTTAACTTTTTTGAAAATAAATCATGTACATCCATGCATTTCTTATGATATTTTTGTACATATGACCTTAGAATGCCATGATACCATTCTTAAGCCAAGCATGTTGACAATGTTTAATGTATTTCTTTCACATGTTGATATTGTCTATAAGATTTAAGTGTATGTATATCCCATAAAATGAAACCCCCTGTGTCCCATATTTTCATGTTTTTAGATTGAAGAAATAAGATTTATATTTATGCAACAACGATATTTTGATTCAAAAATGTAAATAATTACACAAAGGTTTCATATACTAAGATTAACAAATGGATTATTTGATAAAATGATTGCATAATAATGAAAGGATTTCACAAATTAATAACCAATTAAGTTGGAATTTCTATATTAAATGAATAAAATATTTTAGTGGACTAAGCCAGCTTTCCCAAAAGCATTGTCACTACAAATTAGGACCAATGTGCTATGTTTTTACAATTGCCCAAAAATAATATTATTTATGTTCCTAAAATAAATCAAGCCTTAATAAAGCATGTTTTCCATAAAAAGATTCATTTAGAATAAAGTGGGACCACAGTCTCAAGTCTTTTTTATTAAAATAACAAAATGAACGATTTTCCCTATATCGATCATGAATAATGGTAAAGGAACTCCATTGAGAATACATTGTCATAAAATCCATTAAGAATAATGAAAAACTCGGGTTAAGTACCTTATCATTGTGAAAAGACCGATCTTGGAGGAGAACACAATAAAGTAAATTAGGATAGGGGACTAATGTCCTAAACCCTATATGAACCAGAGACACAATTCATCTAAAATAATTGACCAATGTCCTAAAGACAACAAAAGTAAATAAGCCTACTTTCATAAAAACAACGTAATATTAGGATCAAAAGATAATAAATAGGATTATTGGATATGCTTAATGTAATGCTTGTATCTTTAAAGCTTTAATGCATTTGTATTAAAGGAAAATAATAAACATATAAACCATCAAGAACTTTAGAATATTAATTAAAGGCAAAAATAAGATGGGATTCCCGAATCTAGTATCTCTTTGGGTTCATGTCCCGATTTAGCTCACCAGATGGCGACTCTCACTCGCTCGTAACAAGGCCATCTTAGAGGGAAGCATCCCTAATGTTAAGTTCAATCGAGAGCATTGATCATTACCCATCATTCTCTCTCGAATGGAACATAATTGAATGGTGGACTTTTGGTAGATACCTTACAATCTCACCCTCCCACATCTACAAGAAGGAAGAATGAATTAAACTAAACTTTGGAATAATAATTATAATAGAAAGTTTTAATAGAGATTTGAGGAAGATGCCTCTCTTCCAGATTTGAGATACAATGATTTGATGAGAGAAAAATTGAAAGAGCATGACTGAACAGCAGCAATGATGCAAGATGATGTATAAGCTATGAGCAATAAAACAGCAACGGATTAAGGCATGGAGTAAATAAAGATCGAGAAAGTGAATATGTAAAAAATAAAAATAGAAAAATACAATATACACTATACGCCACTTAATTATTATTATTTTTCATTTCACTTTTTTTTTTGGTTTTATCTTTTGCTACTCGAAGCTTAAATAATTAAACTTTTTTTTTTCAACTAAATCTAAAATTGGGATGGAAATATTAATAAAATGGTATAATGTTGATATATGTGTGAGCATGCGCGCGCTTAATGCTAAACTATAATTTATAAATAAATATGATATAAAATAAAATTTAATTAAAAAAATCAGATCACGGATTCGAATTGAATTGAATTGGATTGGATTGGGTTAAGGCATTTTCGAGTTGATTTTTTAGATTTTGGCTTTGTGTTAGGTTTGACCATAAAATTTTTGGATTTAAGTTTGACCTATTTGAATTTCCTTTGAATTCTAATCCAAATTTGTATCACTATTTTCAGGCGAGTTTTAATTGACTTTTTGGAATCGGGTCAAAAATTACCAAGTTTAAATAAAATCCTTATTTCTCTCTAGCAAAAACAAACCATAATTTTCTCTCATTACTGGCTCACACTACGTTTGTTGCAAGGCAAATATGATTTCCTTTAGTGAGAGAATAATTTATTTTCCTTTTTTTGGATAGGTTTAGTAAAATTAGGGAGAAATTAAATTTTATCATAAAATAAAAGCAAATAAAAAAAAATTACAAAATTATTTTTACCATTATACTAATTACACAAATATTATTATTATTTTTTATCTTCTTTCCCATCCCTATCTGCATCTCTTAACTAAACTCATTCTTATTCAACTTCATCTTATCATTATTTCATCTTTAATTCACCAATTGCTCTTCATTTGCCTCCTTAGAATTAACTAAAGAGAAATATGAGAGAAATTAGAGAGACAAAGTGAAGCAAATGATGGTGATAATGGAAGAAACTGATGAAGCAAATTGAAGGCTATATGAGTAACACTACAAGAAAATGTATGAATTACTAAGACCATTTATCGACGGAAAAAAAATTTTTGTATTTAATACTAACGAAAAATGAATTCCGTAGGTAAAGTTGTAGGAAAATGGGTTCTTTTGCGATGGAAAATATAATCCGTAGTCTTCCATCGTTAAAAATGGAGGTAAATAATCCCACCAAAATTTATCAACGGAATTTTTAACCGTCGTAAAATAATGAGCCAATGATTCTCAAAAAAAATTTACTACGATATTTACCAATGGAATGTCATGATCCGTAGGTAATTACTGATGGAAAATTTAGCCTCGCAGGTAAAAGTTATTAGGTAAAACATTTTTCGACGGAATTAAAAATGTCATTGCTAAAAATTATCGACAGTAATTCCATTCCCGTCAATAAATATTACATTTACCGATGGACTCTTCATTTTGATCGGTAAATATAATATTTACAAATGAAATTGAAAATGCCATCAATAATTATTAGTAATTTTGTTCCCATCAGTAATTATTACTTTTACCGACAAACTCTACCTCTCCATCAGTAAATATTACATTTACCAATAGAATATAACATTCCGTCGTTAAAATTTTCACTGTTAGCAACGGAGTTATTTTTTATCATTATTTTTAATATTTATTGACGGTACAGTGTTTTTCGTCGATAAATTTGACCTTAAATATCTGCCCCCATTTTCCTATCTAAAACTCTCTCTTTCTCTCATACTATAGATCCATCGCGCGGCCCTTTGCATCCTAGTCGCCGTCTTCACCACCATCCTCTTCCCTTCGCAGGCTCACCATCTCCGTCGCCATTCTTTCTCTGTATCTCGCCAGATCCGCTGCTCCTACCGTCTATTGGGTTTCTTAATGGAATAATTCAAATTTATCGCATAGGAAAAATAATCAAAACCCAAACAAGATCCATGCAATCCAATTGATTCAAAAGAGAGGAAAGAATTTACCGACCTGTTATAGTGTAGTATGAAACGATTGACACCTTAATTCAATCGGATTGAACAGTTCCTGCACAAATTCAAATAATTTGCTTCTAAGGTCAACTCGAACTCCAGGTGCTATTCTAATGGAACGACCACCCTCTATCAGGATCCACACATATGAACGAGCTGAACAGATCTGCAAGGGGTGCTAGCTACCTTTAGCTACAATTGGATTTCAATTATTCTATCTTTAAGTGCAACTAGATTTCAATTATTCTCTCTCTATAATTTTTTCTTTCTTGAAGAAAAGGATGGCGGCTGCAGAAAAGACAAAAACCCTTTTTCTCTTCTCTTTTTTTTCACAAAAACCGCAGCCGAGAATAAGTTGGATTATTAGGGTTTAATGACTATAACCTATTTATAGTCACATGATAAGTTATAATTATATATATATTTTGGGTTATTTCTTAGTATAATTATTTATTTTCTGTGTTAATTTTTAATCTTTATTAGCTTAGTTTTTATCATTTTATTAGTTTATTATGTTTTTTTAATTTTTAATAAGTTTTGGGATGTTTTCAGGCCTTTTATTTCAATTCAGAGGTAAATTGGAAGTGCATGACTGATTTTATGAGGAAATGATGAAGGAGAACAAAACTACTCGAACGAACAGCTATGTTTTCTCCAAAACACGGCTGTGTTATCCAAAGTCTAGCACTAGTGAGAATTGCCTAGAACATAGCTGTGTTTTCTCGGAAACACAGCTGTATTTTTTAGCCAGAAGCGCATGCAAAGAAGGCCAATGTCGAGTGTTTTATCGTCGAGAACACAGCTGTGTTTTATCCAAAACATAGCTGTGTTTTCCAGTTGCCACCAATTCGCACACAGAGCAGCAACCCAAAATGCACATATTTATTTAAGAACACAACTGTGTTTTCCAGAACACAACTGTTGTGCTTTTTTGCAGAATATATAAAGATGCCGTTTCATATTCCAAAGGGAGTAGATTTAGATAGATAATAGCAGACTTTTCTTAATTTTTTAAGTTTTTTTCTCCTCTTAAATACTGCTTTTAGTCTAGATTTAATTTTAATTTCAATTCTGTTTGTAGATAATTTAGATTAATCTAGTTTAGAATTTTAATTTGGGGTTCAAGGAATATTTCAAGGTTGAAGAAGAAGGAGTTTTAAGATCTATTTTCTCTCTCATCAAAGGTGTATTCTGAACTCTAAATTTCTTTATTTTATGATTATATTCTTGATGTTAAAGTAGTTCTTAACACTTAGGAATTCTTAAATCATATTCGTATTTTGGATATTTGGGTTTAATGAATATTTACATGATTTCTTTTATTTCTCTTAATCCTATTATATGCATTTATGATTATTATTGGATTTGATTTTTATTTAGTTCGGAATGATGATTAAAGTTAAATCTGATGATTGTTGTTATTTGTAAATGCTCTATTTTTATTAATATTAGCATCTATATTTCCAGCTGAGTTTGAAATGGTAGGTTGGGTTTATATTTGTTGATCTTATTGGGTTCAAAATAGTGAGGAATAGATGGGTTTTAGACAACTGAGTTCGAAATGGTAGGTTGTCTTAAATCTAGGATTTGGTAACCCGCGCTTATGCTAATCATTAAGCTAAGTCTGGAATGGTAGGCTTATTGATTAAAATTGCTGAGTCCAGAATGGTAGGCATTGGTTTAGATGAATTATCCGGAATTTCATGTTTGTATTGTTTTACCCATTTTTTATTGCAATTTATGAGGATAGAATTTCCTAAGCTTTCAAATCATCCTTGATTGATTTTTTGATGATTATTTTATATTTAATTGTTATTTTATATTTTTAATTTCTTGCTTAGCTTAGACATCCCTTCAACAAAGTTGGGGACTTTTCAGATTAATTCCACTCAACCTTAGATATTTTGCTTAATAATCTCCTTTTCCTTGGGTTTGATATTCGCGGATCTTTAATTATACTCGCTATATTACTTGTTGATTCAATACACTTTGTTGAACACCGATCATCACACGTTAACACTAATAAGTGGTTAACGTGGAGAGCCTTTTAAGGAAAGAATATTCCTTATTCAAATAATAAGGAATGTTTCCTTAAATGCATTATTTATTCTAAATAAAAATCTAACATATTTGATGTCGAAATTAAAATCTAGTTCGTTCATTACGTTTTTGGTATGTAACCCAATAGGTTCATATTATGCTAGCAATGAGCTTAATCCCATCATAAACCCACAAGTCATAAGTGGCCTCTAACAAGACATTATGACCATCCAAATAATTTGAATATCGATAGTTCGATTTTAACCTAACCAATATAATATGTTATAATCCTTTTTACCACACGATATCTTATTTGAACATGAGTCATGGTTCATGTCATACTCATATTGTTGAAATATATAATTTCTTGATCTCTAAGTAGACTGATAAATTCAAATGATATTGAACACACTATCAATTCATTTGATCATGGCCATGTATTTCTCAGTCCTACTTATCGAATAGCCCAGTAGATATTTCTCTCATTAGAGAGGGACAAATCCCATCTTGATTATTCACTTTCCTTTGCATAATTCCCATTATACCCAATCATAACCTTTATAATTATCCGATTAAAGATAACATTTGATTATGTCAAAGCATAGTATTCTTTATGTAGGAAATTGTGATAATATCAAGTCAAATAATTCAATAACATATCTATATGAGATCACTTATGACACTAACCCATATAGTGATCTCATAGCAGATCTATCCAGTACCTTGTTCTCTAACAAGTACCTACAGTTTTGATTTATATCACCATATGTAATCATCTTATGATTATCAATCAAATCCATACTAGTTTTAATTTATATTTATACCTGTAAGATGCGTCGAACCTTGGGGCACCTCGAACCGCCCGCCTTCAGGGCGATCGGGATGAGACTCATAAAAACTTGTAAGAAATTACAAGTGCGTCTATTTCAGGCAACAAGGAGGTTTCTTGGAGTCGCCACCCAATAGAACATTGGGAAAGATCGTCTAGCCTCAGTGAGCCTAAGATAGCGCTGCTATGTCCATTATGGGCAAGCCGAAAATTTTTTTCCTTCTTCTTCATCTTTCTTCAAAAAGCAAATTCTCTTAATTTTCTAAAAGATTTTCCAAGATAATTCTCAAAGCAAAAAAGAGCAATTTTTGTTCTTTAGAATTTTCTTCCTTTTTATTTAACAATTTTTATCTTGAGACAAATAAATTAATTGTTTGTTCTTAAGTTAAAATTTATTTTCAATATTTTATTTTTTCTAATATTATTCCCACAAATCAAGACAAGAAATTGGATCATTTACCTTCATTTCATCAAGCTAAATTTTGAGGGTAAGTATTTTTGGTTTAATTTTTAATTCAATTTTTATTTACAATTAAATAGTTATCATGTAAATTCTTTTAAATCTATTATTTTTTACTTCTCATTTCTTATGTTCTTATTTAATTGTTCGTATTATTATTATTATTATTATTATTATTATTATTATTATTATTATTATTATTATTATTATTATTTTGCTCTTTATTTAATTATTCATCTTTTGTTTCTATTTTTATGATTATCATTATCATCATTATTGTTCATATATTCTTATTGTTATTTTTATTGGTATTATTATTTATCATGTTTTAATATGTTATATTTATTTTATTTCTTGTTATTCTTGCATGTTTATTTGATTGTTCATATTTTTTTATTGTTATTGTGTTTTAATATTATTATTATTGCTGTGATTTATCATCCTAAGTATTATTATTATCATTATTTGTATTATTATTATTATTATTATTATTATTATTATTATTATTATTATTATTATTATTATTATTATTATTATTATTATATTTGTTGTTACTTTTATTATTATTATTATTATTATTATTATTATTATTATTATTATTATTATTATTATTATTGTTATAATTTGTTACTAGTATTATTGTTATTATTATTTATATTTTTAGGCATGTTAAATTTTATTGTTAATATTTATGTTTTCATGCATGTTGAATTTTATTTTTATTGTTGTTTATGATTTCATGGTTGGTGAGTTTTATGTTTGTTATCATATATGTTTTTTATGTATGTTGAATTGTTAATATGAAAAATTGCATATTTTATTATAACCTTTAATTGATTTGCCATACATGATGCATGTTTATCTGTTTTTATTTTAATTATCTTTATTACATGTTTAAATTAATTTTTTTTATTACTAACTTCACTTTTATTTATTTTTCTTTTATTTTCAATACTTATTTTTATGTGTGAGTATTTTTCCATAGCAAGTGGGAGCCCATGGAGATTTGGAGATGCTTTTTGGGTGGATTCGCCATTCTTTAGTTTTTTTATTTTTGGATTTATTGTATTTTTATTATGTAATTTTTAATAAATTTATTTTCTCATACACGTTAATAAAAAAATTACAAAAATATTTCTATTAACTAAACTTGGGTTTTTTTTAATAAAAATGGGACCAATGTCCTAGTTTCTTCCATCCAAAATAAATTGTCACATTAAAATTATTTTTTTAAACATGCATGTGAGGACCAATGTCCTCATCTTTAACAAATAGCTCATTTTATGTATGATTTATTTTTTATTTACAATGGGGGTTGTATTCAGCCCCTAATTTTGTTGTAATTTATTTTGCTTTCATTTACTTTATTTACCGCTTTCATTATGTGATTGACGTGCGCATTAAATTAAATTGCATTAAAATCGAATGAGAAATGGGGTGAAACGCTAAATTCAAAATTCAATTATAACTTTAACCAAGGTATGAATAAATGGAAAGTGCCGAACCTTCTCTAGTCTTTGGGCTCAACGAGGCGCGAGGGCCACCTCAATGTTCTATTGAGGTGGGGCTTCCAAGACACCTCTTGTGTCCCGAAAAAGGCCCAACTTGCATAGTCCTAGGCTCCACGAGGCGAGAGGGCCATTCTAATATTCTATTAGGATGGGGCCTCCAAGACCCCTCTGGCTTGCCCAAAATGGACATAGCAGCGCTGTCTTAGGTTCACTGAGGTTAGACGACCTTTCCCAATGTTCTATTGGGTGGCGACTCCAAAAAACCTCCTTGTTTCCCAGAATGGACGTACTTGTAATTTCTTATAAGTTTTATGAACCTATCTCGATCGCCCTAAAAGCGGGCATTCGGGGCGCCGAGGTTCGGCGCGTGTCACAGTGGCGACTCCACTAGAGATCTAGAGACTTCCCTTCGAAAGTACCTTGGCTAAAATTTACAATTGAGTTTTAGTTTAAAAATTTTTGTCCTTTTTTGAAATTGCATTGCATCCATACTAGAGCCTTAGATTATGCTAGTTTGGTCCCTTTTCTAGCCCCGGTGCATTCCCAAAGCACAACCCTACGTTTAGTCAATGTGGGGAGGTATTAGGGATAATCACCAGCCCAAGTCTCGTACCTTATGATATATCAAATAGAGACCCAATCGGTTGTTATGCTCGTGATGAGCTAGACCCATTGGCAGGGACCATGCTTGGGTAGCCCTAAAGTATCATCACCTTTGATCAAAGCTCATGTAATGGCAATAGGCACTTCCACTAAGTGAAATGTACCATAATACCGTGCTTGCTATGTGGGCCATCATATATTGAACAAAATTAGCGAAATTAAATGGTCTTCATCAAAGGCTTTCATGCCTCGGTGGGCCCATCTTAATTTAGTTGAATTATTTAAATACATAATGGCCAAACACCCATATATATGTACATTAGGCAAGAGATGTTATGCTATCGGCGTTTTACTGTGCACCATACATGTCCAATGGGTTCCCTGGTAACCATTGGATAAAGCCCACCTAGGAAAGAGACTATACTACCTTGTGTGTGGAAGAGATAAGGTTGGAAAAATCTATCTGCTTGCATGTGTTTGTCTATGCTGCATCAGCACGACCATGCATTGCATTTCAATCATGCATCATCCTAACAAGGTGTATTCTGAAGCCATCATAGATTCGTCCAGGGGGTTTAGAGGTCCTGACAATCGGCTAAAAAGGATTCCACTCTTTGGATTACCAGAGCTAGTGTCAGATCAGAGTTCAGATTCTCTTTCATAGGGTAGTAAGATATTGTCTTTTGAATCATCAGCTAAGACAAGTATGACCAACCAATCAAGTGGGTCTGATGCAACCCGGGCAATGATTGCTGAAGAGGTAGGGAGGAAAATGGAAGAGTTTGAGGCTAGAATGATGGCGATAATGGGCAACCTGGCTACTACCCTAGCCCCACTTGCTGGGCCATAAGCTGCTGCTCCAATTAAGGGGCAAGATGAACAAGGGGCTGTAAGAGAGGATCCCCCAGTGGTAGTGGACCCACCTGCTATTGAGCCAAGAGCACCAGCGCCTGTAGAGCGCAGAGAAGGCCCTAAATCTAAGGTTGACTTATGGGAGGAGCAAGAGGAACAGATGGTAGCAAAGGGAAAGTCGTCCAAGCTAGAGGATGCGATGTGGAGGAAGATGAAGGAGAAGTTTGAGGCCATGACAAGGATGTTTACTGTAGAAAGGGGAATGAACCCTGAGGATCAGGAGCTGGATGGTGATGATCTGATCCCTCAGAACTTCAAGATGCCTGATATTCCTAAGTTTGATGGCACTTCTGACCTGCTGTGCACATCAAGCAGTATTCACTGGTTATGAAGGGAATAACTTTGACAAGGAAACAGAAGATAGAATACTTTTGCCTGAGTCTCACGGGGGCTGCCGTTGACTGGTACCATGGGCTGGACAGAAGGTCCAAGGAAGACTGGAACTTATTAACAGAAGAGTTCCTAAAGCAATATGATTGCAGTACCCGGATGGAGGTCACGTTAAAGGATTTAGAGCTACTGCAGCAGAAGGCTGGGGAGTCTTTTCATGAGTATCTCACTCGGTGGAGGAACCGAGTTATGGAGATAAAGCGCAAACCTGATACTCCTGATCAGATCCGACTGTTCATTCGGAATGCCAACCCATACCTGAGAGATGGACTAAAAATGAAAGGGCTGAAGGATTGGGAGTCCTTAAAGGACATTGCTATAGAGGCAGAGGGAGAATATATGGACAGGAGGGCAAGCAGTGAGGCTTATGCCAAGAAGGGCTCTAGCAATCAAGGGGCAGCCAAGTCAGCTAGTTTTAGTAGTGGTAACAGAAGTGGGAAGACAGCTGAGGTGTCGGCAGCAGGAGTGAATCAAAGGTACTTCTCAAATTTGGGCAGGCCTTTGTCATGGGTATTAAAGAGATTGATAAAAGAGGGGAAGCTACAACCCCTGCCACCCAGGCCAGCTAGGACCCAAGGGGAGCCGGGGCATAAAGAAAACGAATACTGTGCCTTTCACCAGCATACTAGGCATCTGACAGACAATTGCATGAGGTTGAGGCACCAGATTCAGGATCTAATCAATAGTAAGCAAATCACTGATCCTGAATAGAGAGAGAGCAAGAAGAAGTCTAACTACAATATTGTGTCACCACCTGTATTTATAATTGGGTTAAGTCTACCTGAATAGTATGTCTTGCGGGATTTGTATGGCAATAATTACGTCACTATCACTCGCCTTGAGGCAAGTGAAGAAGGGATGCCCGTGGCGGTAATAGACTGTTGGTCTACTAGTGAGAGTAGAGAAGAAGATGAAGAGTAGAAAGATGGAAAGTTCATGGATCCGTGGGATTCAGATGAAGAGGAGAGGGTTAGAGCAGTAACAAGAAGTGGGAGAGTGGTCCCAGAAGTTGAGAAGTCGCAGGACCCAGTGCAAGCACCTGCAGAGAAGGAGCTGGAAGAAAATCCCATAGTAAAGCAGTTGAAAAAGACCACGGCTCAAATATCTATTTGGGATCTTTTAAGACAGTTCCCTTCCCACAAACAGAAGTTGGTTGAGGCTTTAAGTGAGTCTACCGTGGCCACCACGATATCTCCATCCGAGATGCTAGATCTTGTTAAAGGGGGATCATGAGAGAGATTGGTGTTTTCTGATGCTGACCTACCAGTTGAGGCTTTAGAAAAGTTCTTTCAATGGATCAATAAGTATAATCTACGCCTTAATCCCAAGAAGTGCATCTTTGGGGTTACCTCGGGTAAACTATTGGGCCATGTGGTAAGCCAGAGAGGAATTGAAGTAGATCCTGATAAGGTCAAAGCCATTAGAGAGATGTCGGTACCTCAAAAAGAAAAGGAAGTTAGAAGTTTCTTGGGAAAACTTCAGTACATCAGCCGGTTTATCGCCAAGCTAGTTTCAGTATGTGAGCCCATCTTTAAGCTTCTCAGAAAGAATCAGCTGGTGGTGTGGAATAATGATTGTCAATTGGGTTTTGATACTATTAAGGATTATCTCCTAAATCCGCCAGTCTTAAGACCACCACGACGTGCCAAGCCACTAATCCTGTATTTGGCGATAGAAGACAGTTCAGTGGGTGCTATGATGGCTCAGGAGGATGAATTTGGAGTGGAGTTTGCTGTTTATTACCTTAGCAAGAAATTCCTGTCATATGAAGCCAAATATATTGAAGTGGAAAAGATTTGCTTAGCAGTAATTTGGGCCTCTAAAAAGTTGCGACACTACTTTCACTCTTTCAGTGTACAAGCGATTGCCAAGCATAACCCGTTCAGGTACCTTCAAGAAGCACCCTCTCCACTAGGAAAAATGGGAAGATGGTTATTACTGCTGCAGGAGTTTGATATTGAATACATTACTAGGAAAACCATTAAGGGAAGAGCTATAGCGGAGTTCTTGGCTGAACATCCTATTGAGGGAGACCAATTCGAATACAATTTCCCAAATGAAGATGTCACGGCTATAGCAGTACAAGGGTGGCAGTTGTTTTTTGGTAGGGCAGTTAACAGTAAAGGGGTAGGAGCAGGGATTATTCTTACGACCCCGGATGGTGAAAAGCTGCCATTAGCCAAAAAGTTGAGGTGCAAGGCGACCAATAATGAAGTGGAATATGAGGCTTGCATCTTCGGATTGGAAGCACTGCTTGCTCTAGGGGCAAAGACCGCAGAAGTCTTTGGAGATTCGTCCTTAATAATCCATCAGATCAAAGGGGAATGGTCAGTTAAGGAAGAGAGGCTGTTGCCTTATGTGAAGTACTTGAGAATGCTAAGTAGCCAGTTTGAGACTTGCACTTTTCACTTCATCCCCAGGGATGAAAATCAATTGGTTGATGCTCTCGTGACTTTAGTGTCTAGGTAGGATAATCCAACGGGGGTTGCTATGAGACCCATGCTGATCTCTAGTGCGAAAAAGCTTTATTTTGAAACTGAGCAGGTGATAGATGTTGAGGTTGCCGATGGAAACCCTTGGTACTATGATATTCAGAATTACTTGGAACGGTCAGTGTTTCCAGAAGAAGCCACTGAGAATGACCAAAGAATAATTAGAAAGTTATACACTCAATTCATCAGTGTAAATGGCGCTTTGTGTAAGAGGCAAGCTGATGGTATCCAATTAATATGTTTGACAAAGAAAGAAGCAAAAAGAGTTATGAAAGAAGTTCATGCCGGAGTATGTGGAGCTCACATGAATGGCTTAGCCTTAGAGAATAAGATCATGCGCCAAGGATTTTATTGGCTCACAATGGATACGGGTTGTTCAAAATATGTGAAACAATGCCAGTTATGCCAGCAATACGCGAATTTGAGGCATATGCCAGTTTCAAAACTGCATAATTTGACATTTTCATGGCCATTTGCAGCTTGGGGAATAGATATCATAGGCAAGATACGTCCTACAGCTTCTAATGGGCATAGGTTTATCATAGTCGCCATTGATTACTTCACTAAATGGGTCAAAGCTGAATCTTTTAAGAAGGTTGAAGCTAGAGACATGGCTAAGTTCATCGAGCGGAATTTGATATGCAGATATGGCCTCCCACACCACATTGTGTCTGATAATGGGGTACAGTTCTTAGCAGAAACTAAACAGATGCTTCAGAAATATGGAATCCAGCATTATAAGTCTTCTCCTTACCGACCTCAGGCTAATGGCGCGGTTGAAGTTTACCAAAATACTTAACCCTTGCTTGTCCTCAAGCAAGAGAAAATAAATAAGCAAATTCAATAACCAGTAAACATCATTACAAAATACTGTTCATTTAGCATATGTAATAGAATTGAAAAGAACCAAATATCTCATACACTTAGAAAAAGATCAGTAAGTCAAAATTTTAAAGTATGCATCCCAAATTCAACAAATTACGTAACTTTACTAATGCCAACATAAAGAGTATGAAGTCTACCAAAACTAAACATGACTTAAAAGAAAGAAAATTAACCATAAAGTTAAAATTCTCAAGCAACTAACTGCACTTAGGACATTTTGAGCTCACTTACCCTTAATCCAATCTCATGGCATTTTTAGACTTTGCTTGTTTTTCTTTTCTTTTGATTTTTTTTTTATTTTCTAGCAAGAGAAAGGTATATGGGTGAGTTTTATGCTCCATCCAATATTTTTGCAATTTTGATATATATCTTGCTTTCTTTTTCTTTTTAGGTGGATCAGCTAAACCAGTTTGAGAAAATCTAAACATCCTATTCATCATAAAATAGGTCAAAGTATAAGGTTTACCAGCCATCCTAAAATCTAACCAATTTTCATTATTATCATTCTTTTTCAATGTGGTGTAAAATTCTAAAACGAAATCAGGACGAACGTCTTCATGCATAGATGCAAATTTCAACAAGCCACAGAATCTTAACTTGTCATTAACTACATCTAACATGCCAATTTGAATAAGCAAGGAATCAGGAAAATACTTACATTGCATCAAATGCCTATCACGAATGGTTAAATACCTACTGCCTTCATTTACCGAAAATATAGGAAACAAAGCACCATAATAAACAGCAATGTTAACCTCTTCAGCTTCCTGCTCAACCCTTGAAGATGATGGGTTTTTTGTTCTCACTATTGTTGAATGTGTTAACAGTGAATGTAAACTATAGGGAAGGAAATCTGAAGACAATGGAAGAATTTTAACAAATCCAAATACACGGAAGGAAAACTGAAAAGATAAAAGAAAAAGAAATAGAAACAGATAATAAACTACAAACGAAATGTGGCTTTGTTATGCAGGAAAAATACCGAAATCAAGTGTGTTAGTGAAAAGAAGAAATGAAAAAGAAAATGAAACAAAGAAAAATGAAAAGAAAGTTACGAACCTGAAAAGAGAAAGAAAATCCCGTAATCCCTAAGTCTATTGAAGAAAAGAGAAGAGAAGAAATAGAAATGGAATGCTGGAATGTAAAACTAGAAAAACGAAAGGAAAACAGAGGATGGAAGGTTGAAAAAGAAGAAACGAAGAAGAAAATTAAAGAAGAAAAAAAAATGGCTAATGAGAGTCTTTAACTCGTGACCGGCGTGAGGGAAAGAAAACAAACAGTTGAAATGAAGTAGAAAATGAAGAAAATGAAAGGTCACGATGTTAGGGTTTAAAATTTAAGTTCCCGCTTTTAATTCTTCTTTTTCTGTGTTTTAATGCTTAAATGGTAAAATTAAGTTAATTTAATTGAAATTAAATCATCTAAATCAGAAAAGAAAAGAAAACAAATCCAAATAATAGAAAAATAATAAGTAAAATAAGAAAAGAAAAGAAAAGAAAAGAAAAGAAAAGAAAAAATTTAAAGCTTACCTGATGTAGCACATCACGCGTCACGACTCGTGACGCTCTTCACTTACCTGGGCGAAGTCCATCTCCTCAGACCGTCACGTCGCGTGAAGTTGCATCACGAGAAGCACGCCCTGCAAAAATCGCTTGCTGTCGTGATCGCGATACTTGCCACGATCGCGGCTGTAGACACCGGGTCCTGAGTAAGCCTAGATCGAAGTTACCCAATGATGATAATTGCCTTCACAGGCTTAAAAGGTTAAAAGTGATGGTTTTCTCGTCAAATTTGTATTTTAGAGTGAAAAATTAGAAAATAATAATAAAAAATATATATATATTTAAAAAATTAATTTTGAAAAATGGGGGCTTAAAATTATAGTATTTTTAGTCAATTTAAAATTTAAAATTAAAAAAAAAAAAAAAAAAAAAGTCGGATCGCGAGTGTCGGGCGCGGCGGCGCGCCTGTAGCAGCGCGCTGGCGCCCAACTCGCAGGCGCCCATCGCGCTGCGGGCGCAAAGGCGACGCTCAGTGTCGCCGATGCTGCGCGTCGCAAAAGGCGTGCGCGGCATCGCGCACGCTGAGCGCCAGCGCGCGGATTTCGCGCAGCCTCGCCTGGTTGCCGCTCCGACGCCCGCCCTGTTAAAATATGTCATGGTATGTGTATGTAGATAACGCAGCGGAAAAATATCAAAAATGATCATACACATCAAACAAATCCACGACAAGAATCGAAACATGCACTTTTAGGGTTTTTTAAAAACTTACAACTTTAGATGCCTATTCCGAAATGAATTTGATGATGACCAGCAACTAAGATGATATTGTCCACCTTTGATCTTCACCACCAATGCCAAGGAATAGCCTTTGCGCCAATCCTCTCTATGCTCACACACACACTTTCAAGCAAGGCTTAAAACCGAGAATGCTAGCTCTCAATATAAGTATTGTGTAATGGCAAGGGTTAAAGCTACAAGATTTTTGATCTTGCACTTTCTTTTGGTGCTATTAATGCCTAATCACACAAGAAAACAAGAAAGAATTCTTCTCCTTATGTATTTCGGCCAAAAAGGATTTTTGAGAGAGAGAGAGGGAAGTTCACGCCTACTATCCTCTTTTACTAGGGTTTCTCTTTTTTAATCTTTATCCTCATCTTATGGCAAGTGTTTTTCCCGAATTCTACCACCTAAAAGTAGTTTATTCAACCTTAAACACTTCCTATAGATAAGTAACAAACATTAATTTAAACCCTTTTGAATTTAAAATTCAATTAGGATTTAATACTCAATTAACTTAATCAATATTATTAAATTAATTGACATTAAACCATGTGGGCCGAAATCTTCCTCTCTCATGGACCAAGGTCCAATAGCAATTTAATACCCATTACATACATTAGCTTGACTTTTATTAAAAGCCCAAATTAATGCTCAATGCCTTATTTAAATATTTTAAGCCCAATGCTTTGTGTGCGATCCTATAGGTCCATTTAATATTGGCAATTGAATTAATGAATTAATTCAAAGGCTATATATATTCTCTAGCAAGATATTTATAGCATTCCAAATTAAATGAAAAATGCAAATGGCATTTGATGACCTAATGCAATTTTGTATAGTCCCTTACCCATAAATATCAGAATTAACATAAGGCATGGAACAAGTCATCCTCATGTGTAAGTTAATTCCTTTCTTGATATTCCAGTGACACTGAACTCTCAGATAAATAATGATTGCACATTATTACATCTCGGTATGGCCATACACTTCTCAGTTCACTGATCAAGTGGCCGATGATATTTTTCTCTCTTATAGAGAGGGGTAATCCCTTTACTTCTCTCATGCTCTCTAACATGAATCAATGCATACCCAAGCATACCCATACTTGTCACTCAGTTACGAGCACGTTAGGTGTATGTCAAAGTACACAGTAATTCATAAAGAGTTTCATAGAGATTTTAGGTCTAAGAACTCCGATACAAAACTTGCATATGAGGAACACTTATGACTTGTACCATGTAGTGTTCTCATGTGTGGATCGTATCCAAATACCATGTTATAAACATGTATCTATGATCTCTGATTGACACTTTTGTCCTTATGATCCGTAAGACAGAACTCAACTAATCAGAGAGAGCATACTAGTCTTAATTCATTTGTTATTCCCATAACAATGACTGACTAGGGATATTTAGAATGAAGTCTCATTTGTTTCAAGGTCTTACAACCATGTGCCTCACACATGATAACTTAAACTGAAACGACATTCTTGGACAGTTCTATCAATTGATATGCACAGGAATACAATTGGTAAAACAAATGCCTCATTTATTAACTAAAGTGTTTTATTACAATGTATTGGGGCTAGGACTTACACTAACAATCTCCCACTAGCACTAGTCCCAATTGGGCATAGCCCTAAGACCGAATGCTCTCAAATGAGCTTCGTGCAGATTTGGGCGCAACTGTTTCGTCAAAGGATCTGCTACATTGTCTTCACTTGCTATCTTGCTGACCTTGACGTCCCCACGATCAATGATTTCTCTGATCAGGTGGTACCTCCTGAGTATGTGTTTGGATTTCTGGTGTGACCGGGGCTCCTTGGCCTGTGCAATGGCCCCGTTGTTGTCACAAAAAATTTCTAATGGATCTAGGATGCTTGGGACCACTCCTAATCCAGAAATGAAATTTCTAATCCAAACAGCCTCTTTTGCAGCCTCACTCGCTGCAATATACTCAGATTCTGTAGTTGAGTCGGCGACGGTCTCTTGCTTTGAGCTTCTCCAGCTGACAGCACCACCGTTTAAAACAAAAACAAATCCAGATTGCGATCTTGAGTCCTGAGTGCTAGTTTGAAAAGCAGCATCGGCATAGCCTTGTATGACGAGCTCTTCCTGACCACCATACACCAAGAAGTGATCCTTAGTCCTTCGTAGGTACTTTAGAATCCCTTTTACAGCAGACCAGTGCTTTTCACCAGGGTCTTGCTGAAACCTACTGGTTATACTCAGTGCATGAGCAACATCCAACCTAGTACATAACATAGCGTACATTATAGATCCAATAGCAGATGCATATGGGATTCTACTCATGTTGTCCCTTTCCTCTTTGGTTTTAGGGCACTGTTCTTTAGTCAAAGGAACTCCCAAAGCCAAAGGTATGTACCCTTTCTTTGAGTCTCCCATACTAAAACGCTTTAGTACTTTGTCTATGTACTTTTCTTGACTTAGTCCCAAAAGCCGATTCGATCTGTCTCTATAGATCCGAATACCAAGTATTGTCTCAGCTTCACCTAAGTCTTTCATCGAGAAACATTTCCCCAACCATTGCTTAACCATTTGCAATGTTGGAATGTCATTCCCAATGAGAAGGATGTCGTCCACATATAGGACCAAAAATACTACTATGCTCCCACTAACCTTCTTGTACACACAAGGCTCATCTTCGTTCTTGATGAAGTCAAATTCTTTGACTGCCTCGTCAAAACGAAGATTCCAACTTCGGGATGCTTGCTTTAAACCATAAATGGATTTCTGAAGCTTGCAAACCTTCTTAGGATGCTTGGGATTGACAAAACCCTCAGGCTGTGTCATATACACCTCCTCTAGTAAATTTCCATTTAGGAAAGCAGTTTTGACATCCATTTGCCATATCTCATAATCATGATATGCAGCTATGGCAAGCAAGATCCTAATGGATTTGAGCATGACTACAGGCGAAAAGGTTTCATCATAGTCTACACCATGAGTTTGTCGAAAACCTTTTGCTACTAGTCTACCTTTGTAGGTCTTATCAGCTTTGAGTTTAAATAGCCACTTGCATTCAATTACCTTAGCACCTTCCGGTGGATCAACCAAGGTCCAAACCTGGTTATCGTACATTGATTGCATCTCGGATTTCATGGCTTCAAGCCAATTTTTCGAGTCTGGGCTTTCAATAGCTTCTCGGTAGGTAGTAGGATCCTCACGATCTACTAACTCAATAGTGTCACTGTCGGTGATTAGAAATCCATATCTCTGAATCTCCTGACGTACCCTACCGGACCTTCTAGGTACTTGTGTAATGGGTTCTTGTTCCACAAGTGGTCGTGAACTTGATCCCATTTCCAACTCATCCTCTATAGGAATTTGTGGCGCTTGAATTTCTCCAAGTTCTACTTTACTCCCACTATCTTTCTTGAGAAGGAACTCCTTTTCCAAGAAAACAGCCTTGCGAGCAACAAATACTTTGTTCTCGGCTTGTGAGTAAAAGTAGTATCCCTTTGTTTCTTTGGGATAACCCACAAATAAACAGACAGTGGATTTGGACTCTAGTTTGTCAGATGTTAATTTCTTAACATGTGCTTCACAGCCCCAAATCCTAAGAAATGACATATTGGGTTCTTTCCCAGTCCATACCTCGTATGGTGTCTTCTCAACTGCTTTAGTTGGAGTACGGTTTAGTAGAAACGCAGCAGTTTCTAATGCATAGCCCCAAAAAGAGATAGGAAGATTTGCTTGACTCATCATAGATCGAACCATGTCTAATAGAGTTCGATTTCTCCTTTCGGACACACCATTCCATTGTGGTGTTCCAGGAGGAGTGAGCTGTGAAATAATACCACACTCTTTTAGATGGCCGTCAAAATCTTGGCTTAAGTATTCGCCACCTCTATCAGATCGAATGGCTTTTATACTTTTGCCAAGTTGTTTTTCTACTTCGTTCTTAAACACTTTGAATTTCTCAAAAGTTTCAGATTTATACTTCATTAGATAGACATAGCCATATCTACTGAAGTCATCTGTGAACGTTACGAAGTAGCTAAAACCACCTCTAGCTTGTGTACTTAATGGTCCACATACATCGGTATGTATTAGTTCCAATAAGCCATTAGTCCTCTCACTTTTCTTATTAAAAGGACTTTTTGTCATTTTTCCATGCAAACATGGCTCGCATGTATCAAAAGACTCTAAGTCGAATGACAAGTACTCCAGTTTTGTGGAGTCTTGAAATGCGTTTTTCATTTGTATGTCCCAAACGACAATGCCAGAAGTAAGTAGGGTTCAATTCGTTTGATTTAACCCTCTTTGTATTAATGTTGTATATGGACTCTTTGTTTGATAGATCAAGGATATAAAGGCCATTTTGCAACATGGCATTGCCATATGAAATGCCTTGGCGACGAATATGAGCATTGCCATTTTTAATAACAAAATCAAATTCATCCAAATCCAATAATGAAACTGAAATAATGTTTCTGCTCATAGCAGGTACATAATAACAATTTTTCAAAATTAAACAAAGTCCGGAAGGTAAAGTGAGTTGATAGTCGCCTATCTCCATGGCAGCAACTCGTGCTCCATTCCCCACACGGAGGTCCACTTCATTCTTCCCAAGTAACCTCCTATTTCTTAGCCCCTGCACATTAGAACAAATGTGAGAACCACAACCGGTATCAAGTACCCAAGTGGTAGAAATAGAAAGGTTAATTTCAATAACAAAAATACCTGAACTGGACGCATTGGCTCCATTCCTTTTTTGTTCTTCCTTGAAGAGAGCGCAATTCTTCTTCCAATGCCCTATTTTGTTGCAGTGGAAGCAAGTGCTCTCGCTCTCCTTGGGCTTTTGCGCCTTGGGCTTGGATTGGGCCTGAGGTGCACTCCCTTTTGACTTTAACCGAGCCAGGTCATTCTTGGGTTTTGCCTTTCCCTTTCCTTTTCCCTTAGCCGGTCCCTTCTTAATGCCCCCTTGAACCATCAGTATGGGATTGGTCTTTCGAATGTTCTCTTCAGCATTCTTAAGCATCCCATGAATCTCAGTGACTGACTTGTTCATTGCATGCATGTTATAATTCATTACAAATGGATCATAATCATCAGTCAATGATCCTAATATCAAGTCAGTGGCCAATTCCTTTGGCACTTGTACCTCAAGCTTTTCTAGAGTATCAAGATACCCTTTCATCTTGAGTACATGTGTACTAACAGGAGTACCCGCAGCCATCTTACAGGAAATCAAGGCCTTTGTTGTCACAAATCTCTCGTGACGAGCTTGCTCTTGGAACATCTCCTTAAGGTGCACCATGATCGCATAAGCCTCTTGGTCCATAAATTGCTTTTGCAAGTCAGGCACCATAGTGGCTAGCATCAAACAGGTCACATCATTGGAGTCGCTCTTCTTGGTCTCAAAAGTTTCCCTTTGAACCGCAGAGGCGTTCCTACCAGGTTCTTGAGGCAAGGGTGCATCCAAAACATACGACTTTTTCTCTTGCTTAAGAACTATCCTTAAGTTTCGAGACCAGTCTATGAAATTGGTGCCATTCAATTTGTCCTTTTCAAGGACCGATCGCAATGAGAAATTGTTGTTTGAAGATGCCATTTTTCAATCTACAATAAAATTTAGCAAGATTAAATGAGGTCTTATTAATAATCCCACAAACCGAATTAATATCCCTTTAAATAATTCGCGTTAGTGATTTAATGTGGGCCAAGATCCACTTTTCACAACAACCTTATTAGTCAAGCTGAGCTTGTACACCTAACAAGTTAAGTTACTTAGGTAGGATAACTCCAATCATGACTCGTACATGACTCTTGGATCAAATGGGCTAACATCTTAAGATGTTATAGCACAAACCCATTTATTAGTTGCCTAGGTCCGGGCATCCCTTTCCATATTAAGTCCAACCTACATTCACAACTCATGCCTCACAAAGATAATCGGGCGCATCTAGGACTCCTAGTCTACGTTACCGATGATCGATGCCTTGACATGTTTCGAATTAGGAAGGCAACTTTGTGACTTACTATTTTAGGGATTCATTTTATTACGGCTTACATGGCATACGCTTTGTCATCCATTCATAGCATGCATATATAAATAATTGCATAAAGTAAAGCGTGACAAACATGGGCCCATAAAACCTACAACTAAGATTCTATACTATTACACAAGAATCTTCGAGTTGGGCTTCACCACTCCGGTGGGCTTCATCTTGACTTACAAAGTCTTCAAGTAAATTCTATTCTAAGAAATAAATGAAACTTTTACAATAATACATAATGGCTCGCAGGCCATAATTAATTACAAAAAAACCAGGGCCCATGAATGCACCATGCATATCCATTCATCATACCAAACAAGCAAATAAATATACATAACATTCATGGATTAAACAAAGTCCAATTTTAATTAAATTAGCCAAGCCCATTAATGGAAATTGTGTATTTGAACCTTTAAGAGATGACCCTATGATGGGCCTAGGCCGAGGCCCAATGGACTGAATCCTCTTATTGAATAAGTTCTCTTAAAAGCCCAAAACATAAACTAGTTAGATTTGTGCTATAAATCAACTCTAGTATAATTTCCAATTTTGCCATTTTTAATATTATGTCATACTGCCCATAAACATTAAAAATACATATAATATGTACCGACATGAATTAAAAATAAAAATCATGAAGAACATATATATGATACACGGCATACATATAAAAACAAACAAACAACAAAACTAGTTGTTTAATTCTTATGTGATGCCACAAAAATGCACAAATACTTAAATCAATTTTATGAGTCATTTAATAATTCAAATAAGGTCGTAAAAATGATTTAATATATTGTACCAATCTGATCTAAATGTGTTTTTACCATTTTAATCAAATCAAAACAAACAATGTTGATTAAACATGTAACAAACACAAACTAGTCATTGTTTTAAGTGATATTAAAATTAATCAATTAAATTGTCATGGACCAGAATTAAAACCAAATTTTAAAAATGTCCAGACCTGATATTTAATCTTTAAAATCACTTACAAACATGCCAAAAAACGTTTTTACATTTAATATTCAAAACTAGTTGTTAAACTAACAATTAACATGCCAAAAGCACCTAGTTTTAATATTAACATATACCATCAGGTATTACCAATTAAATCTGACCAATAACAGCTCCTAGAACATCTTAGGACAGTATATTAACATGTCATATTAATTATAATACCTATCTAATCAATTAAATTCGTTTTTTACACCAAAACAATGCAAAAAACTCAAAACAGAAAATTTCAGCATTGCATGTATATAAAGTAACGATTTTTAATTAATTATTTCATGCATCTAAAGCACTAAAAAAAACATGTTTAGGCTCTGATACCACTGTTAAAATATGTCATGGTATGTGTATGTAGATAACGCAGCGGAAAAATATCAAAAATGATCATACACATCAAACAAATCCACGACAAGAATCGAAACATGCACTTTTAGGGTTTTTTAAAAACTTACAACTTTAGATGCCTATTCCGAAATGAATTTGATGATGACCAGCAACTAAGATGATATTGTCCACCTTTGATCTTCACCACCAATGCCAAGGAATAGCCTTTGCGCCAATCCTCTCTATGCTCACACACACACTTTCAAGCAAGGCTTGAAACCGAGAATGCTAGCTCTCAATATAAGTATTGTGTAATGGCAAGGGTTAAAGCTACAAGATTTTTGATCTTGCACTTTCTTTTGGTGCTATTAATGCCTAATCACACAAGAAAGCAAGAAAGAATTCTTCTCCTTATGTATTTCGGCCAAAAAGGATTTTTGAGAGAGAGAGGGAAGTTCACGCCTACTATCCTCTTTTACTAGGGTTTCTCTTTTTTAATCTTTATCCTCATCTTATGGCAAGTGTTTTTCCCGAATTCTACCACCTAAAAGTAGTTTATTCAACCTTAAACACTTCCTATAGATAAGTAACAAACATTAATTTAAACCCTTTTGAATTTAAAATTCAATTAGGATTTAATACTCAATTAACTTAATCAATATTATTAAATTAATTGACATTAAACCATGTGGGCCGAAATCTTCCTCTCTCATGGACCAAGGTCCAATAGCAATTTAATACCCATTACATACATTAGCTTGACTTTTATTAAAAGCCCAAATTAATGCTCAATGCCTTATTTAAATATTTTAAGCCCAATGCTTTGTGTGCGATCCTATAGGTCCATTTAATATTGGCAATTGAATTAATGAATTAATTCAAAGGCTATATATATTCTCTAGCAAGATATTTATAGCATTCCAAATTAAATGAAAAATGCAAATGGCATTTGATGACCTAATGCAATTTTGTATAGTCCCTTACCCATAAATATCAGAATTAACATAAGGCATGGAACAAGTCATCCTCATGTGTAAGTTAATTCCTTTCTTGATATTCCAGTGACACTGAACTCTCAGATAAATAATGATTGCACATTATTACATCTCGGTATGGCCATACACTTCTCAGTTCACTGATCAAGTGGCCGATGATATTTTTCTCTCTTATAGAGAGGGGTAATCCCTTTACTTCTCTCATGCTCTCTAACATGAATCAATGCATACCCAAGCATACCCATACTTGTCACTCAGTTACGAGCACGTTAGGTGTATGTCAAAGTACACAGTAATTCATAAAGAGTTTCATAGAGATTTTAGGTCTAAGAACTCCGATACAAAACTTGCATATGAGGAACACTTATGACTTGTACCATGTAGTGTTCTCATGTGTGGATCGTATCCAAATA
The DNA here is from genome assembly GCA_947683425.1 of Excoecaria cochinchinensis. Taxonomy (NCBI): domain Eukaryota; kingdom Viridiplantae; phylum Streptophyta; class Magnoliopsida; order Malpighiales; family Euphorbiaceae; genus Excoecaria; species Excoecaria cochinchinensis. The sequence continues at coordinate 7,574,604 of CANTUQ010000024.1, forward strand.
CCATGTTATAAACATGTATCTATGATCTCTGATTGACACTTTTATCCTTATGATCCGTAAGACAGAACTCAACTAATCAGAGAGAGCATACTAGTCTTAATTCATTTGTTATTCCCATAACAATGACTGACTAGGGATATTTAGAATGAAGTCTCATTTGTTTCAAGGTCTTACAACCATGTGCCTCACACATGATAACTTAAACTGAAACGACATTCTTGGACAGTTCTATCAATTGATATGCACAGGAATACAATTGGTAAAACAAATGCCTCATTTATTAACTAAAGTGTTTTATTACAATGTATTGGGGCTAGGACTTACACTAACAATCTCCCACTAGCACTAGTCCCAATTGGGCATAGCCCTAAGACCGAATGCTCTCAAATGAGCTTCGTGCAGATTTGGGCGCAACTGTTTCGTCAAAGGATCTGCTACAACGCGCAGTCTGAGGCTCTCCGAGGCGAGAGAAACTTTCCCAATGTTCTATTGGGTGGCGACTCCATGAAACCTCCTTGTTGCCCAACATAGACGCACTTGCGATTTATTGCAAGATGTCAACGGACCCACAAATGCCCCGATCGCCCACGTGCGGGCGGTCGAACGGGCGGCCGCGGGGATCCGGCGCGCGTCACAGCGACAGAATACAACGTCTGCAAAATTTTTATTTTTTATTTTTTATTTAATTTTTTTATATATTTATTTAACAAATCTAATCTTACTAAATTAGCTATCATTTAAAAACAAATGTGTTATTAGCATGAAAATCAATAATACCATAAATAAAATTATATAAACAAATTTAAAATAAAGTACAAAACCTAAATAAAAACAATATAACTAAGTAACCTAAATAAAAGAATTAGACATATCATGGCTTAATGTGCTCCCTAGGATTCTCCTCAGTATTACTTGGAAAGCATCCTAGATTTCTAGAAGGTAAGGAATTAACAAGTTGGCCTATTTGAACCTCAAGATTATGAATAGTAGCAGCATGATTTTTAGCAATTTGATCAAATTTTTCTTCAAGTTTCTTTTGACTTTCATCTTGAGAATGCATCTTATAATTAATTTTTTCAATGAACTTATCAATTTTAACCTCAAAGGCCCCAAACCTATCTTGTGGTTGTTGGTATCCTACACCTCTATTTTGGTTGTTAACATTATTATTCCCCCATGAAAGGTTAGGATGGTTTCTCCAACCAGAATTATAGGTGTTAGAATAAGGATTTCCACGACCTTGGCTTTGAAGAAAATTAACTTGTTCTTCCTTATTAACCATGCCTAAATTGCAATTATCACTCTTATGTCCTTGTTGACCACAAACATTGCATGCATTTATTGAATTATCACCCATACTTAGACTATTAACTCTATGATTCAATGCTTCAATTTGGGCTTGTAATGCAACCATAGAATCTACTGAATGTACTCCCCTAGCATTAGAATTATTATACTCCCTTACTCTTTCAGGAGGCCACATACAATTGTTCATTGCCATCTCTTCCAATAGCCCATATGCTGCATCAATTGTTTTTCTCATCAAGGATCCACCAGCTGCAGCATCTATAGTCCCTCTTGTAGTTGGATTTACACCATTATAAAAAGTCTGCATCAAAAGCTCCCTTGGAAGGTTGTGGTGTGGACACATCCTTTGCAATTCTTTGAATCTTTCCCAAGCCTCATATAATGATTCATTATCATTTTGAACAAATGTAGTGATGTCCTTTATGATTTTTGCAGTTTTGGCTAAGGGAAAATATTTTGATAAAAATGCTTGGGCCAATTGGTCCCAAGTAGTTATAGATCCCCTTATTAATGAATTCAACCAAGCCTTGGCTTTATCCTTCAAAGTGAATGGAAAAAGCCTAAGCTTGATTGCATCAGTCGAAACCCCATTGATCTTAAAGGTATCACATATTTCAAGAAAGTTGGCCAAATGAGCATTTGGATCCTCATTTGCCAAACCATAGAATTGTATACTATTTTGAATCATTTGTAAGAGTGAAGGCTTAATTTCAAATTGATTTGCATTTACCGTTGGCCTTACCACTCCTTGTTGAGCACCACTCAAAGCAGGTGTGGCAAAGTCCATCAATCTTGGTGGATTTTCTTCAGCCATGATAATTGCTCTCCTATTTTTGTTCTTCTTTCTATTTGACTTCTGGTTACTTGACAAGAATCTTTCAATTTCAGGATTTAAGGGTTCAAGCTCTTCTAAAGAACTCCTTGTACTAGGCATGAACTTCTAAATCCAAAAACAAAACACAACACAAAATTAATTTAAACACACAATCAAATTAAAACAAACAAAATATTGTAATCCAAAATCATAAATCAATTTTCATAATGGCAAACAACCGTTCCCCGGCAACGGCACCAAAAACTTGTTGAGCATTTTCTATATATGCTTATTGACCGCAAGTATACGGTGTACCGCAATAGTACTTAAGATGTCGATCCCACGAGGAACGTTTTTACACACTATTACTAATCAATTTTAATCTTGTTTACAATGATTAATTAATGGTAAAGTTAATTTTAATCTAATCTAACATGTAAACTAAATATACCTAGTTAATGATAGTCAAAACAAGATAAAATAAATCATGAAAAATTAAAGACAATGAACTTGATTCCATCAATTTGATTAACATCTTTCATCTTTTTATGCAAGCCAAGTTAGAATCAATTTTTAACTCACTCTCTCGACATGAATTAAAATACCTAAAACATACAATTAAAATTCTAACTCACAATTTTCATTAATGAATTAGAGGTTTCTAATTACATATTTTAAGAATAAACACTAACCTATAGCAATTATCTCAATATACTGATTTCTCAAAATATACCTTGATAATGAAACTCTATTAGATGTCAGATAAAGCAAACTCTCGAATTACTTTAACTTATAAAGATCATGCAAAATATACTAATAGAGAATCTACAATGAAAGACTATGAAAGTAGATGAAAATAGAAAGAATTATAACATGCAAATTCATTGAAATGATATTCATTGAAATAATGGAGAAGAATTAAAAATAAGAGAATAAGATAGAAGCCTTTCAACCCTTTTCTCAATCTCTTGAAATAAGTTTTCCTTCTCCTAGATCTTCTTCTTCAAAACATAAAGACTACCCTAAGAAAATAAAACTAAAGAAAATACAGAAAATTACATAACTAAAATTTAATATTATTCTATATTGTCTCTATATAAAAAACTACAGTTAACTACATATTTATAGATGTTGATTTGAGAGATGTGTCTCTTGAAAATGTCCCTTGAGAATAGTTGCAACTTTTGGTGAAAATAGGTGGCTTTTCAAGTGACTTTTAGCTAAAAACTGTCCAACGGTCGCCTCTGTCGCGCTCGCAACGGTGTCGCGATCGCGACAGAACACGCTGGTCCATTTTCTTCTTTCTTTCTTTCTCTCGGTCTTCTCTTCCTTCTCTGGCCAGTCACGAGTCGCTACCTCCCATCACGGCGTGACCCTTCGTGTGTGGCGTGACTGGCGCTCACGTCTCGCCTCCTCTCCCCTTTCTCTTCTCTTTCCTTTCTTTCCTGGCCTTTCGTCACGTCGCGTGACTCTTCTCTCACAGTCCTTTTCTTCTTTTCCTCCTTCCTCTTCGTTCTTCCTCTCCAGTCACGGCTCGTTACCTATGCTCACGTCGCGTGATCATTCGTGTGAGACGTGACTCTTCTCCCTTGCTCTCGTGATCCTCTCATTCTATTAGCTTCTTCTCTTCATTTTTCACCTAACATGCCAATAAACATAAAAAACACACAGACTAATACTAATAAACATAAATTAACATATCACATCAAATTTACACACAATTTCATGATTAATTACATAAACTCATACAAAATAAATACTAAATTATACCTCAATTAAACTCCTATCACAGAGAACAAAAATGTTAAAAGAATATTGGCCAAGATGGTTCAGAGTTATAAAGACTGAGCAGAAAAGCTACCTTTTACACTATGGGGTTATAAAACCACAGTCAGAACCTCTACGGGAGCGACGCCATTCTCTCTAGTATACGGAACTAAAGTAGTTCTGCCAGTTGAAATTGAGCTGAAATCCTTAAGGGTAGTCATGGAAGCCAAGATTCCAGAAGCGGAATGGGCACAACAGCGATTGTTGCAGTTGAATCTGTTAGATGAATATAGGCTGCGAGCCTATTATCACAATCAGGTTTATCAGAAAAGACTAGTTCGGTCCGTTGGCAAAAAGGTACGAAAGCACCCTTTGAAGTCAGGGAATTTAGTCTTTAAGATGATGAGGCCAGGAGTGCCAGACATACAGGGAAAATTCAGACCAACATGGGAAGGTTCATTCGTGCTGAAAAAGTTACTAACAAAAGGAGCAGCAATTTTAGCACACAGCGATGGGAATGAATTTAAAGACCCAGTCAATGTTGATAGACTAAAAAGGTTCTATAGCTAAAGACTAAAAATCAAAAGAAGAGAATAAATGCCCCGCGGGGCGAAAATCGAAAAAATTCAGCCTTGCTAAAATTGGGTACCCTGTCAGGGTGAAAACTGAAAAAAGGCATCCTGGGCAAAAATTAAGGGCCAAGAGGGCCGATTGATAACAGGAGTTTGATGCTTACAAGATCTATTCTGAGATTAGGTGTAGTCTTGTGCTTTTGAATTCTTGTCAAATGACGATCATGTATGATGAAATCATATAGGGATGTACACAATTTTGCAATGAATAAAAGAATATAGTTTGCATTTTCATTGGCTTTTAGTTCTGCCTTAAAACTATACCATCTATTTATCTAATGACTATTGTCTGATTGATTTTATCGCAAGGTGTCTAAGCGGATGTGTGCTGATCACCCTTAGGGGAGGTTCCGATAATAGCCTTCTCTAGTAGTCCCCTGAAAATAAAAATAAAAAGCCGTTAGAGATAAAAAACCGTAACTGGCTCTCTAAGCAAAAGTTGGGCCAAAGGGCAGGGTAAAAACCTGAAAATAGGCAGTCTGCCCTACAAAAAAAATGAAATAAATAAAAGGCATTGGATTGGGTTGGGTCCATTCCAGGCAAAAATTAGGCAAAGAGTTATGTGAAAATCCCCAAAGGTATGCATTTCCCACAAAGAAAAACTAATGTGAAAATCCATATGGGACGCACTACCTTTAAAACAATGACGTTCGATGCCTAGAGCGATAAGGCGGTGTTACTTCAGATGATATGCCTTCAGTCAGATAATGCATAATTCAGGATATGAGTCAGAATCCTGGGCATATGATCGTTGACCGGGGGGCAAAGATGCACACTTGATGTCTCTCTTAGAAGACGTTTTGGGTCAGAGTCCCTAAAGCCAAGATGACAATCTTTTGGATCTTAGGGGCATGGTCGAGCAACCAAGCCGTATCCACAATGGACCCTTGACCACCCAGGACATGGTCTATCCATTTTTGCGAGCATCTACATCTCATATCATACAATTCTTTTGCAAGCATCAGCATTTTGCTTTTTACACATACACACACAATTTCTTGTATATATTTCTGTGCACATAATTTTGTAGGAAATGTCTAAGTGAAAACCATCACCATTCGAGGATGGCACCCAAACACTTTGTAAGTCTGGAGCAGACTCAGTGCCGCGTTTTGTAAGTCTGGAGCAGACTCAGCGCATCGCTATTTGAGGATGGTACTCACACTTTGTAAGTCTGGAGTAGACTCGGTGCAGCTCAAGAAAGCACTTCTCGTGTTTTGTAAGTCTGGAGTAGACTCGGTGCATCGCCATTTGAGGATGGCACTAGTACTTTGTAAATTTGGAGCAAATTCGGTGCGACTTAGGAGAGTAACCTTTGCACTTTGTAAGTCTGGAGCAGACTCGGTGCAGCTCAAGAGAGCACTTCTCGTGTTTTGTAAGTCTGGAGCAGACTCTGCGCATCGCCATTTGAGGATGGCACCCTTCGCACTTTGTAAGTCTGGAGCAGACTCGGTGCAACTCAGAAGAGCAATTCTCGCGTTTTGTAAGTCTGGAGCTGACTCGGCGAATTGCCATTGGAGGATAGCACCCAAGCACTTTGTAAGTTTGGAGCAAACTCGGTGCGGCTCAGGAGAGCAACCTTTGCACTTTGTAAGTCTGGAGCAGACTCGGTGCAGTCCTCTGAGGAGGACATTTCTCGTGTTTTGTAAGTCTGGAGCAGACTCGGCGCATCGCCATTGGAGGGTGGCACCTAAGCACTTTGTAAGTCTGGAGCAGATTCGGTGTAACCCAGAAGGGTGACAATCGCTCCACAGTTTAGATGGTGACTTAAAGAGATGATTCGATTCTCGTGGCAACAGGAAGGAGGCAGCCTCAGGTATGCGCTTCTTTTCCTTTCCTGAATTTTGGCTCACCTAGAAAGCCATGCACTAGCCTCCCCAAAATTGGGGGCAACTGTAGACACCGGGTACCGAGGCAGTCTAGATCAGGATTACACAATGATGAAATTAAGTGTGTCTATTTATAGGCAAAAATGAAAGTTAAAAGTGACGATATCGGATTGATTTATTAGAAATAAATAAAAATGTATTTTAAAAATATTTTAAAAATATTTTTAAAAATTATTTTGAGACAAAAATGGTATGTTTTGAAATTATAGTTTTTTAGAAAATTTAAAAAAAAAAAAGTTTGCAAGTGCCGCACCCCAGCGCGCAGGGCGTACTCGCCCGCGCGCTGGGCGACGAGCAGAGCCCGGTGCGCACGCTTTGCGTGAGCGACGCACTGGCCGTAGCCTGCGCATGAGAGCAACGGCCTGCACGTCGCGCATGAGGATGCCCGTTTGGCGCGCCGACGAGCATCGCTCGCCCCTGTGCCCCCGATTTCGCCCCCGACAGCTTTTTTGGCCTTTTTTTCTTCATTTTTATTGCTTTATTTTTTTATTTTTTTTGGAATTTAATTCTAAAACCTTTTATTTTCCAACCTTTTAAATTTATCAGTTTTTGTAGTTATGAAAATTAAATTGATTTTAATTTTCTCATTAAAAAATCTGATTTTTTTGGAAGGTATAAAATGATTTTTAGAGAGAGAATTAAGGGAAATTTTCTTTAAAAAAAATTTTCCTTCTTCTTCGTCTATTTTCAAAAAGCAAATTCTCTCAATTTTTTAAAGGATTTTTCAGGATAATTATCAAAGTAAAAAAGAGCAATTTTTGTTCTTGAAAATTTTCTTTCTTTTTATTTAACAATTTTTACCTTGAGACAAATAAATTAATTGTTTGTTCTTAAGTTAAAATTTTTTTTCAATATTTTATTTTTTCTAATATTATTCCCACAAATCAAGACAAGAAATTCGATCATTTACCTTCATTTCATCAATCTAAATTTTGAGGGTAAGCATTTTTGGCCTAATTTTTAATTCAATTTTTATTTATAATTAAATAGTTATCATGTAAATTCTTTTAGATCTATTATTTTTTACTTCTCATTTCCTGTGTTCTTATTTAATTGTTCATATTATTATTATTATTATTATCCTTTTACTCTTTATTTGATTATTCATCTTTTATTTCTATTTTTATGATTATCATTATCATCATTATTGTTCATATATTATTATTATTATTTTTATTGGTATTATTATTTATCATGTTTTAATATGTTATATTTATTTTATTTCTTGTTATTCCTGCATATTTATTTGATTGTTCATATTACTTGGTTGTTATTGTGTTTTATTATTATTATTATTATTATTATTATTATTATTATTATTATTGTGATTTATCATCCTAAGTATTATTATTATCATTATTTGTATTATTATTATTATTATTATTATTATTATTATTATTATTATTATTACTATCATTATTATTATTTTTATTATTATTATTACTATCATTATTATTATTTTTATTATCCTTGTTTATTGTTATAATTTGTTACTAGTATTATTGTTATTATTATTTATATTTTTAGGCATGTTAAATTTTATTGTTAATATTTATGTTTTCATGCATGTTGAATTTTATTTTTATTGTTGTTTATGTTTTCATGCTTGGTGAGTTTTTATGCTTGTTATCATATATGTTTTTTTATGTATGTTGAATTGTTAATATAAAAAGTTGCATATTTTATTATGACCTTTAATTGATTTGCCATATATGATGCATATTTATTTGTTTTTATTTTAATTATTTTTATTACATGTTTAAATTAATTTTTTTTTATTACTAACTTCACTTTTATTTGTTTTTCTTTTATTTTCAATACTTATTTTTATGTGTGAGTATTTTTCCATACCAAGTGGGAGCCCATGGAGATTTGGAGATGCTTTTCGGGTGGATTCGCCATTCTTTAGTTTTTTTATTTTTGGGTTTATTGCATTTTTATTATGTAATTTTTAATAAATTTATTTTCTCATGCACGCTAATAAAAAAAATACAAAAATATTTCTATTAACTAAACTTGAGTTTTTTTAATAAAAATGGGACCAACGTCCTAGTTTCTTCCATCCAAAATAAATTGTCACATTAAAATTATTTTTTTAAACATGCATGTGAGGACCAATGTCCTCATCTTTAACAAATAGCCCGTTTTATGTATGTATGATGCACGCCGAATCCCGTAGGACGCCCCGAAGGCCTGTTTTAGGGCTTTCGAGAGAGATCCATAAAAACTTGTAAGGTATTTACAAGTGCGTCTATTTTGGGCAACAACGAGGTTTCTTGGAGTCGCCACCCAATAGAACATTGGGAAGGTCGTCTAGCCTCAGCGAGTCTAAGACGGCTCATACATATCCATTTTGGGTAAGCCAAGAGGGTTTTGGAGGTGCCAGCCCAATAGGACATTAGGATGACCCTCTAACCTCGTGGAACCTAGGATTACACAGCGCGTAAATATCCATCTTGGGCAAACCAGAGAGATCTTGGAGGTCTCAGCCTAATAGAACATTAGGATGATCCTCTACCCCCTGGAGCCTAAGATTATGTAAATTAGGCCTTTTGGAGGGGAATAAGAGATATTTTGGAGGTTCTAGACCTCTAACCTCATTGAGCCTAAGACCAGAGTGAGTTCGGAACTTCTCATTTATTTGTACCTTGATTAATATTATAATTAAGTTTTGAATTCATTGTTTCATCAACTTTCCATACAATGCAGCTAATTAAAGCGCAATCCATTCATGTAGATAAAGCAGCAAATTGACACGAAATAAAATACACGAAATAAATTACAATAACACAAGGGGCGGAATACAACCCCCATTATAAAAAATAATATGTAATTATACAGAAATCGGGATATTCATTGGAGTGAGGACATTAGTCCTGCCATGCATATTCATTACAAGCCGATTTTTAAGAAGTGTCGGTTTTATTGGCTAAAAACGGGACTTTGGTCCCCGGCTTTCGAAAAAATCCCAAATTAATTACTATAAAACGTTTGGCCCTTTTTACTTTAACGACATTAAAATAATCTTCATAATAAAATGAATAAAGACAAGGGTAAAGAAAGAACCCGGATGAAAATCCTCAGATTGGCGCGACCACCATCATTAACAACTCCAATTCCAAAATGGTCAGAAAATAACTCATAAAAATAAACATGTTAGTGTCAAAATCGTGAATAAAGTAAATAAAAGTAAAATAACGAGAAACTTTAAAAGAAATGAGTTAAAAGATAAAAGAAATAAAAAAAGGGTAAAAGAAATAAATTAAAAACATGAGAATTTGCTTAGGGACGGCCTTCTACACAATACCGACGGGCGTCCTTAGTGTGACCGGCGGACGGAGTGGTGCGTCACCTACGCCCCGTCTCTCGGAATAGGGACGGGCGTCGGTAACCACTCTGCCCGTCGGTCACCCCTAGTTGCAGAAAAAGTTAAAAGACCTTCAAAATTTCAATTGAAATTCTTTGTTAAAAAAATTATTATTATTAAAAAAACAATTAATATAAGTCAATTAAATTACACAAATATTAATTCAGAATGTTTACCCTCGGATTTTACCTTTTTTGGTGGATGTCGAATGACTTTGGTCCCCGCACACTTCACAAGGATCGAATAAAAAATGGATCAAGGAAAGAAAATTTATGTTTTTCTTTCTTGGAAATTTGACAGCGATTCAAGTATTGGAATTAGCTGGATTAATGGAAACGAATGAATTTTGTTACCTCAAATTGGCTTAATTCACAAGTAGAATTTGAGAAAAAAGTCAATTAATTGAAAGAATTTTTATCAAACAAAAATTTTGAAAATAATAGAGATTTTTAGATTTTAGTAAATTGCTCAAAAAATATTTTTTCCTTTAAAAAATTTGCCAATCTCTCAAAATTTGCTAATTTTTCTCCCCAAAAATTTGTTAATTTTTCTAACCCTTAATAATGAAATTTAATCCACTATTTATAGAGTTTTTAGGAGATAATTAGGATAAACATCAATTTAAAGTTTGAATTTTAAAAGGATTTTAAAATTCAATTTTTAACCAAATATCTGCCCCAAATCTCATCCAAATTTGAAAGATATCAAGCTTATCAGATTAAATTTTACCAAATCCGGCGTTATCTGATCAGATCCACTATTGACGGCCGTCCCTAGAACTACCGATGGGGCGTCCCTAAGAAGGGTACGCGTGGAAATCTGGACAACAGATGGGCCGAGGTGCGGGGACTAGGGACCGGCGTCTCTATGCAGACACGTGTCCGCCACTTATACTACAGACGGGCCATCCCTACAACGCATAGAGACGGGGGAATACCAAATAGAGACGGGCATCCCAACTCCGACGGTCATCCCGTCTGAGGAGCAAAATCTCAATTTTCAAGCTAAATTTTCCAAACTCTTTCAAAACCTCACGCTATAGAGAAAAAGATTTTAATTCTTATGAAACCGAGAGACGAAAACCACCGAATTCCATCCATTTATCCAAAAACCGACGTTGATCTCTTCATCGGGTAACTCTGACCTGGACTGTCTCAAGACCCGGTATTTACAGTATAATTTATTTTTTATTTACAATGGGGGTTGTATTCCGCCCCTAGTTTTGTTATAATTTATTTTGCTTTCATTTACTTTATTTACAGCTTTCATTATGTGATTGACATGCGCATTAAATTAAATTGCATTAAAATCGAATGAGAAATGGGGTGAAACGCTAAATTCAAAATTCAATTATAACTTTAACCAAGGTATGAATAAATGAAAATTCCCGAACCTGCTCTGATCTTTGGGCTCAACGAGGCGAGATGGCCACCTCGATGTTCTATTGGGGTGGGGCCTCCAAGACACCTCTTGTGTCCCGAAAAAGGTCCAACTTGCATAATTTTAGGCTCCACGAGGCGAGAGCGCCATCCTGATATTCTATTAGGATGAGGCCTCCAAGACCCCTCTGGCTTGCCCAAAATGGACATAGCAGCGCTGTCTTAGGCTCACTGAGGTTAGACGACCTTTTCCAATATTCTATTGGGTGGCGAATCCAACAAATTTCCTTGTTTCCCATAATGGACGCACTTATAATTTATTACAAGTTTTACGAACCTCTCTCGATCGCCCTAAAAGCGGGCGTTTGGGGCGCTGAGGTTCGGCGTGTGTCACAGTAACCCAAAATTAAATTTCCTTTTTTTTTTGTTTTAATTTGAATAAAAAACTGATTTGTATGCAAGAAACCACCACACATAATTAAATTCAAAGTAGTAGATCTAGAATGTTTACCCTCGGATTTTTACCTCGTGAAGTTGAATGTTGCAAGGTTTTGACTCCTCGAGTTCTATAAGGATCGAATTGTGATCACGCGATCGGGAGAGATTTTTGGTTGCAAAAATCTCACTTTGAAAAATAAACCAAGAGAAGGAAATTATTTTCTCTTTCTTGGAATTTTGACAGCGACGAATATCTGAATTAACTAGATTGATGAAAACGAATGGATCTCGTTTCCTTGGATTGGCGTAATTCGAGAATAAAATGAAAAAAAAAGAATAAGAAATTCTGAAAGAAAAATCTTTTTTGTAGAAATTGAAAATGAGATTCTCTGTGAAAAAATGCTAAACTTTAATTTTTTAATAAAAAGTTTTCTAATCAATAGTTTCTCAGCAAAATTTCCAACCCTGAAAATTGAATCCCTTTTCCCTATTTATTGATTTAGGAAGAAATTTCAAATAAATTTAAATTTTAAATTCAGATTTGAAGAGAATTTTCCGAAATCAAATAAAAACCGAACGATTTTCCGAATATTCCTAAAATCAAATCTAATATTTAAAAAATTTAAAAAGATTTGGGAAATCCAAAAAAATTTAAAAGATATTTTGTAAAATCCTTCAAAATTTGGAGAATCCGGCGATTTAAACAACCAGATCACCGACCGACGGGTTGCCCGTGGGTTACCGACTGGTGTCCGTCTCAAGGGGCACCAGCGGTCATTTGGCTGACGGGTTCTACACGTGGCACAGAGATGAGAGACGGCCGTCTCCGATGAGGAGCGGGCTTCGCTCAGTCGAACGACGGGCGCCGCCCAAACGAGTGACAGGCGCCGCTCAGTCAAGCGACGGCTCCATTCCCGAGCGACGGGTGTCGCACAGGCGAGCGACGAGCGTCTTTCATTCGAGCGACGGGCTCCCTTCCCCGAGCGACGGCCGGCGCTCGACATGAGAGACGGGCCTCTCGCGTGAGCGACGGGCTATACTCCACCGACGGGCTGCCCGTCTGTGGGTTCAAATGCCAATTCTCAAAGTTGAACTCTCTTTGATTGTCCGAAATCCTCCGTTTACCCAGAAAACCTCTGATGCTTATAAAACTGGAGGACAACATCCACAACTTTCGTCCCTTATCCGAAAACCGACATTAGTTTCTTGATCGGGTAACTCTGATCTGGACTATGTCAGGACCCGATGTCTACAGTGATGAAGTAAAGGGGGTGAAAAAAGAGTAATAATTTATTTTATACCCTTGCTTTTATTTCTAGAAATGAGAGTAAATTTAAAAATTATTTTATTTTATTTTTCTACTTTAACTAGAAGAGATTAAATTAAATCTACTCATATATTTCATTGAGAGTAAACAAGTAAACTAAATTAAGTAAATCCATTTTACATTACTTTTATTATGGGTGATCACGGTTCCAAAACCATTGGTTTCAATTTTATAAATTATGAAACCAGAACAAAAACAAAATGCAGTCGGTTTTAATCAGTTTCGGTTTAGGATGGTTCCAATTTAATTTGGTTTCCGGTTTAAGACCGAAATTTTTATTTTTATTTTAGTTTTAAATTATTTAACTAGAGGCGGCGTCTAGAAATCAGAAGTCAAACTAAGAAGGTATCCAAAGTTGACCATTTCTCGGTCCAAAGTGATAGTTGGAGCACTTTGATTCTTTGCATTCAAAAACCCATTAGATTATGTTCCTCCTCAACACTTGTTTCCTTAACTTCAACGCCCCATCATCTACTGGACTTCCGTTTTTCTTAAACTTCATCGCTCTAATCTCCTGGTAAGTTTTGTTCTTCTTTTTTCTGCTAAAATTTCTATACCAGAATCGATAATTTGGGCTAGAATCTGAGTTCATGTAGTTGTCGATCAGGTGAAACATGGGAGGGTTTTGTTCCAAGAATTCCAATGCCAAACACAAAGGGAATTTGTACGGGCAAGTTTCTTCCAGTCACAATAAAGGATTGCACGATTACCGCCCGAATGGGGATCCTAATATTTTGTATAAATCATTAGAGTTGAAGGAAAGCAAGGAGAATCAGTCTCAAGTCGAACCATTTTCGCTTGATGACTTTTATGATGGAATTCCACGTTATCCTTCTCTCAAATCCAGATCCTTCCGCTCTAGGCAGTCTGCAGTTGCTAAAGTAATTCATTCCCCTTTATTTTTGTCATGATTTTCCTCTTGTTTATTTCTTAGACTAGGCATTCTAATTTCTATTCATGATCATACTAACAAAAGATAGTTGTGGATTCAAAGGAATTGCACAAACTGGTGTCTGCTATCTATCAATTGCTTGCCATTTCTGGTACAAATGGTTTGACCATAAAATAAAATGGGCTTATATGGGTGTGTATAGCTTGTAAACTATGTTATAGAATAGCATCCAAACTGTTGAATATCTAGTTGTCGGGGCTGTATTTGATTAGTGCACGTTCGTCTGCAATTTTTACAAATGGCTCATGATCCATATTATTAAACACGGTCTACCCTGAAGAATTTCTGGAGAATAATATATGCTAGTATGACTAGTCCGTATAGTATTATCAAAAGTTTTTTAATGCACTTAAAGGCAATCTGCAGGTGTCTGAGGTCAGTTCACGTATAGGCCAAGCTGGTACTGCTGGACTGGGAAAAGCAGTTGAGGTCTTGGACACACTAGGGAGTAGCATGACAAATTTAAACCCCAATAGTGGATTTGCATCGGGTGTGGCAACTAAAGGCAATGAGCTTGCAATATTATCTTTTGAGGTTGCGAACACAATTGTTAAGGGATCGAGTCTTATGAATTCCCTTTCAAAAAGAAGTATAAGACATTTGAAAGAAGTAGTGCTTCCATCCGTAGGAGTACAAAATCTAATATCTAATGATATGGATGAACTATTGAATATTGTTGCAGCTGACAAGAGGTGAACACCGTGTAGAATGGCTGTGATGGAGCAACCATTTATTTATTTTTTCTTTAATTTAGATTTATATATTCTTTCTGGTTTCCATCCTAGCTTCTTTAAGAACTGTTCAACTTTTTTTTTTTTTTTACAGGGAAGGGTTGAAAGTTTTTACAGGAGAAGTTGTTCGTTTTGGAAATAGATGTAAAGATCCTCAATGGCACAGCTTAGATCGCTATTTTGAGAAGTAATATTCATGGAACTTTGTTATCCGACCATTGGATTTATCTCATGTGCTTAACATACTTGACTGATTGCATTATTTTAGGGTTATTTCACTTGTGATCACTGAACTGTACCGAACTGTTTAGAATATATATATATATATATATATATATATATATATATATTAAGCGAAATATAAGCCAACTTTTAATTTGTTTAAGCTAAAAATAAAATTGATAAGAAAATGAAATCTCCGGTGCCAAAGTGATGATGTGGTTTGACATGTTGGAGAGGAAGCTTCTAGAGATGCCACGTCAACTTACCACCTCATCCGGGTGCTACATCAACACGTGCTACGTGTCAATAAAGACAAAAATTTCCTTTAATCTTTTTGGCCTCTCTCCCTCACTTAATTTCCCACTCTAATCTAGCCCTCATCTTTTTCTTTCATCTTTCATCTAATCTAGTCGGGAAACAAGTTATCCAAAGAGCTCAAATTTCCCCAACTAATACTGCATTATTGCTTCCATATTCATTCCATAGAAACTTTAAGTTCTGTGCGACTTTTATCAGCTAGCTTAGTTGGAAGATCACCATAATCTTGAACATATTGTTATTAAGCAATTGAGAACAAGTAGTGTCCATGGGATTCATGGTTGAAAAGAAGAAAGGATAGTTATTGAGTTAGGATATGCCTGATCTTGATAAGTATTAGTGTAAAGAACCATGAAGAGGGTAATCAATAGTGTTGGTGATGGTTTGATGCTAATTGATGATCATGATTAGAAAATCTTCCTCCTAGGTTTATTAGTAAGCTCTTAAGCAAGTCTTGATCTAACAAATCAGAATCTTGGTTGAATAATAGAGAAAATGTTACACAAGGTTATATATGTATGTGAATTACCCAAATCCTGTATTTCTTTAAGTCAATTGCTTTTGATTAAGGCAAAGTTCCTAAAAACTCTCCCTTCCTTAAAATATCCGAATTCCTCTTTTTGGGAAGCATCATGATCATCCAATAAAAAAAGTTTCAATTTCTTTTCTGAACGATTTGAAAACCTATTGGTTCCCTTGAATTATTGATTCATAACAGACCTGACCATTGTTGATGATGGTAGCCCCAGCCAGCAAGTACTGTCTGTTGATTCGTGGCAGCCGGAGCTATAAAATTATGGTTCTCTCCTCTCTTTTTCTTGCTCGACGCCAATAACTTTTGATTACCAGAAAACAATTCTCCGCCTCTTGTAGTAGGAAAGTGGCACTGCCATCTCATTTTTATTAAAGGATCACTTGAAGTTCAGATGGATAGAATAAGATGTTATGTGATGATACTTAAGCAACAATGGGAAGAAAATGCTGTGGATGTGAATGTTGTTAAAAGAGCTGAGAGTAGGAAATTGGGTGAGAGAGAGAAGGAAAAACATTAAAGGATTTTTTTTCCTTTATTGACACATCGCTGGTGCTGATGTGCCATTTTGATGAGGTGAGAAGTCAACGTGGCAAGCTGATGTGGCATCTCTGGAAGCTTTCTCTCCTAGGCATCAGGCCACCTCATCACTACTCTGACATCAGAGATTTCATTTTTTGGTTAATTTTGTTTTAACTGAAACAGTTTAAAAGTTGGCTTATTATTCGGTTACAAGAAATTTTGTTGCGACCAGTCTGATATAAGGGATATTTTAGTGACTACTGGTGACATTAACTTCATTCTTTTATTTCCAGAATTAGCAGAGATCTTACTCCACGTAGGCAATTGAAGGAAGAGGCTGAATCTGTGATAGAGCTACTTATGACTTTAGTTCAGTATACAGCTGTGAGTTTCTTTCTTTACTTCTTCTTGGAAACCTCTAAATAGTGGACATTCTTCATGGAAACCTCCAAATAGTGGACAAATGATGTATTTTACAATATATAAAATTTATTGCATTAAATGAGCATAAAAACTTTAGATTGGCATGCATGGTAGATAGACAGAGCAAGATTAATCGAGATATATTGCTCCTAGTTTCTTTATGGTTGCATGCGTCATCATTGTCATCATTTTATGCATGCTTTGGCTAGCTCCTTAACTTAAATCCACATACTCATTAAATGAAGGTTTACTAAGAGTTAATTTTTCCTATTCTTGCTTCTTGTGTGGAGGAATCTTTGTCCCACTCCTATACCATAAAGGAGTATCTAAACTCAATGTTTAACTTAGTAAGTAGTTGCCCCATTCTTTCAAAGCCCTGGAGTAATAGAAGAAAACCATTGTGAAGGTTCTCTGTGGGTCTTCAGTTTCCGGGCAAAGAATGAATCTTTAGTATTCCATCATATGGGCTTGAGGATTATGTATTTTGAAGAAGAAAAAAAAAATATTTTTTGGTTTGCAGGAATTGTACCATGAATTGCAAGTGATGGACAGAATTGAACAAGAATATCAACGAAAGTGCCAGGATGTGGAAAATGGCGTGACTAGTCAGAAAGGTAATTTTCCTCTGAACTTATGTAAGGATTCTCTGCAGCAGCTCTTGATTTGTACTGCATATATCCCTATGATTACTGAAGAGTACAATGCAGTGACAAAACCAATATAACTGTGGGGATGGAGCATATGGCAATATTAAGATTTAAGTTCCTCCTTAAGTTATTAACATCACAGGATACTTAATGATTTGTAAATTTTAACTGATGATATGGATCAATTACTTCCCCTTTGGGGTTAAGAACCAGCTGAGCTGTAGTACATATGAAAAGTGTACAAGTAAACACAAATATGTAGTGACCAGAAGAAGATGCTACCGCCCAGTGGGTTACAGGCAAAATGCAACTTATATTGTGACTTATGCTTGTTTAAGCTAAATTTGGCACCTATTTAGTATTTAACATTCACATTGTGCATGAATTCATTCATGGGTTTCAAGGTAACTTTTTGTTGTATTAAACCTTTTATCGTACTTCAGGACGACATTGTAAAGACTAAATTAATGCAGGTGACAGCCTTGCAACATTGATAGCAGAGCTTAAAAGCCAAAAAAAGCGAGTTCGAAACCTTAAGAAAAAGTCACTCTGGTCCCGAAGTTTAGAACAGGTATATGTAAAATGTTGTATATTACTTTTAATGGAGGGCCTTCAGTTGATGAAATAATCGTTTCTATTTAGAATTTGTAACTCTTCCTTTTGATCTTTGGAAACTTAATATCCTGCCTTTAGAGTGATTTTCATAATGCTTAAGTATAACAGTTTCTCACAGTTCAGATGATCTTGTTGAGTACTTAACATGTTGTATCAAAACATTGTCTGATAAAGTTTTAGTTATTATTATAGGTTATGGAGAAGTTAGTAGATATTGTCCACTTCTTACTCTTGGAGATACACAACATCTTTGGCAGTGCTGGTATGTATTTTGTTCAAGGTCTTACAAGACTAATATATATTATTGTGATGAGGTTGCTGAAACTGGGAAAATGAGGAACAACGGAAACGACTTTGGAGAAGAGGAAAAAAAAAAAAATCATAAAGCTAGATTTTCTCTTGGTGAAAAATAAAGTCGAAGTATAATTCTTCTCTAGCAATCACATGTCTGTAAATATTTGACTTTCTATCCTCTTTTTCAAGGTATTTCTTCACAACTTGATTTTAACCAATAAAAGTAGTTTTATTGACATAAAGTATTTTGCAGACTGTGATGCACTAATTAAAATATCTGTGAACAATCACAAGAGACTGGGACCTGCTGGCCTTTCTTTGCATTATGCAAATGTAGTTATGCAAATTGATACTCTTGTGAGTGTGCCATCTCTATTAATTGGTATTTATCTCATTTTGCATTTTGTGTATTTTATTGTTTTGCCAAAAATTTAGCAACTATCACTTACAGTTTCCAAATGATTTGTTAAAGTGCATCATATGGGGTTACATATTTAAACTCAAGAGACTCATTATGTAAAAAGAAAAGGAATCTATAGAGGAAGAGAACAATAATTTTGAAAAAGGATATGAAACTATTTTGTACTCATAGTTTCCATGGGTTAACAACAAACTAATGTTGACTACAAGCACCTCTTTGTAGACCTAAACAATATATAAGCATACATACATATATGCACATGCATACATGGTCCCACGCTTTGAATCTAGATG
The DNA here is from genome assembly GCA_947683425.1 of Excoecaria cochinchinensis. NCBI lineage: Eukaryota > Viridiplantae > Streptophyta > Magnoliopsida > Malpighiales > Euphorbiaceae > Excoecaria > Excoecaria cochinchinensis. The sequence goes on from CANTUQ010000024.1 coordinate 7,593,495, forward strand.
TTGGGTGATGAACCAGACTCATCAAAGGGAGCTTCATGCTAGGATTTACTAATAGGTTATGCAGCATGTACAAGGCAGAAAATTAAAACTTCATGCATACATAGGGATGATCTTACCATTTAAAAACCATAAACGATTAGCTAAGTTCAAAATATTAGGTTGTCACAATCCACGGTATCCAAGGCAAAATACTTCTAAAGGGATCAAGAACTAGCAAGGGATGCAAACAAAAAATTCAAAATCTCTTTGGGGCTAGTGGGAGGATTCGGCTAAGAGAGAGGGAAATTGTGTGTATTTTTACATTAACCTAATTCACATATAATTAGGTTTATGTGCATATATGCACATAAACCTAATTAGAGTAGGCTGAGGTTAAAGCCTAATGGGCTGTAGTAATGAGCTAATCTAAGTGGGTTCAAAGTTTGTTCACTTAAGCCCATCCAAGTGGCATGCACAGGAAGCCCAAGGATAGCCTTTCTTCGTCACTACTTTTTCTCTCGGGCCCACATTCTTTAATACAGCCCATGGAATATTATAATGGCTCTAATAACATTTAAAACCCATTAGAAATTTTATCCCAACACATTAGGAAGCCTTAAAAGCCTGTAGCCCATTTCTCTATCCTAGTGTGCAGGAAACACAAAGACAATCTCTTTGTATAAGCATTTGAACCTTTAAGCCTAAATTAATTTCACTCCTTATATCCAATCACTATTATGATATCTTATGTCATAGTAGAATGTGCTTTTACCTTAATGTTGTTACTTTATGTAACAATGGATGAATAATTCCTCTGTACTTTGTATTGAAGAGAACATAGCTATATATACAGGAATATAAGACTGATTAGGAAACTAGACAGCCTATAAACTTCTTATTCTATACATTCCTATTTTGTACGTGGAAACTAAATCAAATCAGTATACAATCAAATCTGTAACACTCCCATTCAAGTTAGAGTATAGACATTAATCATGCCCAGCTTGTTACAAAAATATTCAACTCGAGGGCCATTTAAAGATTTCGTGAATAAATCACCTAATTGTTATTCTGTTTTTACATGTCCTATTGAGATGACATTGTCTTAATTTTTTTTGCGAATAAAGTGACAATCAAGTTCAATATGCTTGGTCTATTTATGATATATTGGATTGGAGGCAATATGAAGAACAGCTTGATTATCACACCAAAGTTTTGCTGGAGACGAGGGATCTATACCCATTTTAGCAAGCAAATGACGAAGCCATAAGATTTTGCATGCAGATTGTCACATAGTTCTGTATTCAGATTTTGTACTAGATCTGGATACCACTGCTTTCTTCTTGCTTCTCCAAGATACTAAATTTCCTCGAACAAAAATACAATAGCCTATAATTGACCTTCTTTCAATCTTGGAACCTGCCTAATCAGTATCAGTAAAGCACTCAATGTGAGCGTGCTCATCATCACTGTACAGTATACCTAGTCCAGGAGCATTTTTCAAATAACATAAGATCTGCTCTAGAGCTTCTCAATGCTTGACTGTAGGAGCAGTCATAAATTGACTAACAACACTCATTGCAAGTGCAATAGCTGGACGAGTTATTGTGAGATAATTCAGTTTTTCAACTAATCTTCTGTATCTTTCTGAATCATTAAAAGGATCGCTATCATCCTTTATAAGTTGCACATTGAGGACCATAGGAGTACTGCATGACTTAGCTCCTAATTTTCAGTTTCTGCAAGCAAGTCAAGAACATATTTTCTTTGGGATAGAAGAATTCCCTTTTTGTTTCTCAAAACTTTTACACCCAAGAAATATTTTAGCTGGTCCAAGTCTTCAGTGTGAAATCTACCATGCATGATAGACTTAAGTGAAGACTGCAGAATCACTTCCTGTAATCACAATATCATCAACATAAACCACCAGAAAAATAACGTCAGCTGCTGATTGTCTGTAGAAAACTGAGTGGTCACACCGACTCTTCTTAAGTCCAGACTCTTGGACAACCTTACTGAATTTGCCAAACCAAGCAGGAGGATTCTGCTTCAATCCATACAGAGATTACTTCAAATGGCAAACTTTTCCATACTTCCCCTGAGCAACAAAACCAGGGGCTTGCTCGATATAGACCTCTTCTTGAAGATCGCTACGAAGGAACGCATTTTTGATGTGTAAATGATGTAAGGGCCAATGGTGGGAAGCTACTAAAGATATGATTAAACGAACAGAACTCAATTTGATGACTGGGGAGAAAGTATCAGAATAATACATCCCATGAGTCTGAGCATATCTTTTAGCAACAAGTCGAGCTTTAAGCCGAGCCACAAAACTATCTGGATTAACTTTGACTGTAAAGACCCATTTGCAACCTTCTTCCCTTCTGGTAAAGTCACCAAATCCCAAGTGTGATTTGTGTCCAAGGCATTTAGCTCTTCAATCATAGTGGTATACCACCTAGGGTGACTCGAGGCTTCCTTAACTATCTTAGGAATAGATAAAAAGACAAAAAAAAAAAAAACAAATGCAACAATAAAACGACAATGAGGACCCAATACACCCAACAAAAGCAAATACCCAAACTTCTCAATAAATGACCAAAAAACTAAAATAGGGAACAAAAGAGAGCAGAACCTCGTTGGACAGAAACCTCACAAGAAACCAAATACCACCAAAAGAGGAAACCAACTCAAGAAGACACCGGGATCTGATTGGAAATGACAAGGCGATGCCAGAGGTTGAATCGGAGGACAGCCGGATACTGCACGCACTCGCATGCGCCGGCACGTGAGGAAGGAGGCAGGAGCTTGTGGCGGCGCGTATGACTCACTCGCCGGTAGGATGGATACCGGATTTTGTGGAGAGGCCGGAAAAACACCTGCACTCCTTCCGATGTCAGCGGTGAGACAAACCGGTCACCGGAACTGGTGACCCAATCAGGAACAAAATCCTCACCCGAAAAAGAAGAACAGAAACCCAGAGAATAAGAAATTTTCCAAAAGAGCCTAAGGCTCAGATAGCATGTAACAATAGACGAATAATTTTTTTATACTTTGTATCAAAGAGAACATAGCTATATATACAGGAATAGAAAACTAATTAGGAAACTAGACAGCCTATAAACTTTTTATTCTATACATTCCTATTCTGTACATGGAAACTAGATCAAATCAGTAGACAATCAAATTTGTAACACTTTATAAGTGTGATCTTTTGGATTTCTATGTAACTTGGCAGTACAAAATGTAACTGTAAATCCTAATTCAATCGGGGTTGCATAATTCAAACTGATTTGAATTATCATATCAATACTCAATTGATATTTACATGAATTCATATACAAATCTTCAGAGACTTCTAACTAAGCATGATAACTACTCAAGTGATAGAAATGCCAGTGGTTTGACTTTTACCTTTTCATATGCAATTAACTGTAATTACTTGTTTCACCATCTTTATATCTCATTTAGGTTCAGAGTATAGATTAATATTAGACACTGTGAATCTAAATATGTTCATTCTCATACTTTTATATATATTTTCAAAATATTCCCTTGCATTCCATTTTGGCCAAAGTTTCTCGAATAAAGAAGTATAGGAATGGTGAGATAAATTCCTTACTATTATCTGGGGTGGTAAATCTTATATTGGCCATTCAACAACTTCCAAATAGTCCATGTTACAACCAATCACCAAGTTATGTATTACCCCTTGAAATGAGTAAAAGTACAGGTGTCAATGTACAACAATTTTCATTTGAGATTACTACGATAACCTCAAGTCTTAGGATATTTACACCACTGATATACAGAGATTCTTAACTTAAATAAATTTAGTATCTATGTTAAGATTTTTTTTTAGTGGGTCTCCAATGTACTTCTTAAATAAGCATCCATTTGTTTACTCCAAGTATCACTATACTTGCAGCTTATGCGAACTATTGTTTGATCTATTCAAGGAGTATAAAATATGCTAGTAAATCCGTATTAATAATGTCGCTCCTTATTAATACCGTGACTAGGAATA